>OX463756.1:63655380-64088445 GCA_949824845.1 Rhingia rostrata | reverse complement strand
AATCAATTTTTCTTGTAGGTATACATGTAGTCTTTTTTTATTAAAAGTCCATTTAGCGACGGTAAAGTTGTTTCCTAACCACAAACAGCAGCACACTTTGTTATACAATCCATTCTAGTTCCAGCCACAAACTTAACTAAAGGATACCCTTGGCAAACGGCATGCATCCGGGGCAATCCTTTCTATAAAAATAGAAGCGTGTATACAAAGAGCAAGGAAAAAACCAAAACAGATACAAAATAACGGAGCTTACAGATCTTTAGCATGGTTATTTACGAGTTGTTGAGCAGGGGGTTTGCGAGAAGGCACCGCGCAAAGAAGCTTATAAACAAGGGCAGCAATAAATAATATTCGCACATCGTAATGCACACAATATGGTTGGTATACAGACAGATACTCCTGAAATGACAGAATTGTTTCAAATTGTATAGGTACCGCCAGTGTGGAAGACAAACCGAGGAAGACGAAAAGAATATTAAGTATATCTGCAGCGCAGCTAACAAACCTATAATTTACCATGATCCAAGAGATGAGAGTCTCCAGACGTATCCATGAATGAAAAGTGTATCGTCTCTAAGAGAGTACAACATGGAACGCGAACGAACCAAAAATCAAACCTTGAGAGTTGCACAGAGCGATTATCCAAATTCAAAACCACACCAAACTTCGTATAGATGAGTAATGAAGAAGATTAACCATCGTCGCCATTCCCACTAAAAACTCGACCATCACCACACCAACACCACTATAAAAGCCCCGGGAATACCACCATCATCATTATTACCTTTACCATTCGACTTTTGAATTCGAATTGGGTACCCATTTTGGATTTGGTATGGACTCTCGGGTGGATTGTATTCAGGGTGACCGTCTGTGTGCTGTCAGTCAGTTTTGGTGTATCTTTTCTGGATCTCTGCACGCAGAACATACCACGCAGGTAGAAGGGATTTTGTTGTTGGATTTCATGGTAACGGTCATAACACCGGCTGTGATGACGTATTCCCCTCTACCATTTTTTTTCTTCTTTTGGTGTAGTACGTATTGTTTTGTGTTTCTTTGCATATCATCCATCTTATGGAAGTGTGGATGAAACAGTGGAATATGAGAGAAGGGGAAACAAAAAAAAAACAAAATATTAAAATTAATTATGTTTGCTCACGTTTTGACACAGATATTATTATACACATACACTGATGAACCCATTGGTTTTATAGAGTATAACTTCCCCAAAACGGGAGCTGTGGGTGAAGGTAATCAAAAAACAATTTTCGTTTCGCCAATGGATGTCTATTTATCATGTTTTTTCTGCTTTCTTTTGTTATTTGTAATTTATTGTGTTTTTGTCAAGATTTTTATGGGTTATTTGGATGCGAACCGAAATTTATCGAAGATTCAAACCCAGGGGCGAATTAGTGATTCATACTTGATGGAATTGGTGTTACCAATGCGGTTGGATTTTAGGGTTTCTAATTGGAATCGTTCGTGCAGGAAGGTGATTTTTTTTTAAATTGAAACGATGGATAGATTTGTACCTCCAATTTGACTGAACAAGGCAATCCCAGGTATTTTTTTGGAAGCTGATTAGATTTGATGGGTTTTGAAGTGCAAATTAGGTCTGGAAGTAGGTCGATGAGTCATGTGTAATAACTTAAATTGTAATTGTTATTTGCATAGTATATAATTTTCGGATGTTTTAAAGAAAACTTCGTTCTCCACTTTTTCAAATAGCTAGATTTTGTATTACTTTTTTTTTTACATATATTGTTATTGGACGACATTTTAATAAAAAAAATCCACTTCTTTCTATTCAGTTTTTAAAAGAAAGCATTGAATTATTTCACTCCGTTTATACAATTCAATTAACATCCTAATTGAAGCCACCCACCTTGATATTGACCCACTATCAAAATCACTATTTGAAAAAAAAATCGTTGAATAATTCATGTGAACCTATAAAAATGGCCTCAAATCCAATGAATACCTAAAAATACATCTCCCACAAGAATGAGAAATTATAAAATAACAACAGCTATACCATATCAAACATAAATCTCAAATGACACAATGCCAACACCAACACAACTACAATTAAGACTCAACCACCGTCACCATTCCCAACCACTACTACTCAAAAGCAATAACATGGCCGAACTATAAGCCATTTGTATTTCGTGTGTCGCTCCATAGATGTACATGGGATGATTAATCCCAAAGATATGTAAGTAGAGTGCTTTAACAGGCTGCATAAAGTACCTGCCCGTTTCGGGTTTTCTTGGGAAATAAATCTTTTAATCAAAAACAATTCATCATTAAAAGCAGCGAAGGCACCATATACCCCAAGTGTCAAAACAAACTAAATACACTTTATGGCGGCACGCATGCATCTCTTTCTAGCGTGTTATAGGTACTAAGGTTTTGTCACACCTTGAGTTTAAGTGACATTAATCAATGATACCGTGTTTTTGGTTTTATCCGAATTCAAGACGAAAAATAGCAGCGATAGAAGGTCAACAGCAGCCCTGGGAATAATAATGGTTTTGTCTTTCGAAGAAAATGGAATTTTAATACGTGATTGTGAGCTACTTTCGTTTTGTTGTTGTTCACACACAGGAAGTCTGGAGTCGACTAATGAGATGTATGGAAATGAAGTCATTGGTGGGAATTTATTGTGTTGTTAGATTTTACAAATAGGTCGAATTATAATAACGAAATGTATCTATAAAGCTGGTTATTTGATTGGTTGGGCTAAATGGGTAGCCAGGCATACGTCGTTTGATATTGAAAAGTATCTACAGTGTATTCACCGAGCCTGCATCATATTAATGGAAGGAATGAATGAAGGAATAATTTGATATCAGGAATGTTAAGATCAATAAAGATCATGTTACATGATCATCCGGACTATTAGACATGACATAATAATTATTGGTTCATGACAACAATGTGGTCGTCCGAATTGATCGTGTCAATGATATTGGCAGCAGATAAAAAAAAATGCTTTTTAAATATCAAAATAACTTTAGTGAGTTTCTTCACAAAAAACACAACTTCCCTTGTAGAACTAATGTGGCTAACGATAATTGTTTACGGAATAAGTTGATATCTTATTTGCTTATAGATGTTTCTGTAATATCACTCAATTCAAAAAGAAAGATTTAAATAACTTTAAAGTTGACAATATCAATGATCGCGTATCTACAAATATTTAATACATTATCCATTGTAGGATATGTTAACACTACAAGGAAACATATCCACCCATAGGAGTATCATAATGCAGAGAGAATGCAACATCATCAATCTCAATCCATGGAGATTGATTTAGGAAATATTAAATATTAAATTGGGTGTGTCTCGCTATTAAGGATGAAACACTGGCATTTATATTGATATTTCGTCAAGAAGTACTCTAATATCTGAACTTCAAGACTTTAACAAACGCCACTTTTCAACCACAAAACTTAAATAGTACGGCCTACGCAATTTAACACAACGATCCATACATAAGTAGAAATAAAGAGCCCTGTAGTTCGTATCCACAGTTTCAAAACCACACTTTATTCCTTTTTATACATAGTACCTATTTTGTTTGGTGGTAACTATCGCCAATAATGTTTGCATCCAAAACTGTTCTATAAAAATAAAAGATTTAAATGTATCTCTCGATATATCCCACAAGGCATCGAAGAGTTATTACCGATCTATCTAAAGAAACAATTATTCCGAAAATCTTTCATCACTAAAGCAATGTGCGGCTACAAAAAAAAATTCCAATATCAAAAGTGATCAATCGTTCGGTCGAATAGATACCCACTAATTTATTTACCCGACAATATATTAATAATCACAAAGAAGTCCCCAATCAAATACAATTGGCATAACAGGACATCCACGATCACTTGACGATCATTAAAGGAAAATCTCCAGCAAAAGCTACACAACAAATGGCAATGACGATCGAGTATAACGTCATTCCCAAAGTAATACATCTACGACTAAATCTTTATTGAGACATCCGTGCGATTTGTTTTTTATTGATTAAAATTTTCAAATCGATTGAGCTACAAGAAGGTTTATGCGACCTCTTCTCAGAATGCAATGGTCATTTCAAAGACTCGCTTTTATTTTACTCAACATGAACACTCATATATAGCCATCTACAAACAAAGAAGTTGTATCTTTTCACTTTCATTTTTCTTGAAAAAAATCCAAAACTCCTTCATTTTTCCTTTTTTTTACATATTTTTTGTGTTAACTTGATTTTTTGGGCGTGATCAAAACATACGAAAAGACGCATCGTAAATCTTCGTAACATGACACTTTTGGCGGTTGGATAAATTATATTACCACCAACAGATATTCTCTTTCGCTATACAAAGAGGATTTATTAATTTTTTTAAATTCAATTTTCTATTGAAAGAAGATGTACATAAATTAATATTAAATTTGGTAAACTAATGATTCATCCCTTTGCTTTGGATATAAATCAAAAATATACAAGCATTCAAAACTTGAATAGATTCCTCCAACTTGAACTTCACTTAACACCATCGCATGTCGCAAAAACTGTCACAAGTTGTCATGTTAGAACGAAAGAAAAAAAAAGCATATGAATATCCGCTTATCTTCTATCTTAAGTGGAATGTGTGAACGCTTGCGAGCGCGCGCGCGCAGTACACTGTGGTCAAGAGACAGTTGTCAAGAGACACCTCAGTGTTAAAGAAAAATAACACGGACTACAAAGGAATACCCCAAGGGACGAAGAAGCACACACAGATGGATAAAAATACAACCAGAACAAAAAAAAAGGAATAAATCTACATACTCGCATATAAAACTGTTAACTAACTCAATTTTGTATCTGTCAAAAAATTCTCGCATTTTCGAGATTATATTTAATTTTTTGTTGTTGCTAAAGCAGGGCCGGTATGGTGCACGCTCTGGCTGGACACCGTCTGTCTGACGTGGTGTGACTGCGGCTTTTTGGTATTTTCTTGCTGTCATAGGGAGCGTACATATAGCACGAGAGAAGGAGGGTTTTCCTCCCCACATGCACTCATACATTCGCTGAAACGTACACTGCCTCCGAATGGTATAAGATCTTGAGACTTGGAGCTAAGGGAATCTTTGTTTTGTTCATTTTACTTCTCCTGCGGCTGGGTGATTCCTGTGATTCTTTCGTATTCTGAGGTTTGTGCGGTTTGGTAGAGTAGATTGTGTTACAAGTGATTGCCACAACATATTTAATTTTTGTGACTCTTTCTTACAGATTCACACTTGTGTGATAGTGCTTTGTAAAAGGCGTTTTTTGATAAAAATTAGTTAGCTATTTGATAAATGTGTTATGATGCTATTTATTTGATGTGATTAAAATTATCAAGGTATCTAATCGTTATTATAGCCAGTTGGAAAATTAAACAAAATAAGGGAATCACGATTTTGATCCGCCTACTTGTTTTCATGATTTTGTGCATATTGCAATATGTAGATACCGCTACAAACAAACATTATACAGTGTCATGCAATGCATTTGAATGACGTACGTACCATTTATAAACCAATTTGAGAACTTATAATATTATATCATTGTCATAGATACTCTTGAAAGATATTTTTGCAAGGAAAGGAAGATAATTTACCAGTAAATACATTTTTAAAAAATCTCAACATTAAAATTATTAAAGCACATTGCTATGAACTCACTTGAATTTTAATAAAGTCCAGCTGCAAAATAACCATCCATTAGTTGACTATGTTGAACTTTTGCTAATTTGCAATTTACTTTATGATTGTATATTTCATCTCTGATATGTGATAGCAATAACTACAACAGTATATTTCTCTCCTGTTTGTGGAATACGTCAGTTCCAATGACGGAGACGCAAAGGAATACCAAAACGACAACGTCGTTATCGCACTCGTTGGTGGTAGCTGGTTAAGACGCATACGTAATCGCAACGAAATCTTCAGGAAATGGACACTTTTGCAAAAAAAAAGTCAACCAAGGCATACTCACAACAAGGGCAACTAAAAAAAACACATAAAAGAAACCTTCTGGATTTAGCTTTATTCGTATATGTGCATACCTACACTGGTGCCCCATATAAAGGCCACCGTGCCATTGCATCACACACATGAGTTGGTGAAGTGTGTACTCATTTGTATTACCCATTTGCGTTTATCCCCCCATCCAAACAACTCCACAACAATCGTTTCACACAAAGCGACACAAAAAAAAAGAAAACCGTCCTCGTATAAGAAAACGTATCTAGATACAATGCATCATAAATGTTAACCTGTATGTTGCGCACATTTATAAGAAATGCGGACTTCAAGGTGATTTATGTGATCCGCAACTAATTTATGAACGTTAAGTCCACCACTGGTGGTGGTGTACTACAATCCGGCAACATACAGATGGCGCGATATACCATGTGTGTTAGGCGAACTAACACTTTTGTTTGGATTCTTGTAACAGGAATAGGTGCTTATAAAATTTAATTTACTCAAGGATTCGTTAGGGCTACCTAACCATGGTGAATATTATATCTCTAGGTTAAAATAAACATTCAAAGCTAGACATAAGTTGATTGACAAATTTGAGAGTTTTTTTTGGTGCGCGCGGTGGCACTTCAAACGCGATTGGAGGTGCAGAGACAAAAAATTTCCCCAACTTCACACACTATGTTCTCGTTTAATTTGCAATTTTAATGCCCAGCCACAATAGAGGCGTTTAGATCGAACGTGCTTGGCATGCTATATGATGATTCAGATGTACATACACTCTTGGATAGCCAGTGTATCCGCATTCGTACGGCTGGTTATGTCAATATTGCTGGCAAAAGCATTGTGTGCTGTCACTTTTACTCTGTGCGACCGCTGCGCCGCTGGAACGTGCATAAATAAAATTCCCCATGCGGCCCCATAACCACTTAATCTGTAAAATTGGTCTTACAAGGCGAAATGGAGACATCTCAGATTCGTATCTGGGGCGGTTAAATGAAGCTTAAGTGGCGCTAAACTTGCACTTTCTATAACATAATGCGAATACACAGTGGATGTATCTTTTATGGATAGAACTCCGCCCGCAAGTAGACGCAAATTAAATGCAAGCATTTTCGATGAGTCGTCATCATCGTCGTCTTCGTGCAGTGCGGTTCAGGTGCGGACTGAAGAAGTGAGAAAACGTGCAACGCCTACCCGTTATTAACTTATTTCCAGCATGATCTGTGAAAAATCATCATGAGATTGAATGACGATTGCAGCACATAGTTGACGAAGAAAACGACGTCGAGACTATGATCATGTTGCTGATGATGATGATGATGATGATGACGAGAATGGTGATGGTGATGACGACGACGATGCACGTACTTACCACTTTAGCCTCTGGGTATTGTCTATCCGTGAGACGTCATCGTTTCGCGTACATATGCGCGCCAACTGTATGCAATTGCATTCTTAATCTTTGGGCGCATGCGAGCATGACGAGTAATGGTGATGACTGACGGCAGGCTAGCATGCCGGGATCTGCTGTTGCTGGAAGACACCGAGAAAACGGTGGCAAAGCGATTGTATGGATAGCGCGCAGCTTATTGCGGTCTCGGCTATATCATGTGGCCGCCGCACTACTGCCGCACTCGAACGTGTTGAGATTGTACGTCATTTTGGGTTATTTTATTGTTTTATGGGATTTTAATTTGAAATCGCTGCAAAAATGCAAAATGGTAACGTCTGCACCGATATTGTGGGCTGGTTCTGTGATCTGATCCCTGGAAGTGGTGTGTAGAGAAGCTTGCACAGATAGTTCTAATGTGCAAAGTGTCTGATGAATTAATTAGAAGGAAGACGAAAGAGTTTGCACGTGATTTTAGATTTTTTTTGTTAGATATGCAGTTATGCATGATTCAACTCTCGGCAAACAAGGTTAACATGCTTTGTTTTTCGCATTCATGGCTTTTTTGATAAATTATTTGTCATGCGGTTGTAAGTAATGATGTGTCCGATAACTCATGCAATGAAGGTTTCATAAGTTGTGAGACGAACCATTGTAGGTCTAATAGTCCATATAGTGAAGGTATTCTAAATGTCATTTTGTTTAAAAGCCATTATGAAGACTAACCTTAGGTTGACTAATTTTATGAAAAATATTTAAAAACGATGCGTAACTCATCTTTTCAAAACCCTTCTCCTCAGCGCCATGATTCCGACTGTTAGACCAGGATCATAAATAAAATGCTCTCAATAGGATAAGATAGACTTTTAGAACTCAATTGCCTCTTAGACCACAGAAACTCACGGCAGAGATATTCATTCTTCTTTCAGCTTCTGATGAGGTAAATTTTTAGAGCCGAAGATGATGATGCGAAGTTAATTTAGAAAAATTCTTCCATCTCTGAATAATATAGCGTGTCTTTCGTCAACATGGAGTGGACTCCATTCGGTTTATGCGAACATTTTTTGAAAGCAACGTCATATCAACATCTCAGCAAAAACACGCTTTGGATATGACACATAGAGCAACTACAGAGTTGCTCAAATATAACTGACGTGGTGGCCTTAAGTGGTACAAGTACAAGTCAATATCTTCCGACTTGAAGAGCACAACATGAGGCTGTTAATTACGTACCAGGCTAAAGGTTAAGCTTCCAGATCGATGAAGTAGAACGTCATTCACCCCGGCAAACCTATATCCTTTTATTCGTCTACTGTGGTACCATTCTGAATTTGTCGTATTTCGTGTAATGACTGTCGTGTATTGGCAGAGAAGAAGAAGAATTTTCTGGTAGCAGAAGAAGGAGCAATAAAAGCACGCGATTGAGGATATGGAAAGATGCCACTCCAGGAACGATGTTCGCAAGTTATACCAAAGTGTAAAACTTCAAAACCAAGCACATATGGGTCGAACAGAATCCTTTCAAGATGAACAAAGAAATATCGTAGTTGAGACACACTCCATGCTGAAGATATGGAAGAACCACTTCTGCAGCCTGTTAAACGGCGATGACGAACAACATTCCGCTGTCAGGCAGAACGAACCATTCAATATTGGCAACGACAGCGAAAACTACCAACAACCCGACCTGAGTTGAGTGAGGCTACCAATATCTAAATTCAAGCTTAATAAGTCTGCCGGAAATGACTGCCTCCTAGCCGGGCTTTAAAAGACGGCGGAGATGATTTGGTAAGTAACATTAATCAACTCAAAAGCCAAATCTTTTCGGAAGAAAGTATGCCTGAAGAATTGAACCTCAGCATCGTTTGCCCGATATACGAAAAAGGAGACCCTCTAAACTGTCCCAACTACAGAGGCATAAGTCTCTTCAACATCTCCTACAAGATCCTATCTGCCGTAATATGTAAATGCCTGAAACAGTTTACCAACAACCTGATCGGCCCTTATCAGTGTGGGTTTAGGCCAGGAAAGTCTTCAATGCTCCATCAGGGTCGGAAACGACCTCAACGACACAGTCGATACCAAAAAAGGTCAAGGCGATGCGCTATCATGTGACTTCTTCAATTTGATTCTCGAGAGGAGCCAACACCAAAGGAAAGAAGCGGCAAAAATGGGTTAAGCAGTAAATGAGGGCAAGACGAAATATATGCTGTCAACACGAAAGGACACAGAACATAAACGAATTGGACATAACGTCACCATTCACAGATATAACTTTGAGTTAGTACGGGACTTTGTCTATATCGTCTCCTCTATTAACTCTGACAACAACATCTCGACAGAAATCAAACGAAGCATTACTCTTCCCAACCGCTGTTTCTTAGGACTAAAAAGACAATTCACCAGTAAAGCCCTCACTCGAACTACTAAGGAGATCTATAAGATCCTGATCATCCCAGTCCTACTCTACGGCTGGCGTCGTATTTGGTTTATAGCTTTCTGAACTTCCACGTGATCAGTCACCTTTACCTGATATCGCCCTTCTTTTGAGCCTTTTTCTATATATTCTACCTTTCGACGTGGCAGCGTGCTGGCTCGATCGCTTATAGTTCAGGATAATGATTTTATGCAGATCCATTTCTTGTCATTTATTCTCTGATATATCACAGGTGGTTAATGATTTTGGATTATTTGGATCTTTCATTGTCTCGTCGTACTTTGAGATGACAGCATGGCAGTTCGATTGCGTAAGGTTAAATATAGTGATCTGTTGTAGATTGTTTGTCAGATATATCGTTATCTGTAATCCGGTGATCTATTTATGTAGTTTGTCGAGACCCTTAAGGATTTTTTTAACAGCATATACTGGATTTATGGCAGCCAGTTCGCCAATAAATATACAAACAACATTACGATGTAATACTTTCATTGTCTATGTTTAGGAAGCCTGATTGAAATGCTTTTCATTAATTCCTCTGAAAATGTGCCAGTACGGGCTTGACAGTTCATCTGTGATCCAGATGAGGATTTAATTTTCGTTGGTTCATTCTTATCACATTCTTCACTGCAACTAAACGAGCTATCAGTTCTATCGAAATCCAGATTGCTAGATATACAATAAGGATGATGTTGTTCAGTACTTATTTCTTTAGTGACTGTCCAGTCCTTAGCTTTTAATACTCACACCGGATTCTTAGGGAATAGTAAATGGCTAAGAACCAGGTTTACAAGAGATGTCCCTTATATCGTCATCTACCTAAATCAAATTCAGCTATTCAAACGCACTGAACTCACAACTTAATTGCATTCAATTTTAAAAGTTAACCTCAAAATATCAGTCACACGCTGATTAATTTGCCTGCATTACTTTATAATTAGTTCATTGATTGCATAACCATCAACAGCTATTATTAAAGCCCGCCCTCCACTCAATGTTTGCATGCTGCCATAAACTCATTGCCCACCTTCCCGTCCCTAATGGCATAAGCAGGGCTTGCAGCCAAAGTTCAACATCGGAGTTTGTTGCAAAGTGGAACGCACACACTGAAATCTAAACCTATAGCCTAGCCTATATAGCTCACGAGCCAATAGGTTTAATGTAATTAAATTCGGTATTAGTTAATGTTATTCACTCGCACATTGATCAATTAACAAGCAATATATTCATTTGTCAATACGCAATTTATTGGCAATAGCTGATAAAACATACAAACTCCCATATGTGGGGAACGAACGATTAAACATAGGTCAAACCCAGCGCCCGGTTGGATTTTATGATTGTGCGGATGTCCTAAGTTCTCGATTCTCCCATTCCTCACTTTATTTGCAGCGGCGCATCGAATTCGCTTGGACGACACTTCAACCCTTAGCTGGGTAGTCGATTGTGCGGGCGAAGAGACAGAAGAAACCAAACACGACAGGTGTATTTATGTAACCTCACTTTTACCACCCCGTTACGACTCAACCTATTGTCTGTGCATCATATAGGCAAGGACGACGAGGATAGGATACACGCCATTTCAGGGATGATGTTGAGTTTCAGTTTCAAAAGTGAAGTGCAACATACTGCACTGCAAACAAAACAACCTCTGTAAGCCGGGTGGTTGGTTGGTGCGATGGTGGTGTTGTTGGGAAGCGTAGAAGTATGGGCGATCCTTGAACAAGGGTTGTGCACTTGTAACTCTAACAACAACGACAAACGGCGGACGAAACAAGTGAATGTAGTTATAGGGTGTATCGGATAGGGGAGGTGGTGGACCTGTACTGCACTTTTCACTTAATTCAGTGGAAAACGGAGGGTCTTTGTTTGTATTTTTTTTTATTGTTCTTCTCCGTCTTCGTAAGGCAAATACCTCCCGTTCGCAGAAATGGTCAATTAAGTGGCATTAAACACGACGACCTTTGATGTTTGTCTGTGTGGTGTATATTGGTCTCCCCGGGGGATCATCAGCATGCACACACGAGACATACGATTTGTCAATATTTCTGCTTGGATTTGGCATAAAATATAATCAATCAATTGGCAATATAATGAAAATCCCGTTAAGGCGCAATCGGGTAATACCACCCTACGGTTCTTCCGCCGCAAATGTGTGCCACATGTCAAGCCCCACATGCATGCATATATTCGGGGACTTGTGTCATTTGATTTGCAAAACATGTGACCTATGGCGGTACGATGGTGTAGTGAAACGGGTATGAGGCCAGGCGGTAGAGGATGAAGCATTTAGCCAACCAACCGATAGAATATCAATCCTTGTCTTGCATACACATATAACCTACATAAGGATACAGAAGTATGCGCCTAGGCTATATGGAGAGTAACATGTACATAAAATGTTTTACAATGGCAGACGTATGGGAATTAGATACGATATGGGGTAATATAAATTTAACTGTAGAAATTTAACAGTATAAATTAAAGGTGGATGTCATGTGGAAAAGGATGAAGGTATAGCCAAGGGGGTTGATTGCTTCGCACTACGGATGGTGTTAAACTTATATTTTTTCATTTAAATATTTACACTTTAAGATGGTTAACTTCGGCAGAAGAGGTTTTCTAGGGACTTATCGCAAGACAACGAATTGTATATAAACTTATATGTTTTCTTTTAAAATTGAAAATGATGTTAAGTATTTTTTGTTTTAGCCATATAATATAGTGTCAGGTATCAGATTAACTATTGAATGTGTGAAGCAATCACTAATAAATTAAGCTGCTCCTCAATCTGGCTTGGCAATATGTTAGGTAGGGATGTCTTAAAATCGGCTGATGTCGGAATGGTCCTATTAATTCCAGAGATTACATAAATATACAACTTGAAATGACCACACATAAAAATAACATCACAATTGGAATGCGAAAAAGCCAATCTCAATTCCCATAAATAATTTAAACTCATTTAAACACGTTAATTAGAGCATAAATCCCATAAATCTTTCTATTAAATGTATGTCGAAAAATGCATGCCAAAACATCAAAAGCCATTAAAATGCAATCTGTCTCCAGCATGTGCAACAACATACAAAATAAATTCAATCCCAAAAATAATGCAACCCCATTGCAATGACACTTTTTCTTTCAATTTAAATATTAAAATGTGCAAATGCTCCACAGTTAATCAACAAATTGATCAATAAATTTTGATTTTAATTCCATCGATTTATGATTGTTAATAGCGTCCGATATGGTCCTAGACTCGGTATATCCTTGTCGAAAATCACTATCCCTATACCAAGCCACCCCATACGTTTGGAGATCAAATCATCTGCATTCAGTTTGGGGGTACGAATAAATCTTTTTCTGCCACCGAATTCGAAATCCCTTTTGTCAGAGAGACCTGCCATGATATACATACACCGATACTAGGTACATTCGTATACAACTACGGTATACATATATTTGGTGTGAATTTATTCCAACCATTCGTAGCGAATAAATCCACCAATGAAAGACCAATAAATAAATTAAAATAATGGTTGCGTAGGCGCAATTTAAAAGGATATAGATACAGCAAATCCAAAAGTATGGTTAAATGTTTGCAAACGTTCACTATGTCATGTGTGCGTGTGTGTGTCCTTTTTGCGCATAAATATGCAAACACAACAAATCTAAAATAATAAATTAAAAATTACCCATAAAATTTATAAAAAAAAATCTATATATGCGGAAATGCCGAACAAAATTGTTGCACAGGACATTTTGCTGATAATAAACAAAAAAACACCATACATGTACATATATCTAATCAATAGAAAAAAATATATATTTCTATGTTGCAGTGTTTATTATGCTGACAAACAAGAATCAATCGATTGGAAATATCAATAAATTGCTCTTCTCCTGTGTCCTGAACATGCCATCATGCAATCGGCTAAAAGAAAAGGCGAAAGGATAAAAATAAATTTGGTTTTTCCTCATGAGTTTTTTTGTATGTTGTATTCTGTTCATTATATTGTTTTGCAATATATTAAGGCATGGATGGTGTTTTATTGGCAGTAAAATGTTTTAAATCCTTCCCAGGGGGGATTTCATTTTACTCGGTGGTAGTAAAAATGCAGGGTAAAAGGGTGCTTATCGGGCGAATGCAAAACATGGTACTAAAATGGGGTTCCTATGATTGGCTACGATTTATTTCAAGCCAGAGCACACAATTCCAAGACATATGGGAAATTTTTCGGGTTGTGTTATGGCTACACAAAGTCAGTTAGGTGTGTAATTGAGTATTTATTTGCAGTCTGACAAATTGGCTATAGCAAAAGTGAATTTACTGTTGTAGAGGTCTAAGTAGTTGATGCCTTGAGATGGAATTTAGTAGATTCTATCAACTGAAGGATCATTGAAATTACGAGTTTATTCCCTCATCTATCTTTTAATATTTGTTAGTACTTTTCGACGATTTGATTTAGCAAAATGTAAAAAAATACACGATCTTAAGCACCTACCGAATTTTTCGGTTTTCTGGTGAGGTCTTCCAATTCGATCTCAAAAAGTATCGGCATAACTACTTGAATAACTTAATCAATAAGTTAAATCAAATTTTTAATTTCAAAGATTTTTAGGGTCCATTATTCGATAAAAAAATACTCGCGGTTTTTACCAGAGCTGTAGTACTGTCAAAATAGAATAAGCGTTATATGAGTTGCAAACTGCGTCACACCAATTCAGTTCTTTCAAAAGTTCAAAAATCGAATAAATTTACTGCTACTGGATGAATAATATCTGGGCTTTCCTATAAGGGGTAATTTATGTCAATATGACACTTGTTTTTACTTGTTTAATTGTTTTGAAAACATTTTAATCTGAAGTATCCATCCGGTAACAAGGCACTCGATGATATTGCCTAGGTACTAAATCGTAAAAATTGGATAAGTTGTTATCTCCTTATTTCAATTGCTAGATGAATCAAACCAATTCGGTTCTTTTAGAGTTCTAAAGAAATACGAGTGACATGAAATATATTCAGAACTCCTGGAACTATAACTTAAATATTTGGGACTCGATTTCATAGTTTTTCTCATATCTTATGACACAAGAAAGCTAGACATCGTTTCTGGCGACTTAGTAAAAACACAAAAGATACCTCTTATGGAAAAAAAATTTAAAAATAGTTTTGGGTTAGAAGTCTGCTTGCGGTTTGACATCAGAATTGGTCATATAGCCCCTATTTCAGGTCAGGTTAAATAAAAGTCTTTTCGTGCATGTTCATTAAGTTCTGTCGAAGTTCCTTTAGTCTATATCCAAAGAATATGTAAAACACGTATACTAAGAAATGATCAGTGTAAGGTTATACACTTATTTTAATAAAATAAAAGAACCAATGTTTTGGATGAAAACAGAAAGAACAGAAAAGAAATTTGATATACGAAAGTATACCTTATGATTTACTTCGACTCTAAAAGTTGCTTGTAAAAAATTAAACTAATTGAAAAAGACACTAATCTATTTATAGGACACCATGTTTTACAAATTTGTTCAAGCCCTTACTTTTACTTAAGAGTTTTGAAAAAAAAATCAACATTTCCCAGTCGGGAGAAGACGTGTGTATATCACATCTTTCAAAACTTAAACACATAACTCGCATCCAAAAAAAAAAAAAAACATCCACAAACACTTTTGCGCACCAACTTGGGTTTAATATTTTATGCAAATTAGATACATAACATCATTGTTACTTGAGCTTCTTGTTTGAGACTTACTACACCGTTGTTGTCGTCGTTATACGACTCACGTTGTTGGTTTCCTAAACTTTTAGGGCGTGGGTGTACTCGGCAGAAAATGATTAATATTTTCTTATAAATTAAAAACTTATTAGATTACGCTCGCGCTACACACAGAAACACCTGTGCACAATGTATGTGTATGTAAATGAAATCGTTCCTTGAGCATGATGTACTCCCTCAAATTGTGTTACGATGAGAATATAACCGCAGCCGAAGCAAAAGACATTGCCACACCAATATATACATATTAAGCATACACATCAACAAAATGCTAAGGTCCTTCTAAAAAGATGAAGGAAATCCAAATCCATCCACTTTCAGTGTGAAAAGATAAATTTCTAAATCATGCAATATCAAAATTCGACACGGCTCGCGGATATAACACAGTATCCAAAGTAATCCAACCGCAGTTATCCACAATTGTGCACCATTCTGCTGACACATAAAGCCCCCCTTCCTACACCGTATCTAGGAACAATTTTTGAAAAACTTTTGCAATAAATCCCTGCTTTTGCCACTGGCAAAAATTTTCGCAGTGTACCCTGTTTATTTTATCATCATGATCGTTGGGCGACAGTTTGCTCGTAAAACATACCATAGACGTATCTGAGAGATAAAACACAGCATTATAGTATGTAATTGCGGCGGCAATCATTTTTCACATGCTGCCGGTTTGGTTGTCTTATCTTGGCACAAAATTATTCGTAAAACAATTTTTGTTATATATTTATTTATTTATTTATGCATAAATTTATCTACATTATTCTTTTTGTGTATTTCTTTACTTTCAGGTAAGAGATATTCAGAATCTCTTGCGGGCTCGTTACTTCCAGACTGGTTAGGTAAGTACACTTTTTGTTTTTGATTATTTGTATTTTTTTGTTTGTTTTATTTTTGTTATAATTTTTTTGACAAAATTTGTTTCGCCTTATTTTTGCCAGTCATATTTATAATTGGAGAACACAAATTTAAGTTTTTTGCATCTTTGGTTCAAGATAAACATGTTTTGATTTTTGATGTTTTTTTATTAAATAAACAAAAAAATGAAATGTAAAATTTTCAATAAAACAAATTGTTAGAGGCTTTTTTAAAAATAATTTTGAAACGGGTTGCCCCATTGACGATTTAATAGATTTGCGTATTCAAATGGTTTCTGTTTATCGTGATGGTTATGTCTTTGTATGTAATGGATTGAAACGTCACCAGGTTTGTAGAAAATCAAACGATATTTCTGGACGTTTTTATTATATATTGTTGATTTTTAGTATTTTTTTGGAAAAAGGTATGAATAGGTACGTACTTTCAGAACATTAGTAAACATAGCACGTTTCAAACTACAAGTTGAAATGATAGATAATTTCTATATTCAAAATGATAGTAATCTACCGGAGAAATAGTTATAGGTCAATTTTTTCAAAACCAAAGTTTCGAATTTGAATTTGAATTGTTTAGTCCTCCAACAGTGCCTGGAATAGGACAGTCACAAATACCTACTACTATAGCTACATAATGCAATTACATTAATTACATATAAATGGCATTTTTTAACATAACATATTCTTCAAAAACTGACAAAAAGTATATCTGAACTAGTACAATATGAATATTTTTTTATTTAAAAACAGCGTTTAATTTGAAATAATTACATTTAAGATCTAACGTTACCCTAAAGTAGTGATGTTCCAAATGTGTTGCATCACTCAGTACCGTTTGAAAACTATTTTTAAACATAATCAATTAGTATCTGTTCGTTGCCAATTTTATCAAGCAACCGATTGATGTTCTGAAAGATGCTTTAGATCTAGTTACATAACTAATTATTAAACGTAAAGAGATTATGTCTTTAAGTAGCCCGGTCCGTAGCTAAATGCCTTGAGCTATACACTTCTAGTTGGTTGAGGTCGATTTCTTTTGTGGACGCCACTTAACGTGAAGCTTTGTTCAATTACGTCCGACTTCTGGCTGAAAATCCAAGATTCTGCAAGTCAGAGTATAGGTGTCCATTTCATGTTCTTGAAAAGCTCGTAAAATATTTGGACTGAAGATTTTTCGAAGAATTTTTTTTTGCTCAAAACGGTTTTCTTCGTCCGCTTAATATACGGTTAATGCGTCGGCACCGTAGTGCAATACCGAGATATTGGGGTCTTAAAATCTTTTAGGTAGTTCACGTGTAATTTTGGATCTTCATCAACATTTTAAATCTCCTAGTTGTTTAATGATCTGGTATAATATGCAACTTTGGTTTACGAACTTTATCTAATAGATCATCAAAAAGGTTATACATTGCCCAATGCCAACATTTAGTAGTTTCTCTTCTTTATCGGCAAATTATTGTTAAGAAACTAGATTTTCTGGTTTGTACCAGCACTTTTTGTAATCGCAACTACTTCAACGAAAGTTTGTTTGCAAATTCACTGTGAAAAGTATAGCAGACAATATGACCATTATAGTCTGATTTAGATAAGTTTTGCTTTACAAATATTTTGATTGAGTTTTATGTATTATGTAGTATCCATTTATACAGGTCATAGTCGGGGCATTGGGATATGCACTTAACATTATTTTATGTTGAGATACAGATAACGATAGGTAGCTAGGAATTAAATTTAGATGTAAAAAATTGTGATTGGCTTTTTATCCTTCATCTGCACTATTTCTGCACAATAGTAAATAACATTTTTTTAACAACCACCATACGTTTTCCTACCATTTTTTTTTTTGTTGAAAGAACAACTTTTGCGCAAATTTATTTGATCGTCATGGAAATCCATTTTATTCACACTTTTTGATTTTTTCCCATATAATTTTCTTCTTAATTTTTTTTTTGTATAAATACAAACAAAATCAATTTTAGTCGGTCTATTGCACACAACATTACAGAGAGAAAGAGAGAAGGGGGTAAAACGAGAACGTAAAGATTCAATTTTATATAACAAAGAATTAAAAAAAAATTAAATAAAAACAAACTCTCTGAAGAAGGTAACTATTTATCAATATATCTGTAAATGTGTTGAATGTACAAGCAATTTATATAATTTAATTATATTTTATGTTGCCTGTTGTGATGCAAAAGATAAAGTCGTCTGCTTTTTTAATATTTTTTTTTGTTAATATTCAAAAACATTCCTTATTGTAAATATTCAAATTTGTATTACAAGTCCTTTATTTTAAAATTAACAACACACTTAAGAATGTGTCATAGTTGTAAGTTCTATGTTTCGGTCTCCCACCCTTCGCCCTGAAATACCTACCTAATTAACAAGGCAAACTACCCATTTTGTATGCAATTAATTGAAGGGCTCTCGCATCAACGCAAAAGCATTATGAGTATTACAATACCTAGTTGAACGCAGTGATAGAAACTTGAAACGAGTATCCTTTTCCCTAAATCTGCATGCGAATGTTTGTAATTAGCATACTTTTGACACTATGATACGTATAGCATAGCCAATGAAATACGGACACAACAATCCATTATTTGATGCGGTTTTGTTGGAGGCTTTTTGGGTTTTATCGTGTACGTTTACAGCGCATACTAGATTTCAACAAATGTCTGCAATAAAGTAGAAGCATTGCAGTAGTACAGCGTAAAGTCCTTGTTGGGTTTCGGTATATCTATGCGATGAGTCGATTCAATTAGGTAATTGTTGGTAGGCAAAATTAATTGATTTGCTTGACACAAATTAGGGCAAAAGTTACCAGATGCATAGAGTGTATTTAGAGATGGTAAAGAGCCAATCACGTATTGTATATCTATCCTACAAATAAAAGTATCCAAATTCCATTTGATATCAAATTTCTATTTAAAGATATTATTTTTAAAAAAAAATTCTAAGTAATTGTGTGCAAAACAGAGAAAATATCTTTATATAATCTTTTACTTCAACATTCCTCAAACCAAATAAGAAATCCCAATTCATAATGTAATTTCTAAGTACCTTTCAGACTCCATGATACACATTCGGGGTGTATCTACAGCTCCAAGCCGGGCTACAAAATGGTTATGATGTCATTTTCCAATGTCAATAGAAAAAATCCATATGTATCATAAACCAAATTGAAGTAATTTAATTCCATACAACTTCAATAAACAGTTAGATACCCGCTCCATCCATGACAAACTCGCATTCACATATCGTGTCCGTCAGTATAAGGCAATATTTACTTTCGCCTAGAGATTTTGCGAAAACCGCACATCGGCAAACTGTGTAACTCTATATACAGTAACAACAATAACAAAAAAAAAACCCTTATTTCTACCATAAATAGTAATTTTGAAAATAGGTTTTTACTGATTCGACAGAAATGCTAAAATTTTCATTGCCTAACGTTAATTCAACTAATGCGTGTGCGTGTATCTGACTCGTATAGTATACCATGCCAATATCAATTTATTACTAAATACATGTGTTTGTCATATTGCGGCCTATTTTAGAAGTGTAATTTTCTAATGGAGAATCTTTTTGAGGGTCTTTACCCGTAGCCTGTGGTGTTGTATGGTTGAATTATCTGAGCGCCGTTTTGACGTTATTGGTTGTTTTGAAATTACAACCATTGAATAGCTACGCCGCATCCTTGCAATTCCTTTTCCAATTTGCATTCGTTCTCTCCAAAGTCCACGTTCATACTTAGTTCCATATCCAAATCGGTATATACATAGGCTTAGGTGTTACCCAGAGGCTACGCAAAACTTAATGAGTGTTTAATTACTTCCTAAACGTTTTCGTGAGTCTACTTGTGCATAACATCCTCTATCTTACTTGCAATGAATTGCAAGTGCGCCAATCCTCTGTCCAACATTCGTACGAACATAAACACACACACAAATATATATATTGCACACAGGTAGGTATAAGACTAGGAGCATAGAAAGGGTGGCCAGACCACCATTCTAAAATTATGTAACATAGAATTGTTATCAGTGCTGAAACAGGAAGCAAATTTAAGTAGAGTCCTTTCCGCACACGCATATATATGTATGTTGATAGTCGTACCACGCTTAGCACCTTATCGTTTTGTTTTCGACTTTAATTGCCCTTTAGAGATCGCTACTTACTACTGAGTCGGTGAAATTAGTTAATTGGACTATGCGGGTGTATGATGTCTTGTCTCGCAAGGGGTGTGTGAAAAGGTGGGATGTTCAGAAAAGGATGTGTTCTATTTTTTTTAATAACTATACAATTATTTATATAAAAACGTGCTGTGTAGACGGATGTAGTGAAACAATATATGGGAAGCAAGGGTATGCGTGTAAAAGTTTTGTCGAGCTAATGCCTCATAATTCCAAATTGGAAATTCATTTCGAAAATGGTACGAGGGCTAACAATTTTTTTATATAAAGTTTGGTTCACGCACGATTTATTGCCTTGCGTTTTTGTTTTGTCGTATTAGTTGGGGTTGTGACATTAAATGGGGAGGTATTTTTGTAAATAAAAATAAATGAGACATTAACTTGTTTAGATGATTGTTAAAGACGAACATAAAATGCAGAATATTTAGAAAACAGTGTATTAAATGGGGGTGCACAAAAAAGTATTTGTTGGGACAAAATGAGTTTGGTGTTTGAATGAGGTTTTCCTTACTAATTGTACGTATAGTATCAAACTGTTGGAAACAATTTGAAAATTCTATTTAGTGGTGTGGCAATTAAGATTAAAATTATTTAAGCTGATATAAACCCAAACTCAAATTTGAAGACTGTTTTATAGTTTGTACGAATCAGACAAAATGCGAGATTTAGAGATGTGACCAAATAACACAAACTTTGGTAGAAGCTATAATATTAGATTAATTGTAAAATATACAATTCAATTAGTAGAAATATTCAGGCCTTAGTGATTGACTAACAATTATAATTCAGAAAGGTCCTAATAAATAAATGAATATGTACGCTCAACTTTTTTAGCACAGATTCTTAAAGCTAGGGAACTAACTCCTTTTTTAACATAGACGCTTAAAACTGGGGGAAGTTCATGTCGCCATCTTCCAAAAAGCAATTATAATAAATAACACTACTGAACGATGCATTAAATAATCGTGCATTAATATAAGGATTGATCATCATTGAACTGGATTCCTAATGGTTCGTAAATAATGTTCTGATTTGTATTTGGTGTGTTTACTAAATGTTTTCGGACTTGTCAACCTAGTCTCCTAGTTGACATTGACATTGACATCATAGTACTTCGCACGTGAATGAAACGAACTGCAGACACGTAACAGCACTGGCGACTGAGGCCATCGGCTGGAACAGATCAAGACATTAATAAAACAGAGAGTGGCAGATAGACACATAGAAGGAATGACATATAACATAAACCTACGTGGCACAGAAGAGGAGACATAGATTTATATTGTCTCATATTATCGCACAGGTGGCCTCAGATAAGCTGGCAATTTTCATAGAAAACAAATGCTGGGGCCTAAACCCGCAGCGTTTGGCTTAGCAGTCAACTACACATTCCTCTGAGCCATGGCCACCTGCATCGAAAATGCTATAATACTTACAGCATAGTGAGAACCGTGCTTTGGACTACCATACGCGGGTTCTACGAATTTCTTTTTTCAATGCTCATTTCTATCGAAAGTCTGACAAACATCTAAGAGTATAAAACTGTCCTAAGAAGCTTCTTAAATTTAACGTTCGGAATCCTTGGTCTTAAACTTTGTAGAAAAAATAAAACTTCCCGCGAATATACAAGTTAGTATTGAGGCTTTATATGGGTCGTGAATGCCAGATGTTTCAGATATTTTTTAGGGAAGTGTATCATCATTGAACTCATTTGTCTAACATCATTTCTTTCGAGGCTTCTAAGTACATCAGGGCATTTTAAGAATATAAGGTAATCAATGGATGGGTGACTCTCTCGTCACGAATGAAATGACTAAAATGACATCAGAAGAATGAATTAAATGTCTTCTGCAGTTTGGTAAAAGCATCTCTAGATAAATGAAGGCCATACAATATTGTTGAGACCTACCGAAGAAAAATAAACTCAACAGTTTTTTACTTTATATTTTATCAGTGAAGACATTTTTAATATTTAATTATCTTTTCTATGGCACTATCCCAGCGTTACTTAAACTCTGAAAATATTCTCATACCAAGAATTTCCATCTACACTATATTCCTACTAATTCAGTAGGACTCACCACAGGACGCACAGTCTGTTCATACAAATCAAAAGCTGGTTTCGTTCCATTTATGCGACTATCGAACAGAAAGTTGACGATAATGACTAACGTGAGAGGAGGATAGTGAAAAATCAGGTATTGCTATAGCTGGGTTACAAACGCAGACCTTCTGCACGGCAATTCATGGCACTAACAATCGCGCCATTGAGCCCGTTATTAGTCTCGTATGGTGATAGAATTTCTTACGCTTTATCCACTCTACGCTAATATAATAATAATGTCACAGTTCTTACAGGTCATATATCCTAGTTTTTTGTATCGACACAGAAAAGATGCATTAATTGATATTTTATATAGTGTCCTATCTACAATGTGCCTCTCATACCTCTCATTAGAACTAAATTTTTTTGTATTTATTGAAATTTTTAACTGCAACGTTGATCAACGCAGTTCCCCACATTGATCGTGTTAACATTAATAATCTGGTTACACATCCATGGCATTATATTTTCACTCAAATCAATCATCAGTAAAAAGAAACATACGGCCATATATATATTATGCTCTATATAAAAAATGATACCTTGAACTCTGATGTATTAATAAAACAAATTATAAAATCATCAGGCAGATGATAATTTGCGCAAAATGTAAATTTAATTTCCATTAAATTATATTAATTGGCTTGTCATGGCAGAGTGCATGCATACAAAATCTTATCATTTAATATATAGGTACGTAGGTTCACTAGACTCCACAGTCTGTAGACATAGAACTTTATTTTCCCCCAAAAGGCTAGAATAACAACGAAAAAAATCTATTTAAGCATATTGTTTTGATCTATTTTTGTACACAATCCAAAAACGCACAATCCAAATCTCAGATACAAAAATTGAGAATAAAAATTGCACCTAATCAAGTATAAATATTTAGATGTGGGGCGCCACTCTCAATAACATAATTTGCTTCGTTTATCCCTCTTCGTTTAGGGGCTGGCGTATATTTGCCTTTGTTCTTTGCCATTGTTTTCATAATTATGTTTAATGATTTCTGATTTTGATTAATTTACTACCATAACCGCCTGGGCTACTACAATATTATTAAAATACCGCCGACGCACCCACAACCAAATATTGGAAAATTCGCCTTTTTCTCGTCTGTTTCAGCCGCGTCGAAATGAAAATAAACATGACTGTGGATTTTGTTTGTTCTCGTTGTTGTTAGGTATGCATAGCTTATTTGGGGCTACGCGGTATTGTGTGTGAGAATATTATACAGGGGTTACTGAAGAATTTTTTTGATTGGTGTCCTCATTCTTTTCAGACAAAAACAGATACAATTGGAAGAAATCCACAGAATGAAAGGGAAAGACATGAAAACGCGTCTTGGTGGGTTGTCAACTTTGCAGTAGCTATAAAGTCTTCAATTTATGTAAATGGCTTTGAAAACGAATCAACATTCTGGTAGTTTTTTTTTGTATACAATTCCTAATGACATTTTTAGGATTTGAAATAAAAAGCTTTTCTGTAAATCGTTGATTGTTCTGTCGCGGTTGTATTTGTAACGCATTTTCAGTTGAATGTCAAGACTATTTTGAACTTAAATGGAATACATTAATTCCAAATTTTATATTGGTGACGTTGATAATTAATTTAACCAATTAATAATTGATACACAGCTAACATGTGGTAGGTACTTGTGGTGATTCATTTTTATGTGTATAATAAAGTCCCTTTAGCAACTAATCAGATGAGTCAAGACTGTTTTGACACTTTAATTAATATGCATTATACTGCTCAGTTGTATGCCTTCATAAATTCCACACTTTCAAATATCAAAGGATTTAATTCGATATCATAATTCGATTAAGTCTTTGACCACAACAACACCAAATCACATTTTTATATAAACCGCTTATTGATTTTTACAGTGTGAATGTCCTTTTGGCCCAGTGATCTACTCATTCACCCTTGTTTAATTCGACATCAGCAACCAAACAAAAGGACAAATTCTTCATATAAAGCCCTTGCTAACGTTTCCATTCAAGGACCGGTATCAAGTATTTGTTTCCCAAAAAAGGGTTGAAACCAAAATAACGATTCGTCGACATTAATCTCGCTGAGCAGTGTGACACACATCTCTACAACCATTTCTTCTAGGTATAATAATAGATGCCAAAAAGGATAACGTACACATTGGAAAAATTAGCCTTGCTTAGAACTTTCTCTTCCAAACATAAAATCGACGCACATAACTCTTGCAGAAATACATTTCTTCTCTATACCATAGCAAATTATACATTAGGTATAGGTATGCGTAAAAAACACAAATCCAAAAAGGATAACCAAAATAATTTACGCTATCCTTGTTTTTTTTATACATTTTTCGCACATAATACAATTTTGTTTGGAGAGAATCTGTGAGTATCTGTGCGTTATATAATATGCCCCGAATCCTTACTGGTATTTGTATATTAAAGGACATTTATCATTTCGCAAGGGGGTGTAGGGTGTATACATAAACCTACTCGTGGCAACACTTATACAAAACGGCTGAAATAAAATACACCCGAGAGCAGAAAGTCAAAAGAGAAAGAAAGAGAGAAAGATATATATAAAAATCATCATCATCGGTAAGAAACATAACAACAACAAAAATAAAAAGTAAAAGGAAACGAAGGAATTACTTTTTTTATATTTTATTCGACGCAAAGGTATATACTATATACAAGGCTACTATGCGGCTTTTCTCCGCAGACCCATATCACATTGACGACGCACTGTGCGGTGCAAATTAATGGCCTACATTTGAGATAGATGTGTATTGTTAGCCTATATATAGCATCTACAAAGAAGAAGCCTGATGCCATTTCACAGCCTATACTCTAGGTTGAGCCAACAAAAAAAAAGGTAACCTGCTGTACCGTGTGGATGGTTTAATGTTTGGCGTACCTGAACGCGTGTCAGTCATAAATCACCCAATACGACACATAGTTAAATGGCACAAGAAGATGCCGAAGGAAACCGGAACAACAATACGAAGAGGGGGACCCACACCCACAGAAAAAGGACATTAGACAGCCTTTTTGGAGTTTCAGTTTCTTCTTTTTTGTGGTGCCTGGGAAATTAGAGAGTAACTTATTCATTTGTTCTGCGAGGCGTTACGCACATATTTTACCATTCTCTAACAGTCCGTCTGTTTTGCTATGGTATGTCGTTTGGCTGCTGCCGGGCTAATGTAATTTTTGCCAATAAAATCTCGCACGAAAACCGGGTGTGGCTATTGTTTTTATATTAAATTATAGGCGATTTTACGGTGTGTGGAAGTGATGGATGAATAGAGAGGAGAGAGGAGAACGTGTTCTTACACACCTTCTTCGCCATGCGGTAGTATGTCATTCAAGATGACGGGACCATAAGCGAAGTGTTCATTTCTTTTTGGGGAGCTACAAAAATATAAAAGAGATCCACCAGCGGATAAAATTCTTAGCGATAGTGCCATCTAACGATGAATGGATGAAGTAGGCATTTATGTTACCACAGTATCTGTTGAAAAGTTTGCTTCACTTTAATATGATAATGGAGGTATCGGTTGAAGATTTAATTTATTTGATGGGTAGAAAATTATAGCAAAGTTTTATTGAATACGCACATTGTCTTGGCTTGAAGAATACGTATTATTTAAAGAGTTAGTCATGAGGAGACCCTTGTTGATACTTATTGCATCATAGTGGAAAAAGAAAGTTGCAAAAAAATCAACTATGTCTGAATGAAAAGTTGACTTTTCTTGCTGTTAATAGCATCCGGACATTTTCTTTATTTAAAACCCACTAACGACTCAAATAGAACGTTTGATAGTATAAATTTCACGCCATTAATCTAAAGAATTGACGAGTTGACGTCTTCATCGTCTCCAACTTAAACCAATCGACTGCCTACTGAATGAGCCAGTTGTCTATTTTTATTTGAATTAAAAAGATATATATCCCGAACAGCATTATCCACTACCTACCATGTAGTTATAAGAAATAACCATACACTCCATGAATTATAAAACACTTTTCCACAAAACAAGACGACAACAACAAATGAAGACAAGAAAAAAAACAATTTTTTAACACAACGATGTCACTGTCACTTTGTAAAAATGTTAATCTCTCTAAAATGACAACTCTCAACCCACACAAAAATACAATTAAAAAAAACTTTGTTTGCCAGCACATTAAGATACACTATCCGACACTGGCAGCCACCTTCATCATGACATGAATTTTAAATTTGCACTTGTTTCTTTCTTTTTTGCATAAAGTCTCCAATAAGAACGAAAACTATACAGAAAAAGAGTCAGACAATCAAATGTCAACTGAATCCCTTTTTAATTCTTCTCCACTCACATTCAGTTTTGTATCTATATACATGTGTGCCAACATTTTTGTATTATACTGATTATGATGATGATGTCAATTCACACATCATCTTTAGGTTTTAGTTAACATGTGTCACGTTGTATATTCGGTTTTTTTGATTTCGCAAAAGCACAAAAGGAAAACATGACAAAATAGCACAATAAAAATGAATCCCTTATTTTGTTTATATATAGTAGATACAATTTGTTATAGGACGCGATTCGATTGAAAGGGAAACCGTGCGTGGAAAATCGATTATTTATTCCAAACATGATCACATTCAGTGATGTCTTTATTATATTTGGACAGTTTTGACGATGGGAAACATTGTCACACACAACAAGATGGGCTGTTGGTTGGATATGGCAATAAAAATTTTTTTTTTGCGAGTATTGATTGTGGTTTTGGTTGAGTTTTTTCGTGTTTATTTTTGGAAGACACTAAAACGGAATAATTTGCATTCCATTTTGAATTTAGGGTTTTTTTTTGTATGTTGGGATAATGTTTACCTTGATTTTGATTGAGGAATTTATGAAGACTTTGGGGTGTTACATTGAGCAGGTTGCAATAAGAAAATGTATTCATCGTAGAACTCTAGACATGTAGATAATATGTTTAAGTCATTAAAAATGTATAAATCATTTGTGGTGTTGCAATCGGATACTTGCAATGAGAAAATGTTAACGTAACGTAACATGAAGGTAGTGTACTGAAGTCGTCAGTCGATGTTTTTTATTGAATAAAAAAATGTATTTAGCATTCCAGATTCCAAATATTGCATTAGCATCTTTATAAAATGTTCCTGAATAACCTCCGTTAAATTAACTGTTTCTATGCTATGGAGTCGTATTTTTCTAACATTAACTTCTTAGCGTAAGCCAGTATAGATTATTGGAGAGCATTTTAAAAAAACATTACAAATCTTCAAAACTGAATGCAGCTTTTTTGGGCTTACATCTGCTGCTAAAAAATAAAAAAATATTTATCCTATGAGTGTGTATTACTAACTCAATGGCGCGATGGTTGGTGCGATGAACTGCCGCGCGAAGGTCTGGGTTCGATTCCCAGCCGTAGCGACACCTAAATAATTTTTCACTGGCCCTCCTCTCGTGATGATTTGACAAATCATCCGAGTAGTATCAAATGCTTATCTCAACTTCGCCGTTCGGAGTCGGCATAAAAGAGGAGGTCCCGCCATCGTGCTAGAAGTACACATGCACACATGAATGGTTGTGAGAAAGCTCGGCTCTGGGTACTAACGAGCCTGTTGCACCAAAAATTTGGTATGTATCTCGCCAATGTTTATACATCTTCATATAGTGCTCTTAGCCATTAACATTTTATAAAGAGATATGCAAATTTTTCAAAGCCTCACTAAAATTCGAATAAACCGTATATGACTTCCATAACTAACATTGCCCCACACAAGACTCTTAGTTGCCTCAATCGAAGAGAGGCTTCCTGGCAATGTAACTGATACATCAAGATCATATTTTTTTCAAAAGCTGCTTAACATTATTGATGAATATCTATAGTTGTTATATAATTTGTTTGTCTCACATGCCATAAAATATCGCTATTTCAATAATCAAAATCGTCCCATTACATAAAAAAAGCAAGTTTTATCTTTTCCTTAATGTTCATTGATTTATTGAATTTTAGCTAGACTAAAAGTTCTTAATATTAAGAAAGCACCCAAAAATGTTTCAATAAACTTGAAGATTAAATGGTCAAACACTATAAGGTTTTTCGTTAAGCTATTGAAACTTGAAGGGAACCCAATGTATACTTTTTGGATAAATAGAAACAAATTATATACTATCTATCCGAACAATATTTCCTTAACTGTGTACAAAAATCAAAAGAGTAGTGCTTACCCGTCGGCACATTTCAATATTTATTAATCTAACATTACCTTAGCAAAATCGTTTATTTCATCTCTTGATTAAAAAAATATCTTTTTCTAATTGCATTATTCCCATCTTCTCAGCGAATTCCATGCGAAAACCAATAAACCAATTCAGCCAATAAAACAAAAATCGACCAAGAAATCTATGAATCAATTTACCCTAGTAGTATACACACCAATTGTGGAAAAAAAGCAAAAAAAACGACATTCTAAATACCAATTATACCTATAAAACCAAAGATACAATTTGATCGTCCATCAATACCATGGCCAAAGCAGTTACGCAATAGTATCCTTCTATCTTCAGATTTTCCAAAAAAAGAAATAATAATAAAGCGAAAAGAAGGAACCACCAAAACGGCAAAAAGCTTAAACAAAAAGCAAGCCAACGAAATTCCCAATGGAATGACCCATATATTTTCCCGTTATATACATTATCTCTCTCCTAAATCTTTCTATAACCCATCTTGAAGTCCACGCGCAGCAAACCGCGTACACCCAAACTAACCATTCAACAAAAAATGTATGCTCCTTCCCGGAGACTAATATCCCTTCGTCTTGTAATAAAGCACTGTGGATTCCTTTTCATGTGGAGAATTTATTGATTTAGCCAACAAAAAAAGTTTTAAGGCTCGTTTCCAGTGCCATAATCGAGGTAGCAAAGGACCCCGCCATTTGTATTAGTAGATTTTGTACGATGAAGGTATACATGGAGACGAAAAACAGGTCTAACCCCACTTGATAGAATCAGCAGTTCCAGCTACCAAAACTTCACGCCGACCAGCAGTTAAGAATCGAAGTGTGAAACTCTCAAAATATACGTCGTAATTTATTTGCACGGTCTACACTACAACATGGCATTAGATATAATTTTTTTTTTCTAAATGGGTTATTTGTCGCACTTGTTTTTTTCCTCTTCTGTATATTTTCTTTCTCAGAGAGCAATATACCCCCAAAAGCAAACAAAATGGGGGTTCACCACTTATAAAAGCTATAAATCGACTACCCCATGCAATAAAGCAATCTCAATTCGCACAACGACTATAACGCCGACGACACAACGAAACATGCGCGAATTTTATTAAGCATAGTCGTGTTGGGCATCCATAAATTCGTTTTCATTTTTGTTGTATCGCCCATAACTCCATCTGACGAGTAATCCGAAAAGCATAAATACCGACCAGAACCCATATAATTTTGTAACTTGATTGCCGGCGTCGGTCATCATTAATCGCCATGAATTTGGGGACCATCCAATATCACTCACTAATTAAACACTTGAGGCGAAAAAAAAACTATAAAACAATGTTTTGATAATGTTTCTCAACTTGTAACGGTTGTTTAACTATTTGTTAATAATTTTTCCGCAATGGCTTAAAGTTATAAACACGCGTCTCGTATCAAACCGTCTCGTGCACTCGCCGCCATTCATTCATTCATCTCAGCAGACTCACTCACTCAAGTTTTTGCCTGAGCGATGACAACAAATATGGCGTCGTATATTCCATGAGAAGTTTATAACAACACGTTTATCGCACCATCAATTCGACGAGTTGTAGACGGAACCATCTATCTCTCTCGGACTAGTGGTATTTTGCCTGCTATGCATTTCACCTTGGAAACATTGTTTATTGACTTGGCAACACTGAGTGAAGCAACAATGTTGATATCCTCAATGTTGCGAAAGCGAATTGGTGTTTTTTTGCTCTTATTTGAGGTTTTATTTTTTTTGTAATTTAGATGAATTCGCCGCATTGCCACACAAATCACTCTCGCGGTAGTGGCGCTCAAAATAAAAACATGTTTACACACACACGCAAAGCAACAAACCAACACCCCATTGAAATAGTTACACGAATACTTTCCGAGAGGGGCAGGTCAATTGAGCACAAGAAAGCGTTCATACATTTTACTCACTGATTGATGGCGGGGATTTTACTGTTTTATTAGATCGTTTGTGCTCGCCTTTAATTGTGTGCGATATTTCTGCAAACTGTATGGATGGATTTTGGGGTTTTGTTTTTGTATTTTGGGAGCTGTTGGAGGGGACTTTTGTTGAATGAGCGGTGGGGTAAATACTTGTTTTTTATTTGGAAGGCAAATAGTAGGGGAAATGAGAGTTTGTTTTTGCCTGCATCGGCCGTTGGCAAAGTGGTGGAATTTTGAAACAGCAAGTGCGTTAATATGTGCATGAGTGTGTGTTTGAATGGGTGGTGGGCAAAGAGAGATAGATAGCATTGAAAGAGAAACACAGAGGCATGGTTATTTGGCTTGTGACCGCCATCATTCATTTTTCCGTTTTTGGTATTTTATCCCCTCCACACACGTTTTCAGTTTTAGCACAAGCTACTGGGCTAGAGAGTGGTGTATTTTGCTCTTGATGGTGTACGTTTTAATGGCCGCTCTGAAGTGTTTATAGTCGGTCACCGATGTGATGGCACGGTGGAACTTTCATATTAAAAGAAAAATGGGGTGGGAAATATCTACGGAGTTCTTACGATGGCGACGGATGTGATTAGATTTTAGCAATGATGTGTTGTTTCTTAATGATTGACTTAATATTCCATCATTAATTTAGCAAATATTTAGCATTTTAAAAAGTATAAATGGATTTGTGAATCATTTCGGGGTTTGAAGAACTTAAATCTTTCCCAGGTTCAAAGTATTAATATATTAAAAAAGAAAATGAGGATCCCGCCGCCAAAAGTTACATTTTCTTTATATCTTTCAATAAAGTTGTACATTATACAATTGTTTTAGATTTTCTTATAAGAAATGCATCACTTGCTGCACAATGCTTGAAAGAGAATAAATATTTATGTGTACAAAATAGTAAGGTATTAATATGCACCGATGACATGCTTTATTTCATAGTTTATGACTGGATAATTCGGTCATGGTAGCTATCATGAAAGTATCTAAAATGTAATGGTGAGGATAATTTGGTCGGTTTAAGTTGCAAACACAATTGTATGTCCACTTCCGGTCTAAAATACCAGTGATTTTCGGATACTGAGATCGTAAGCATTATCTTTGACACGTTCACTATGACTTTTTTGATTTTCCGGTTGGTTTTATTTTCGGACCTAATAAACTCCAGTCCTGTTAACTCATGGAAATATATTTACCTATACACTTTCGGAAGTAAAGTTACATTTTAAGACCCTTGCGGTACTAGTCATCTTTGGAAAATGATAATATATGTAATATGAAAGATACCTTCACAAAAACAAACGAAATAAACGAAATCAAAATTTAACTTTCGATGCATTCTTGACTATGTTCAGAATAAATTGCTACTGGCGCGCAACTTGAATGCATTCTTGCTGGTCAACATTTGTGTTCGAAATTACATGAAAGGGGTAGGTAGGTACTAAACTATTTCAACGTCCATGGGAATTATTAAATTATGTTAAATTAAGATTAACTTCTTGAGGACACATGCCCGAACATTTTTCTGACAAATATTTATGCATACGGTATAGTTACTTCTTCATGACTGCATGGATGATTTGCCTGATAGTTTCACTGGTGAAGCTCTAATCAAAAATCAAATCTTGAACTTCCGAAATCCAATCCTGTACTGGGAAAAAATCAAGCGCCTTGAAAAAATGCTCCAAAACAAAAACAGTAATTCGAGAAAACGCACAAATTTTTCTGAAAAACCTCCACGATCCGCCGCAATATATTCAACCAACACCACAGCATATATTCATATTTTCTTAATTACAAATGGTTGTCTTACATCCTTTTGCAGATATAACACAAAAGCATCCTTTAAATTAACCAGCTGCCTGATGTTTTCAGTTGCAATTTTGGTGAATAAATATTCCACAAAGACACTGTATACTCCGAGATATATCAGCTCGTTTATCCATTAAAAGTGGAAACACACAACCATCATCCAATTGCTTGAGATATAATACTTTGCAGAAGATGTGGTGTATATTTTAATTATCTGCTTTTCTCACATTGAAACTCATTTAACCACAAACACCATTAAGAAAAAAAAACAATATGCAAAACATTCTTCGAAATAACACATATCCTTCAGTATCTAAATGGCTTAGAACATTTCGCATAATTGCAATTCTCTTCGTCTTTGTTCTGCCAATGGTTATATATCTTTGTATCCATTATAATTAAACCAAAAGCAATCTATACCCGAGTCTATACATATACAAAAAAATAAACAGAAATGGAAAAATGAAATGAGAACATCCCAATAGTTGTACGTATTATATCCTTTTGCACAGTTTGTGTTCGTTTGCACACTGCATACACAGCGTTAAGAGAACAAACGCGCTCCGCACTATACCTATTCATAGGGAAAACATAGATTTGCCTCATACAACACTTCATCCAATTCTCGAGTGTTTTATTTATTCAGCATAATTTGTCTGCGTGCTGCTGCTTGTGCAGCCATTTGAAGTTCGTCTTCACCTATACCCAAACCTTTATCCCAAAAGAATACAAAAAAAAACTGCATGCAATCTCCCAGCGTTCGTTCTAGTTCCACTACAGAATGTTTGAATTCCTGTGGATAATGATCATGATGATGATGATTCTAAAGTTCAACTATTGTAGATGTATTTCCATAAGGATACAGAATAGAATATATGCATTGCACATGAGAGAACATAAGACGTATACACAGTGAGCGGCAACAGCCCCCCGCAATATTTCTAAGGAGTACGAGTGAAGAAGAATATAGCGGTGCCTAGACAACGAGAACATTTTTTTTTATATAAATTATCCTTGCGAGAATCCTTATTTATGGCACTATGTGCAATTTTCATTTTATCACACAAAAGCTAAGCTTCACATTCTCGTATACTTTTCGAGTGTAGATTCAAGTTGGATTTGATCGCTGTTGGTGCCTCTTCTTCTTTTTTTATTCTCACACACAGACCATTCGAAAAAAGGTAGAGGAGGGCAAAAATAAATCCAAGCAATGAATGTATCTGCGTATATAGTTAGTAAGGATACATTACATTCGTCTAAGGAAGGATGAGATGGTGAGCAAAAATATGAAAATCTCCTTCTAATATGAAATATCTCTTTTTAGTATTTCTTTGTGTGTTGCTCCTTCATCACTATTCATAGTTGTTGTTTTTCGTTGAACATATATTTAAATGAGAGTTCGTCTCATTTTGGAGGATACCATGTTTCATTTAAAAGAAAACGAAGATAAGGCTTTCATTCTCACTTTTGGGATGACAAAAATTTTAGTTTTACTGAGAAATAATAGATCATATCGGGTTTAAAACATATTCTATGTTTATATCCCAAAAGAAAGACGCGTGATTATCCATTTTATTGGAATAAAATAGAATTATTTTGTATCCAGGAGATAAGTCTCAATAAATGGAGAAAAATAATCTGCATTCTACCGATCAGTCTTGAGGAAATCCGGTGATAGAAAAGACCCGAATTTGGATAAGTTGTGGGCTCGTATTCCACTAAGAGAATAGTTTTCTAGCATTTGTCAGAACATTTCATTCGATCTTTACCCCTTTCTCATCTTTGGATGTATCGGAATAGGCAGTAGTTAAAATCATATTAATCGTTTAGTACCCATTGTAAATTTTTTTAAAATTACTTTCATTTTGAGATTTAAGAAATCAACTAGGGAATAAAGTATCAGCACATATATTTTTAAAGCAGTTTTATATCAACAACCCATTGACGTTAAGAATGAAAAGTACAGTTTCATACACGACTAATACATATTAGCAAAAGGCTTAACAAAAAATGAAGTCATTACTAAACGATTTATAAAGCATTTAAAACCACGATTTGACTGAACATAATTTGCACTTCCTTAAAACCCTATCGCTTAGGTTAAAACAGTTGTGTTGCAATGTTTTTCGATTTTTCTATTTCAAAAGCATTTCCTACGGCATTAGCTTAATAAAGCAGTAAATCATGATCTATTTCAAATTTATATCCACCTGGAATACTTCATACCCATTGTAAGGACTTAAAAAATCGGATTTGCTTGGAAACTTTCAGCACACAAATATGGCACACGATCCATGAATATGATAAACAAAATAAATCAAAGAATTATGTGCAAAATAATTTCATATTGCAAATCCTACCAATAAGAAGATATGCCTTACGACCCTTTTGTATTTCAATTGCAAAACTGTGGGCGCAGATTGTGAAAGATCACTACTACGACCAGCAACACAAAACAAGAAAAGACCTATCTCAGATGGTGAATGTCTTCCTTTACTCAATGTTTTGTATGCCGTAGATATTCTTTTTTCATGATTTTATTGAATATTCGATACAAGGAAGAAAAAAAAAAATATCGTGTCATGTTGTCCATATCTCATTTGGGAGAGCACGAAAAAGATGTCATGATTCGATCTTCACCAAATGAACATCATCAGCAGGCCATAAGATGGGAAAATATATATAAAAAAAAAACATATAACTCAATGCATGTACCATTTCAACCCGGCAATGAGGCTATCGACTTCCAAATGCAAACTATATACAAGTATCATGCACAAACTAACTGTGTGTAGAAACGAACTTAAACAAAAAATAGGTTTACAGATCATGCATTTATAATGCCTTCAGAAAGGACAACTAAACAACAAACGAATAGGTGACTAAATATCCAAACGGCGAAGAAACCCCCTTTCGATAGTTAGCTTTCTAAATCGATAGATACTGCCATAGATACTTTGGAATCTTTGCTCTTTCTTGAAACAATGCACAGCGCGCAAAGTTTTTTGTGTGTGGACAATCTGCTACTTTTTTGTTGTTTCGGTTTATTTGTGTACCTCCGTACTTTTGTTCCTGTTTCTCGCTGTGTGTATCGTTGTCGTTATTTTTTTCTGCAGAGTTGTCACGAAAACGGTTACCAAAAACGAACAGAAAAAAAGAACAACGAAGACTTTGTAACCTTTTTGGTTGGTGGTCGCCGTCATTGTCGTCATCGGTTTGTCGTTCTCGTTGTCGTGGTTGTCGCAAAGTTGGTTAACTATTCATGCAGTCACCGAATCACGGACGATAGTATAGAAGAAAACTGCCTTCAAAAAAATTGCATAACGTTCGAACTAACCTACCTACATCTGCACCCCACATATATGTCTATAGAATGTCGTTCATATATATATATACGGCTTTACCTCGCTTTGCATAAAACGACAGGCGACAGGTCGACAGAGTGCACACAGAGCGCGAACACATTGAAAACTTCTCATAGATGAAATCAATTTGATGTACAGTGTCATAGCGCTGCCGTTGCTGCTATTTTGCCCCCTGTTCACCCAGGACTGAAAAGAAACCAAACAAACCAAACAAGGTGCAACCCCATCTATCCATGAAAGGAGGAAGAAGTCATCTTGATATGGACAAAGGTAGACATTTTGGTTTTTCCTATTTTTTTATGGCTCGTTGAGGAAAAAATCTCAGAAAAAAAAAGGAGAACTGCCATCTTGAGTATAGGACGGTCCTGTTAATTGGAATCAACAGTAAGAGAGTTTTTGTATTCGATTTTCTTCACTTGATAGAAGCGAAGGTGTTGAATAATTAATGTAATTTCAATAAGGAAGTTAGCTGCCTAATTGGAGAGTGAGTCATTCCTTCTTGGTATGAAAACTTTCATATGTGAATATCAGTCCTTTGAAAGAATTATTCACCAACAAATAATATTTTGCAAATATCAAAAGTTTAATTGCTAAAAGCTACCATCGAAGCCTTGTTGGAAAACAAGTTACACGAGGGTGCTTGTACCTCATACTGTTTGGATAAGAGGCCCATATATGAGGGATGTAGTCATTGAACTGCACTAGATTGAGCAAAAGGTAGAGACTAATTGTCAACAAATAATTTGCAAACCTTAAAAGTTCAATTGTTGAATGGTATCTTAAAGTACTTTAAGGTCTCTTAGAGAAAAATTGTATTTACAAAAGCGTGAAACTCAATCCTATGCGGATAATCAATGCCAAGAATAAGACTTTTAAATAAAACAGATTCCACTAAATCTGGAAATTTGTCATCGACAAATATTTTGCAAATTTAAACAGTTGTTAAAAGCTGCCTTAGGATACTAGAAGCCCTTCTTAAGGAAAAAAGTTACATGCAAATACATGGAACTCAAAGCTCTAAAGAACAACATGGTCAAAATTATCAGGTATTTAAACATTTAAGTGCAATAGATGTGACCATAGCAGGAGACTTGATAACGACAATTGATTTGCAAATATTAAAAGTTCAATGGTTAAAACTATTTTAGAGAACTTTATGGCACTATCAATGAAAAATTGCATAAATAGGTGTATGGAATCCAATCCTTTTTGGTTACTAGACAAAATTTTGATATATTTCTACGCTGAAATATATCGTTATCGTTGGAAGATATTTTTTTTAAATCTCTTTGCTCAATGCGTACAATTGATATGCCATCGCAAAAAAAACTGCAAAAAAAAAACATTTTAAATAGAAGTCCTTGAATTTCAGAATTGCTTCACGCATTCCAACAAATTCCCCGATAAATACCACACTTGTTAACAAGCAAAATGAACCTCCCTTACTGCATAATCACTTTGCACATTTTTTGGTAAGCACGCGTAAAAAATCGAAGGTCCTTTTGGTTTAAAAACAATGCGCCAACCTAAAATTTCTCTTTTTATCGATTTTATGATGCAATTTCCGACTTTCTCTTCCATTATGTTGCGTCTTTTTTTCTTTATCTTTACCTATCCCTAATATGAAATAATATTTACGTCATTTACTGTAGACCGGCATGTATATTGCTCTTCATAGTTTGTGTAGCTACTTTTTTATATACCTGCACTGCTTGTATTTTTTCTGTCTCCCAAGATGTACGCAAACACAAACTTACATGTATCTTAATTATAATGCACACTAAATGACATAAGTTGTGGTGAAATCAAAATTCAACATAAGGGAAAAAAAAGATAAAGCATTTTATCTTAATCACGTTTTGGGGTCCTCGTACAACTTAATAAAAATAATACACGCCCCAAAAAAGACGAAAAAATAAATATCCAGTCCACTTACCTAGATGAAGATATTATTTTGTGTGTTAAACACGTTATATGTTGTTTTTTTTTTAAACCAAATTGTACAGGCGGGTGTTGTTCAAAACAAAAAACACCACTATACCCTGACATATGCACGTCTTTGTGGTTTTAAAAAAATGAGAAAAGAAATGTATGGGAATTTTTGAAGAAGATATAAGCGATTTTTGGGAATTTTTTTTTCAGATTTATTTTGAAGATATTGTATCTGCTTTAGATCTCTAAATGAATTTGTGCGCTGACAGCATTTTTTTTGGGTCAACATTGTTTTGGAAATAGCTTTAGTTTTCATTTCAAAGAGATTTTAATTTTTATTTTTGTCACGTGAATACCAAAAGCATGACATTGATATCTATTTCTAACCAACTAGATAGGTATAACTTACGAAAATATTTAGACGAGTCTAAAAGAAAAGGTTGATGCATCTTATATGCTAGCTGAATAAGAAACAAAAACGAATTTGTTTTATCTGAAATATATAGATGCATATAGATGCATATAGATGATTAAATCATACTTGGCCTTTATAAATAAGCATGCGGTATTTTAAGAATAAATTCATTACAATTTTGTAAGAATATGTTGTTGTCCATGGCAATTATCAAAATTAAGTGCCACCCGACGGATAAACTATTCTGCCAAAGAATACACATTGATGTGGACTAACGAAATTGTCAATTTGTTATTCATTTATTAATTAAGCAAGTCATTTTTACTAATAACAACCAATTAGATATACAGAGACAACAACAATAAATACATATCTTTCCATAAATTTCGTATCTAAACAAAAAAAAAATGAAGTAAACAAAAAACCAACAAATCAATTTAATAACCAAACCAACCTGTCTAAGTGCCGTTCCTACATTAATTAAACAAACCAATCGTCAATGGATTTTCAATTAAAGATTCGCATAAATTTCCAATCGATTGGTAATTACGGACGACTTATTACACCGCTGACATTCATTCAGTCGGCGACAATTGTGCGCGATTGCGCGTATTATACTCGTACTCATGTGTATACGTGGTCACATATGGATCACGTATTAAATGCGTTTATTCATTCTATAAGGTATTTCTTATATCTTGCCACTTATAAATCAGCAAATCTAGTAGCAAAAATACATAAATCGTCCAAACTGTCGAAGTTTTAAGTCTGTCTTATTCATCATTCAAGTTTGCAACCTGTTTTTCGTCAAATATACCCATAAACCTATATATATATATACATATTTCTTATTTAATTGCATAGGAAAATGGCAAACTAAGGAGAGTAAAACATACAACAACAAAAAATTGCTATAAAATCTTTGTGCAGCCGCTTGACAATCACTTGAAAATGTCAACTGGTAGTTGGAATTTTATTTCAACCTTTCAGCATAACACACAACGAGACCAGAAGAAGAAAATTACTTTACTTAAACAAACAAACGACGAAAAAGCGGTTTTCAGCTTTTAGCCATATCGGTCTTGCCCATTTGAAATTTTCTGTGCATTTGTGTAGCCTTGGTTGTGAAGGTTTTTTTCACTGCTTTTGAATTTTTTTCTCCCCATAAATGATTTGGAATTTTTCTTCATAGAAAATGTGGACAAAAGGAATCAACAACGTTAAACGAATGAGAGATTTATTACCTTGGAATGAAGTCTCATTTTATACAATCGAGGTTTTTACTTTACCTATACGCGCCAGAGAAACCTTGTGCAATTAAAATGGTAGATTTTTATTACTAATTTGGTTTGTATTTTCTTTACATTCTCGACGATAATTGAGTTAAACTATGCTCAAATTGGTTAAACATTGTTGCAGCGATATTCATTACCATGTGATGTGTATAATTTTGTACATTTTTCGATAAAAACTACTTGCAGATACAAGTTTTATATACATGTGGAAAGATTTACCCTATTATTTTGTTAAAGTCATTCTTTTAAAGGAATTTAAAAAGTCGAATGTGTCCATGGTCACAGCATCGATTAAAAACGAATGACTGTCCACTCTGTAGATAAGACCATAAAAAACGAAACTGATTTGTTTGCATAGATACAGGAGAAACGCAATCATGAATCAAAATGCAATTTTTGCCCAAAACTTTGATGGGGTTTGTCCAGTTCGGTTCATGAACGGTGAACCTAGTCCCTGTGGGACACTTCAATTAAAATGCATTTTCACAGTTTATGGGATAAAGTTTTACCTCACCTTGTGCCCTCATCCTTTGGAAGCTCTGAAAAAAAGAACGGATGAGCTGGGAGTAAAATACCAAACTTTTTTTTACTGTTTCTTTATTGACTGCCACTGACTCCTGTAGCCATACAATCCAATATCGATGGGGGCCAAAAGATACATAATAACAGATTGTTTGTGTATTGGGCGTCATAAAATATCCAACAAACAAAAAAGATCACCACGAAAAACAACAAAAATACAAAAAAAAAGTCCTCTACTGCGGTACATCATATTTCGCGTATGATTTTATATCTTTATAATAGTGTTGCATAGCTCCGTGCACGTATTTTTATTCCAATTTTCCAATCTACAGAGTGTGAGAAGGCCGAGTCCTTTATCTGGTATGACCCCTACATTTTCGGCGCTTTCTTTTTATTTTCAATTCAAGTGTTCGACAGAACCGAACAAACAAAATTACAAAAGGAAACAACGAAGCTAAAAGTATCTATCTTCTCTTGGCGCTCTGGAATATTTGTGGCACCAGATTTTTATGTTGTTGCCATCGCCTATACCCTCTCTACTACCATACCGATACCAGCATTGCCTCATCGTCATTGGTCTGTTATTGGTGGCCTCTGTGTTTTTTTTTTTCTAGGCCTTTGCTTATCCTTTTGCCAATATCTACAATCCTCCTTCTCCAATGCCCACCACACATGTCCTATCGGCACAGAACATGCCTGTTGTATATTTATCCATGGAAGCTACAGATGATACAGAAATAATGCCAAAAGGATCATAAATATGGTCAGGCGCGCGATAACTCGATAATTATGTCCGCTTTTGTTTATTTCACACATCGATTACCGCCTTTTGTGATCGCCTTTTAAACCCCCCTAACCAACAAGTCGAGAGTATGGAATTGTGCTGGTTTTGTCCTTGCCTATATGAATTGGTTACGGTTTATATATATCGAAGGGAAATATTTGCATATGCCGGATTTTGCAGTAGCAACGAGTTAAATTTAAAAGGATGCATCATTGAAGGCGGAAGAACGGAAAATTAGGGATGTCTGTCGGTCGTCCCCGTGCTGTCGTTCTTTAACAAAATTGAGTGTACTTATATATTCATCTGAATTCCGTTTATATATCCGCATGAAGCATAAAAAAGAAAAGATATGTGAGTTCTACTCCTTGCCTAGCCTGTTGCCACTTGGAAAGAGAGAGACATACCATCATTCTTTGATTGTGCAATAATGAACCTTCAGACTGTTGCTACTACAACACTGTGCAGTGCCATTTCTATGGCAGGATAATAGAAGGCCATCTAAACTTCGTGTATACCTCGCACCCACTGCATAGTCATCGTCATCATTATTGCCACCTTTAATGCCATACCATCAAGTTAGAGTCGACTGCTGCCGTTTTTGTTCGCTTATATTCCAAGCCCAGTTTGAGGAGACCATCCTCAACCAAACTCATGGTCGTAGTCATAGTCGTCGTCGTCGTGTTTCTCATGCTGATGATGATGCTGCTGTTGCTGGTCTAGCTGTATATCCCCAATTTCGGATGGGGAATATTTGCCATCGTTGTCGCACCCAGTTATTAAGTAATGATTTATCATTTCAGAGGTCGAAGGCAATTTTTGGACTTTGCAATTGCCTTTACGTAGTTCGTGGGTGGGGGGGTTACCCCTCGTCCAGAAGATATGGTTTTTCGATGTTCAATGTTCACATGTTTTTCGTATACACTTTTGAACGACAACATCGGCTTTTGGGCATGGTAATAGCGTCGTCCATCGTCCGTCGTCCGATGGCGGTATTGGCACTTTAGTGTAGTCGGGGTGTAGTTTGAGTGTGTGAAATATTCACCGAAATTGTTGTTTTGCACTCCATAGAGCAAAGTACGCTTTGGGAATAATGATTTTTTGATGTTTTTTTTTTCATCTGATTGCAAATGCGGGCAAGAGCACGTGCGAGGAATCTTAATTGTTGCGGGAGTACGGCCTTTTTACGGGTGTCAAGAGATGTTTAAAGTTGTAATAAAACTATTTGGAAAAGTCCCCATTTGAAGACGTATATGGTAATGATGGTAAATATATTTTTTATCAGTTCTATTATTGAAGTATCTCTATCTAAACCAGTAGCCGAACCATAACCCAAAACGCATTTCTTATTGATTCAGTGATTGCGTTTTAACATGTGTCACAAAAGTTTATTAGTCCAAAGTCATGAGCATATGCCAGAAAATGAAAAACCCCGATGCTCCATGAAAAACTAGTTCAAAATTTATTTTCTTAGTGCTAAATGAAAAGTTTAATTTTATTCTCTGACATAAATGATGGCCAAAATACAAAGATTATGATATTGAAGTATGTATTTTAAAAAGTATCTCCAAATGACATAAATTGTATTTTTCTATAAGCGACCTGAATTTCTTTGCCTAATTCGACCACATTTTAGTTCAAATGTTTTCTAAAACTATTTCTCACCACTTCCATGTCCTTTTCGTCGCTCCCTACCCTCTTCTGTAGATACAAAAACTCATTTCACACACATCTTGTTTGAAATCGTTTGGTTCTACATCTATCCCATACGGATCGCTTACATAAGTGCATAAATACTTAGTTATATACTTTTTTTTCAACATTTGATCACATGAAAACTACACCGATATGGTTTTAATATTTAATCTAAATTGGTATACTTGCATTGTAGTGTTTCTGTAGAATTTCTGTGATTTATTTGTAACATGCCCTAAATGTATTTCTTCGGTGACAAATTCAAAAAATGTGCCCATATGGGATAGTTTTGGAGGAAAGATAGTCCGTAAGTGGAATATGATTGCAATATAATACTTTTACCAAGGACCATTGGGAATAGCATGCGGTTGGACATGCTTGATATTGATGTTTCAGTTAGTGAAATGGCATTTGGAATTCCCTTGTTGGGAATTGATTTTCTATGGAACGTGATTTCTTTAAATTTAGAGGGAACTTATTTCTATATTTTGCTTCAGATATCCTAAGCCAATTGTGGCGTTTTTTTAAGGAATGTATGTTATATTTAGGATAGGTTTAGCCGTTTGATTTGGTTCCGCATTTTGATAATTTAGTGTGGTATGGCTAGACATTATATACATAACAACATTAAAATTGGCTAGATTTATGCTGTACTTGTTTACAATGCAAAACATCAATTCCCATGATAAATAGCTTCAAGCTACACCTCATTGAATATCAATAAATGTCACAACTGCTTAAGTTTTTGATTATCGACTGAAATGCACTACATATATTTCATAACATGGATTGCAATATCGTTCACCACGAAATGGTCATCCGCTTATTGCAGGCTCCCATAGAGGAGCTGGAAGACGTTGGTAACAAAAACATAAAAATAAAAGAGCATCACCAACCACGGAATAAGCTGTTTTTACATCGTTCCGTTTTACTCATTTTCCCGACGAATTACACCCACTCTTCTGTATGCCCACTTTAGTGAACGAAACCACGAGACGTTAGGTTCATTCCTACGTGCATTGGCTTTAATGTGCTGCTAAGTTCCTTTTTTTGCAATAGAAAACCCAGAAAGGTACTGTTGCGTTTTTTTTTAGCTTCTTCTTGTTTTCGGGAAGCATTCTAGAAGTCTTTTTTTGCTTTTTTATCCACTGCGTTTGTGAACCAAAAAAGGAGTGTAGTGGGTGCCTCTTAAGGGAGTAGGCTTACCAGGTAAATGCACGTTTTTACTGTACATGCATTGGCAAGAAGTGACTTTGTATGTACACCGGCTAGGAAGCGAGATTTAATAAGAAACTGTCTGCGACTTCTTCAGGTTTTGTTTCACAGCACACTCAACACTTTTGTTAGTAGATATCCTGGCAGATCCTTGATTTTCCCGTCGTTTTCTTCTGCTATGTGTGTTTTTTTTTTGTCTCCAAAAAGTTCTTATTTTGTGAAATTCAAGTGGAATTCTACTATTGTACACGTCATGCATGCTTGATTTCTTTTTCATTTCGACATCGTTGAACGTCGCGTCGTCGAAAGACGACAAGACACAGGACAGGCTGCAGTAAAGTGGCAAACTGCACAATCACTCATATGTAAATATGTATCTATGTACATAAAGCAAAGTTCTTTGGGATATTTTTTTTCCTTCGTCCTGCACTCGCTCTACATATGCATACGTTGTCGAGACTTGGCAGAGTTGGAAAAAAAACAAAGAAAACGAATCCAATTCAAAATTCAAAACGTTTTTATCCTCCACCACCACTATCCACAATCATGGTGAAAACTATAGAAATTTCTATACTATATAACATTTAAAAAAAAAGGAAACACAACCATAGCAAAAGCAATGAAAATGAAAATGAACATATGCATGAAAGTGTCGCGCAAAAATGGGGTTTTAACGAAGCACGTGTTTTTTTTTGTTCATTTGTTCTCCTGTCCCGGTCAAGTCGCTGTCGTGCGATCCTGTCCGACTTGATGGATTTGCACTTTTAGCAGCAGAAAATGTGGTAGTTGTGATACGCTGCAGTAGCACTGTTATTGTCATTTTTTTTTATTTTCGCGACAATTTTTTTTTTTCGTTTGTTGAATTTTGTTATTCAAGGATACCCCCTTGTCATGAAAATGAATTCATTAGGACATTTTTTGTTTTCTATACTTCTGTGTTGTGTCCTCATTTTCATTTGCATTTTAAAAATGTCCTTCTCCCTGAGTGACTGGTGATTCTCTGAATGTGTTTTTGATGTCAGAAATGTCTTTTGAAATGTCATTAAGCCGGACCGTAAAAATAAACTAACCACATGCCTAATCCGTAGACTCCTTTGACTGATAGATAGCGTTAGGGAGATTAAAATCCTTTGTAGCTTTTGCACCCCCCAAAACACAATCCATATAGGTAATCCTTTTTTGGGAAAATGTTGCCAAAAATAAATTCTTTCTTCCTTCACCACCAACCCATACAGCTCCCGCAATGCTGGTAAAGATCCCTATAAAAGATTCACATTCAAATTCTAGACGCCTTTCGACTTTTTGGTCTTGTGTCCCGAAAATCTATCCATGCGGGTTTTTGCTAATTCCAAATGCAAAACTTAAACATCCCCAAAGTCGAAGGGTTTTTTTAGGGGGTATGGGTGTAATCCTGTGCGCACATCCGACACGATGGCATCACACGAGGCTTAGGATTGAAACTTTATTGGGGTAATTCTCCTACATGGAAATCATGTTAAAACTTGATACAGACAAGTATACATATGTACTATATAAAAATATTTTTCTTCGGAGGCAGAATCAATATCAAGTAGTATATGTAGGGGATGATGATGATGCTGAAGATTGTATTGGAACCTCTGTTTGGAGTTTGTCAACCTTCTGTGGTTGAGATTTTTTGGAAGATCTCCTGCAGTTGACCTATGCAGCTGATAAACGTTGTCGAGGAAAATACTTATTGTAAATCCGAGACGTGAAGATCAGATTTATAAAATACTTAGATGTTTTGACATTAATTGGTACAAATTGTATGCTTAGTTACATTTTTTGGCACAAGACTGTGATTTTTCTGTTTGGTTTAGTGTTGGTTATTTAGCTAAGTTTTGGAAGAAGGACTACCTGTGTAAATAGATATACTTATTTACAAAAGAAACGTTTGTATGTGTCTATTGCTATATAAAGCATTGCCATATTGATGAAATAAGTGTATAATTATCAACAGATCATACATTTGTTCCGTGACGACGAAATCCTCTAAATATACATGAAATCTCACGGTTTTCAACATCCACACAATAACACAAATCATATCGCAAAACCGAACATACATACATGCTATGTCTCTACATGCTTTGTCTCTTTCGAAAATGATTGCTACCCCATGGCTCTGGTTACATCAACACTCAAGCACGTTTACCATTTAGAAGTGATCTAGTACTTCGTCGTCATTTTCATGACTATACTAAATCGCATATGAAAATTGGAATAACCTGGCTACAAAGCATCACAAACTATCTCAAAGGATCCATCTATCTTTACCCTCTTCGGTGTCGTCATGCATCCAATATGGTTGCTCTTCTATTGCCAGCCATCACCACCACCGCCACCAGCTGCTTGAGTTTTCGACAGAAAAAATATTTCTTTTCGGCACGATTTTCAAAAAAAAAACAACAACACCCTCATTTGCCTCAACGTTTTTGGGAAAATTTATGTCCCATGTTTAAAGCCGTAGCGGGGATGTAAAAATAGCTCCTTATTCATCTTCGATTGCGCGCATTCCTAATACTTAGCGACTATACTATAGCGACGGTGTGTAGCATATACAAGTGTTGGATACTTACAATTTCTTCGCTACACAGCGGATGTGTTATGTGAGATCCATTTAGTTTGCCTTTTCTCCGGACCTATAGCTAATAGTGCTTGCCTTTGATTTTCGCTTGCTTTGTTTTATAGAGGTTCTGCACTTTTGCGCCTACATTGATGCAGACAGCCCCAACCATGCAACAGCATTGAACGAGGGTGCGCTCGTCGATTCAACTCAACTCGACTCTATGTTTCGTGTCGTTAGTCTTTGACTATTGCGCACATGGAGTAGGAATGGAGTATGGCAATGTATCTATTGAGGCATATCCATTTTTTTTGCTCCTAAAGACATAGGCATCAAGTCCTTCTGTTTGTTTTCCAATGTTACGTTAGTTTTTCCCTTTTTGTTGTTAACCTCCCCTCTTTGCCTCCAATCCATTAGTATAAGGAGGCAGCGCGAATAGATTTTTCACAACAAAAACTCGCTCTCTCTAGCCACATCTCCTTGTTGCCGAACATAGTTTGTTTCCTTATAATTTTTTTCTGCTGCACATTGCGACAATAGAATTTATGCGATCACGATTTTACCATGTTTCATACATTTGCCATTTTATTTATTATATCGAAGAGACATATAGGTGAATGTTGCTTTCAGATGCAGTACTTTGAGATACATATGCCTTGTAGTGTACATGTCTGACGATTTGCTGGTTAATATATGATGTGAAAACCAGTTAGTTGCGGCTGCCTTAATAGTGAATAAAGTGCATTTGAATGTTTTTGCATTGATCGCTACTTTGGCGGATGTGTAGATACAATTGTTGGTTCTGTTTTTTTTTTCGGGATACAAGAAGGGTGTATCTGAAGGCGTATAAGTAGGCGATGATTGATTTTTTTGTTCACCATCATCGTTGTTGTCATGATACGAGTTGGAGTATGTATTTCGTTTTTCATCTTCTTTCGGTGTTCGCTAATCCATTTGATTTTTCTTGATATTTCTTCACTGCGCAAAGGATTGCGATGTGATGATGTACAAAAGGGAGACAAGATTTAAACAGAAATCGGAATGAAATCCCTATTGGTGCCACATATATCGGTGCAGCAGGCGGCTAAACTAAAAGCCGGTTCAATCCGATGTCCGAGGGCGAAAGGTTTTAATGTTGGCCGAGGTTGCATTTACTTTATAGAGTGTTTGCAAAACCCTTTTTTGTAATTTATATACTTCGATGGAGTTTTGCTTTATTTCACTTTTGGATTTACCTTTTTTTATTTATATTGTCCTTATAATCGAGTTTAGTATATATGGATGCGATGTGATGGTGTTCCTGTTTTTTTTTTCGGTTTTGTTTTGTACGGGATGTTAAGTAACTCAGCAGGGAGGATATAACAAGAAAATGAAAATCGCGTGCGATTTTTTCAAGTGTGTTGGCGTTTATTTCGAATTTTGAAAGCACGCAATATAAAGGCGGGGATTAAGTATCATAAATGTGGTAGCAAGGTATTCTTTTATAATTAATTTTTGTCGTCCCTCATTGCTTCGTGGTCGGTTTTAAATGGAAACAGATTAATCTAATTTTGATGGGTCTAGATGCTAGAATTGGACATTGTAATGCTATAATACTTTATCTAATCTATATTTGGCTTACAACCTTGGATTTTTTTTTTATTAAAACGAAGACGGATGAAATATTGTAATGTTCATGTTCTGTTAACTGAAACTATTCGAAACTTAACCCTTGTCTATCCAGTTTGTTCTTTATTCAACATAAAGATAACTTACATACCAATTTAGTAGGTCATAAATACGTCCAAAAACCTAACAACAAATGTTCAACCAAAAAAAAATCATTAAAGCAATTTCAAAACATATACAAGTGCTCCACAAAGCCTTCAAACCCACCTGAAGCCAAACTAAATCCTAAGCCAAAGTATTTCCTCTCTCACACACGTTTGCGTTTCATCGCCCTGTCGTCGTCATGCTGCAAAAACAAACTTCAAATCTATTTATGCTTGACTTATTATCTACTTACAACAAATGCGTCAATTATACTTATTTAAGTTGTAATTTCGTAATCTATTATCGACATTTTTATCTTAAAAGTATATGCGAAAAACTAGATAATAAAAAAAAGCTCGACTAAGGAGAGTCGGTATTCGGCGCAGAAGAAAAACGAAATTAAACTAAGCTCGCCATCGTACAACACAACATATCCTCGATAAAAATGTAGGTAGATAGCATAGACGAATTGTTGTAAATCGCTAAATTAATACAAAGTGTAGGCAAAAAAAAGCCTCGCATTCGGCACTCCGCAACGCAATGTAGATACAGATTCAGTTTTGTGTGGCGCAGGCGAAAAAAAATATAATCTGCATTTTTAGATATACGACTATACTGTGAATACAGATAATGTATCTCTAGATACAATGTGATATGTATTCACGAATTCATTTCGACGAAGATGAAGTGAAACAAATGCAACAAAAAATATACATCTAACAGCAGCGCATTGCAAATGAAAAACCATTTGAATCGAAGTTACTGTAAAAGCGTGTCGCTTTCTGCCTTCGTCTGTATCTTTAGTGTGTAAGGGGTGCACACAAAAAAAGAAGATATTTCGAAAGTTTAGTTTAGCATATGCTGCGCGTTAAGATTTTTTTACTCACCCTGTCTGTAGGAAGGTTTGCAAAAAAAGAAACTACGAAATTTTTCGCTCAGCTTAATAGATGTGAGGTTTTCAATTGCTACCAATGAATAGCCAAAGCAATATTATATAACTTATGTGTCTGGGTGCTTTTTTGTTAGATATCAATAGTGTTCCAGACATCAAAAGAATTGAACTGTGATAAAAATGTATTACGTTGGATGCATTTTTGGTACGTCATCATTGATATGATTGCTTAAATATAGATCACGGATACCTTGATCCCAGCATTTTCTCACAATCATGCATAAATGCGTGTTTACTTCTTTCACGATGACGAGTACTCCTGTTTTATGCCGAATGGACGTGTTAATTTAAGGATAACTATAAAAAAAACTACATAATAAATAACTATTAAAAAACTGGTCATATTGAGCCTTATAGTTACCGCTTTAACAATTAGTACTTCGTTATTGACTGAAGAAAAGCGTCTCCTAATTGGAACCAAATGACATAAAGATTTTTAAAATGTAAAGTAAATAATGTATCTTTATGCTGCTATTGAGTCAAATTGTCCAAACAAATTATAAGACTAAATATTTAGAGATTATCTATTTCATTGGATCTTTAACCTAATGTCAATAAAATACATTGACAGATCTTAGATGCATTGTTCTTCTTTACAATTTGATTGGTTAACTTTTTATCTCACTTTACTAAAGTAGTTTTTCTTGTTTGATGTCTGCATAAAAATTAAATATATACAAGACCCAGCATTTTTATGTTACTTATAGCCTGCCAGCTCTCCTCATGGGATCGTTATCTAGATTGTCCATTAGAAAACCATACCATGCAAAAAAATAGACTTAACTTTAGCAATATCGACGTACTGCAAATGTTTGCACAATCTCGACTGTCTAGCAAATAAATCAGTGAAACACCAACATTCTGCTGGTTGATTTTAACGAACTACTTTAGTCTACCAAACTACAAAATACCTTTTCGATGCATTTATCGATCTCTTATAAATAAAATAAATGGAATGACAGAACTTGCTTAAGAGAAAAAAAGTAGTTCTAACAAATTGGTGGATGAAAAAATAAAAGACCCCCAATTGACTTGGCGCATATGATGGTGTTCCTCGCCATCCCATCGCGTCTATGTCACAAAAGGAGGAAGACAATTATACACATCTATCTACCTCAGAGGTATATCTGTCAACATATATAACTAATACTGCATTTTTCGAGCATAACTTTGTATATGTGTGCTGTTTTTTTATATATATATATAATAAACGAAAAAATGCCGTTTTAAAACGCTCTGTTGCGCAGTGCATTGCAATTTGAAATGAAGTGTATCTTTAAGATACACACAAACCCACATATAGCATCCCCGATACTAGCGATATAGGGATAGAGAGAGTGTATAAAGTAACCAGTGAGACGATGGAGCAAAAATGACAGTCCAGGAGCATGGCATAGCTATAACGATTGCTGCTGCGACATCGCGCAAACGATGGAGCCGATGAAAACTACTATGACATTTTTCGCAATCTTTGTTGTTGGTTGCTTTGCTCCTGATGGCTGGTTCTTCTCTGTCCGCATCGTTTATGCAGTTGTTCTTTCTTTAGAAGTATCTCTCTTCTTTTGTTGTTGTTTTTTTTACTAGTCATGATGTTTCTGGTTCCTGTTGCTGATGTGGTTTTTTTTCTGTTGTTGTTGTATGGTTGACTTCTACTGTTGATATGGACTCGGCCCCCTTTATTGCTCACACACAGCAATATATACAACAAAACACATCATTAAGTATAAAATTCTTAAAATGGAATTTTAAATCATTATAAGCTGCAAAATGTGCAGAAAGGAAGAGAATGGCAGGCAAAAGCAAAAAAATGCGCGACATCCGTGCGAGTACAGAAGAGCATAGACGTGTGTGTATAGGGAAGGCCTTAAGAAGATGGACCACGGCTAACCAGAAGAGTTGTCTTTTACGGTCCAGGCAAGGAACGACGAGTTCACATTTCTTACCGGTTGTTTGGTTTGAAACATGTTTTCCATTTTCGCAGTTTTTGTTGTTGTTAGTCTGTTCCGTCGAATGGTTGTTGGTTTCGATGGGTTTTTTTTGGACCGTATTGAGCCAGGTTTTTGCACTCCAAGTTTGGAGAACTCCTCCATCTTCGTCTCAATATAGTATCAGCGCGGCGCGTCCATATGTGGTGCCATTTTATGTTTTATATTAGGCAGGAGGTTCTACTTCTTCTTCGTCGTCGAAGTCGTCTTGTTTAGATGTTAGTCTTCTCCCACTTGTTTGGAGGTTTTTTTTTCTGTAGTCTGTTTAGCTGTTAGCTGTTTTGTGCAGTGGCGGTTTGTTATCTTATTTCTGCAATTTTCTTCGTGGTCTTTTTTTTGCGTGTACCTATAGTGAAATGCTTTTGGCGGAATATACGAAAAGGCGAGAGGCACATTCTACAGCTAAAACTGCTGTTGGCTGTTGATGATGATGATGATGGAGAGTATAGGGGCATGACAAAATGTATCTTTTAATTGAAGAAATAAAATATATTCAACAAAGACGAGTGTGCCTGTGTATATAAAAGTTTATCTGCGACGGAGACAATTTGTGTGCAGTTGTTGACTCTTTTTTGGACTGCATGCTGTTGAATATGAAATTTATTTATGCGGCTTAATTGAATTTATTAGTTGAAAATGATTTATACGCAGCTGCAGAAAGGGTTCACATTTAATTAAAAAGATCTATGTAAGGAGTGGTTTTCAATGTCTTGTATCGGGCGACCTGATAGGTATATATCTACATTGTTGTGACTCAGTTCACTCACTCAGCGATAATTGAACATATTTTATAAGGTAACATTAAAAAAATTCAACAAATCTGCAGAGACAGCTAAATTGTTCAAGAGTTCCAGTTAAGATCATGGATATTGAACCATACTATTTTTATTGACCCGAATTCGAAAAGTACGTCTTATTAAATGAATTCACTTAAAACCCGCCTACCATAACCCTTCCTTTTCGGCCATACATTTGGTAATTACACAAATTATACCAATTTTACTAAATTTTATTTGCATGGTTTTGAAAGTGCCTTCGGGCAGGTAAGTTTGGTGGTGATAATTTGCAACATGCAAAGTTGTTAATTGGAAATTGTTATAAGGTACAAGTGAGTTTATTAATTCATTGGGTATTTGTTATACCTATACCAAAATATTATTTTTTTTTACATTTTGATTTGTTAAAATATACCTATTTTCAATGTTTTCATCATTTTTTGATTACACCATCATCAATTGTTTTACTTCTTTTACGTCAACTATTTTCTATTAGAGAATCATAAAAAAAATCAGCAAAGAACCGCCCATTCCCACAAATATAGCAAATATAGTGAATTCCACCGACCCTTGCTACCATGCGAAATTTCCCAAAGTAGCATCATATTTGCATACGTGAGAGGGACACACGCAGCATTGTTATGTTTTTCTAGAATCCTTGCTGTTTTTCTGATTTATGACATCATAGGTAAGACAAGTTTGTTGTGCAAGAACAAACCTCCGTTCCAACTGTTTTCATTCGTATCACTTTTTTGTCAGAATCAATAACAAAGCCAACAATAGGCTACCTGTTCATAATTCATATTTTATGAACGCTTGATGTGACAGACAGTGCACACGATCAGCCTAACAATTGCAAAAAAGGACGACATCCTGACCCAGTTCTCCTTTTTATATTATTTTTGTTTTGCAAATTCATCTGTCTGTCCAGCGATGTCTTCTTTGCATATTTGGAACCTTATTTATGGTTTATATTTTGTTGTTTACTTGCATGCCGGCAGTTTATGAATATTTTGAAAACTTTCACCTTATTTTGTTTTGTTTGCGTATTTTCCGCATCTTTTTGGAAATGTGTTCTTTTTTTACTAAAAATAGATACAAAAAATTTTACGACCAAAATACATTAGTTCCCTTTGGCGTTGGTCTTTTCTGAATGGAATGATAGTTAGCCGCAAAATTGACCTGCTGCCACTATAGGATTCAGATGTTCGCAAAATGCGTTCAAAAAAAAAAAAAAAATATTTGCGAGACAGCAAGCAAACAATAGTTCTCGAGGAGAGGGAACATACAAAAAATAGAAAGTCGGTGATAAAATATGATTTCATATTTTTTATGATCCCTTTCATGGTGGTGTCCTTTTATGAGACATAGGGAAAAGAAAACAACGACAATAATAAAAGGACTTACGTAACCTTCGATTTTTAGAAAGTCTTAAATGATATTTTAGTTTCTTTGAATTGAAATCGGGGACAAGCGAAAAGATTTGTTTGATAGTGTAAGTTTTCTATAGGTATTTCGGTTTTTTTAGGGATTCACATGGGATGTGAATGCAAGGACATTAGTTGACTTCGTGAATTCAGTGAGATATGTTGATTTTTTTTGGTGATTTTTGTTTTATTGCGTCGGGCTTATAGTCTTGAAAGATCAATTAAGATATTTGGAATTTTCTATAATTTTCTAATCAATCTATCATATTCAAAATAATTTTCTTACAATTTTTCTGTTGGACATATCACACTTGCTATCCCTTTTATAAGTCATGAAACTAAAGATTAACATATACCAATCATGGTACGTTTTATTTATCCATGGAACATGTAATATAGTTCCTACCAACAAATACATTATTATTAAACAACAACAAATTTCTGTTAAAGCCGCAATTTCCTCTATCCAGACAAACTCTTATAGATTTTCTTCAATTTCCTCTCGAGCTCCGTACTAAATCGATTTCGATTACGTAATTCGTAAATTTATTGCAATGCATGCATGCATTAACGAAATTTTAATCCGCTAAATAATCACTATACAACGTACGGTTAATACACGATATGAAACATATACGAAGGTACAAAATGAATGCTGGTGCACTCTTGATAACGTAAGGGCACACACAGAACACGCGCTTGCAATTTCAATTAGTCCATGCTAAGGGGGGTGCGAAAAAGAATCAAGGCTCCAATAAATACCACTATTATTATGATTATTATTTTTAATAACAATATCAACGCATATAACGCGAAACACACCTTAACACAGGGCTCAATACCAATGCTATCCGTATTCAATTGCAATACGACCGGATTGTGTGCACATTTTTGCACAGATATACGCGACGAAAATTGTTGAAAATGTATTCTTAATTTGGTTTCAGTATTGTATCTTCGATGAAGAGATGAAAAATCCAAAAAATGTGTAATAATAAATAAATCTGCATAATGGAATGCAATATCTGCTTTATAAAGTTTTTTTTTGTAAAATAAAATTAAAGTGTGAATTAAAAAAATGTATAATAAAAATGTTTGTGATGCGTTTTATAAATAATTGTTTGCATTTTGTTAACGGTGTGTAATAAATAAATAGTATGTCCTGAACTTGAGTGTGTTTGCATTTTAATTTATTTTTGTTTTAATAATCCTCGTTATAAATATGGCTGCAAAAAATGCTTTGGTAAAGAAATAAATTTGTTTAAATTTGATTTTTGTATAACTATTTTAATTGAATTTTTATCTTATTCTTCTTTCTAGGTAAGTGATGATGATCTTAATAAAGTTTTTATTTTATTAGAAAACTTAAAGAAAAAATTGGCAAATATTTGTTACTGAGTAAGTAGTTATTATGAATATTTGACATAGCACATGGTAGGCAACGGAAGAGGTTGACAGTTTTGCATTTTAGCGCGTATTTTGATATTTTGTTTATAATATAATCCAAGTTATAAAATTCGAGATAGTTTTTATCATTCGTAAACCCAAATGTAGCAACAATCAAAAAGTTAAATGCTTCTTTTACCGTCATAGACTGCATTGCAAGATCTAACAAATCACCCGAGTAGTATCAATTGTCACGAAAAGCTTATCTCAACTTAGTCGTTCAGAGTCGACATAAAATAGGAGTTCTCTGGTGCTAGAAGTACACACGAACACATGAATGGTTGTGAGAAAGCTCGGCCCTGGGTACTAACAAGCATGTTGAGCCAACATTTTTATTTTTTTTATTTTTGTAAGTAAATGTTGTGACTTACATGTAATGAAATACAAGAGATTAAACACAACTTAATATATGTTATGCATTATCAAAATTGTTGATGTATGTTACCAGAGTGGTCAATTGTAAATGCAAGTTTTGAAAAAAAAAAAAATATATGTACCCTTTCTCTTACCACCACTCTATTCCATATATCAGTGTCTCCAACTTAAGAACTGCCTCAATTGTTAACATTGACTCATGAACATCATTTCATTCGTCCGCCATCCCATTTGAAATTCAAGGATTCAGCTCTCGAACACATATTTTTGGCATCATTTCGAAATTCCAAATATTTTTCTTCTCAAAATCAGCCAAGTATACGCCATTAAAATGTAATCATCATACAACTCATGTGTAAAACTTTGATGGACTACGGAAATATTAAGTATGAATTATGTTATCCCGCGCACTTCGCCAAAAACCACTACAAAAACACTTAAGCAAGCCCATTGCTAAAAAAATAAATAAATATACAAATAAAATTCATTACACTGTCAATATATATCAAGGATAATGGCTACAGAAAACTTTTTTTCTATCCTCCTCATCATATAAATTCAACCATTCATTCATATTCATCGCCCCCATTGTCGACGTAGTTGTCGTCTCGTCTGCGCCTCCATCGTAGCCATCGTCTCTCTATTTGATTTTAAATTTTCAATCTGGAAATCTACGACTGAGGGTCACCGAAATGGCACATTTAAGTGCTTCAAGGATACGAATGAGCATGGAATATAATAATAATAACCCCAAACCCAGACAGTGTATACCAATGAAAAGAAACGAAAAAACGCTGGATAATCGCATCCTGACCGCACACATTTCTTACTCCAAATACACACATACGTACGTATGTGAAAGCTTATGAGCATTTAAGCCAAATGTTCTCCCCCGAGCAAGCCAACAAATACAAATGGCAAAGAAAATACGTCAAAACCAAAAAGAAATCCTTCTACTCTTTTCGGAAAAGAGGACGCGACGCAAAATAAGCTTCCTCTCCCTTTAAGTCCTTTGCAAATTCTCACACCATGCTTTCTGGTATGTGGGGTCAGTGATGCTAATGCCATCATCCAGATAGTGGACCGTCCCAGCACTTCCCTTCAACAATAAAAAAAAACCCAACACACACAAAAGTCCATGACAAATTTTTGCTCCAGTCTCGGGTCTTTATCGTTCGCCCAACTTCTCTCGGCCCATCGTCTCATCTATCTCTACAGCCTCTCTCTCACTTCTCAAATACATGAAACTTTTCGTTGCCAAATTGCTTTAGTTGTCATGAAATATTAGTTTGCCGCATATACACCAGAACCAGAAGCAGGACACCAACTATACGAGGAGCAGCGCAAGCTCTACACTAGCGACAATTTAAAAACGGAATGAGATTTTTGCCATATTTTATAAGCGTGGATATTTGTATATTTGCGGTCTTTATCCTGGTCATTCATATAGAACCAAATATTGTTTGGACCAGGATTGTAGAGAAGGGGTTCGAAAAAATGGCAGTAAAAAAAAACGCAGTTCCCATAAGGGTATACAATGAATCTGTATATGTGTACAGTGTATGATGATCTGTGTTTGTTGAAATGCAATAAACCATCGATGGCTAGATCTCCGCAGTCTTCTCTCAAACAAAGCACTTAACGAATTCTTATTTTTTTGCTGTTACTGGCTCCGCATTGAAAGTATCTGAAGCGGAATAGATGTGGTTCACCTTTGGTCTTCTTATGCGCTGAATATTAAAAGCGTTCAATCTTCTTAATATCGTCTCTCCACTTTGGCTATGTGCATTATTATTATTATTAAAATAATCGTAAGAACGAAAATAATGCTTTATTCGTGTAGTTTTCCATGAAAAAGTATATTCTGCCCTCGGAGATGCGAGATTTTTCTTCAAATTATAGTTAAACGTTAAACGAAAAAAAAACGATAAAAACCCTTTAGGGTTAAAATCACTTCACATTTCTTATATATATCCAATTTTCTCTTTCGATATGCTGTTGTAATGAAATTACTATAATTTTGAAAATTACATTTTGTTTCTGAGTGATTTTTGCCCCTTGAAGATTTTTTTTTTGCAAATCCGGGTATTGATCTATTGATTAGGGGTGATCGGCTTTACGTCAAAACAATGGCTAAGGAGCGTTTAAGTAAATAAAAATGAATGATGATTCACTTTATTCAACTGCAGATACATGTCAAAGTAGCAACTATAAATTCATAACATATAAGATATCATATTCATTGTGCAAATGCATAGTATATGAGTTGTAAGCGCATTAAAGTGATTGGGTAAATAATGAAATCCTCCTGACCAGAGGCCAATCCACTTCAATTACATATATTAACTTACACTTATATGAATTGCTTTTTATGAATATTGAGTGTTTAAGAGGATGCACCCTTAAATTGTTGATGTTTTCGATCTTTCACAACCCTACAACCCTCCAAGGGGATATCGTTTTTTTTTTTTCAATTTTTTGGTATGTTAACAAAACAAATATTTTTCGATACAATATCCCACATCGATATACTAATACTTTCGTTATCGAGTAGAAAAGGGAGAAGAAAACAGAAAACAATTTAAGAAAAGAAAAAAGGATACCACCAGCATCCGAGGAGGGAACAACCTTTCTCAATCACTTTCATATGCAAATCATTTGCTATTTTATCTTTCACTGTGGTACTATGCATGATGCTAATAAATTGTTTTTCCATTTTTTTCTATTTCATTGAATACTACAACAACTCAATGCGAAAAAAAGGAACGTAACAAAACACCATCGTATCCCATTTATATTGATTTGATTTTTCGCTGAATTGCCTAAGAGTACTTGAATTTGATTTCGTTCCTTAAATACGAGTGCGGGATAAGGATTGCTTCGGCTTGATAAGAAAAATTGTAGATCCACTTTTCTCTGTCGAAGGGAAGATAAAGTGTGTATGCGTTCACTCGGGTTATTTATGAAACCGAAACGAATATTTATTCACTAATCAGCAAAAACTTTTATATGGTTTGTTATACACAATGAATTGGAATTCGTGGTTTCGTATACTCGTACTTAGTCACTGAATCCTGGAGCTCCACGTTTTGGACCATTTTCCTTATGAAGCCTATTTGTGAGTTCGATGTTGGGTTCTTATAATGTAATCCAATAATTTAAAAATAACAAATTGAAAGAGTGGTGTATAGATAATTTTGTTAAAAAGAAAATGCGATTCAAGAATGCATTTTTCACAATTTATGTAACATTTCTGGGCATACGATTTAGCTGATGTTGCACCAAACAGTACTTAACTACTAAATATGAACACGGTGGATTCCATATTGGTATCTTATAATGCAATCCAAAAATTCAGGTGTATGATTTCGCAGGATGATGCACCAAGGAATTCTTTGTATACATACGGTGCATGTTTAACTTTCAGCTTCCTGCAGTTTACCAAATTGGCTACAATTTATTTTTCTAAGAATACCCTCATTTTGATGTTCATTGTCTTCAATTTCAGTGGTGTATTTCATAGCGTACAGTTCACAACAGTATTGGCTGAGTCAGAATTTAATGAAATCTTTCTTAGGACTAACCTTTGACACATTTGAAAACTTTCACTATAAATTCACTTAATTTTAATTCGCATTTGACATTGAAGGATGTTTCCCTACACTCCCATTTGAACCCCTTTTGACTTGTAATTAAATCAACGAAAGCCGTTTTTACACGTTTCACAATCTCTCATCAAATACCTATTCAACTCCCCCGAAAAATATTCAATTCGCATTGCAACCAATGACAGAAAGTACACAAAAAAAGGATTGAATTTAATTTCAATATGGCATTCAGCAGGACATTCTGAACTGTTGACAGAGGAATTTTGTGTGCAAGTTCATTTGCGGTGTTAGTTTGGGTTATAAATTAACAGATGGCTGTCATGCCAGCCGTGCGTTCGATCTCATTATTGCATACACATTCTTCAAACATCACATATACACACATGTATATTCCATCTGCAATTAGTTATACACATCCGGAATATATGCACTTTGTACAAATATAATATTGCGTAATTTAATTTCAACTATATATAGTGCCGCATGGTGCATAGTTCGTATAAGGCCGGTGGTATCTGCATGCACACATTCATCAGGTCAAAAGTTTAGGGTGCAAAATGTCAAACAGGACAACTTATCGGAATGTCAGAGTACACATTCTTGATGTTGTATACGTACAAAATGGTACCGAAAATACCATTGGCATTGGCCAACACCATTTGCACTTTCACAACAGAAACGAACAAATATACATATAGTTCTGAAGAGTAGGCCTTACAGAAGCATGACAATAGAATTCACGTTACAGATACACATACAATATGTCCTTTTAATTAAAATGAACTGCGAAAAGAAAACACAACCCCAATTGTACACACATCTGGGACTAAATAGTGTATGGCTAGGTAATCTATCAAAGCGGTCCAAATGAGAAATTTACAAGCCTAAATTCGATTTCGATTCCCCGCATTCACACCCTTTCTTACTCAGGCAAAATAAAAAAGAAGATGAACTATACCGAAGTCGAAATATACCCATTTCTAACAGGGGTTAGAGGATACAATTTGCTGCTATCCAGCTATTCCATACAACACATGAAGCTATAAATTTCCAACCCAAAAGTGACATAAGACAATGCTGAGGCAAGCAGTAGCAATAGATAATTTCACCTAATTTCTGCCATCTCGTACCAGCATGCCATTATAATACCCATCATGGTAGTCCATAGATTTTCCTGCCCCTGTAGGCTGAAAATTCTCACACAAACATACACCCATACAGCGATGGGGAATGGAAGTCAATGTTAGAATGGCGATGGCAGGGATCCTGTAGCAGGTGGATGGTTTTGGTTGTAGGCATTTTTCATTTGATAACGCATCGAAGGGTGGCGGTGGGCAGAAGAAATATGTTTAATTTGCGTGGGGTGGCCTGAGGCAAGCGAGATAACAGTTGGTTGGCATACTGAAGATAGCGCACGGTTAGGAATGTTATTCTTTTTTTTTGTGTCGACGAAGATTTGTCAGAAAAATGGAGGCTAATCAGAAGGAGCTGGGAAATAAAACAAATATTTGGCGTTTTCTTATGGGAGTTTTAATTATGTGCAGATAAAGGGGCAGTTGTCGTTTTATTAAGAATTTAAGCCATGCAAATATTTACTGAATTTTATTGAAACTTTCATGAGGTAAATTGTAAGGTGGAGCTTTTTTAATAAGGGTATTATAAGCGTTTACATTTTTTTTGTTAACACAACAAAAATATGCAGTTAGAATTTTAATTAACAGGTTAAGTTAAAGTTGACTTAAATATACTACAGATTTCTGGTCGTAGATACACAGATGCAGTGTCTGTATCGCTTTTTTTATAGATTTTTTTATGTTGACAAGGGATAATTATAAATGGTCATAGGGATTCTTTATGCTTTGTAACTGATTTCGGTTAAATGTTTTATAATGTTTTATAATTAACTTGTTAGCATTTCTTCTCACATTTCGAATTATTATAGCGTGCTTAATATATCCAGCATTCACCAGCAAAGTACTGCTAAGGCATATTATATGCATCTACATGCTCAGCATTTAGTGCAAAGGTTAATGTTTCAAAACGGAAAAGGCAGGTTGCTAAAAAATTCACTAACAAAAGCATTAAACAATAAAATATATTATTTGTGTTGATTATTTATATAAACTCATTAACGATAAGGTTCAATAATAAAATTGCGCAAAACGTTTTTAAGATTAGTTTTACTCAGTTGAACTACATCGTCATCGTAAGAAACTACTTGTGTTTTAAAGCCAATAGTCTCGAAACCTGTGAACCGAACGTTGTATATCAAAAGAGTGATAAGGTCATTGAACTGTGATAATTATATTTTTTCAAATCCTGACAAAGAACTGGATACATGTGCCGATAATGTTGATGTATATTTAAAATTCATTTCAGGATGAAAAAGGACTTAGATCTTACATGGCAGAGAGTACCTACTCCCGGAATGAGAAGGTGGAACTTGTAACTTCTAAATATTACCTGAAAAGTTATCAATGAAATTCTGAAGCCAACTCGAAAATTTTAAGTTTTCAAATTATAATGTTATGTGATACATGGACAAGGGCATTTTTATAATTTTAATAACTGTTGGATCAGTGGTAGAAAATAGTTAATCTGTGACCGTATATTATTTTTTTTACAACACCATGCTGCTCTTCACGGAAAATATTCCGATATAAGAAGACCAATGTATCAAAATAATTTGTTTGAGTAGCTAAGGCAGGTGGGATAGCTTTGACATTGGTCTAAGCCTAGAGATATCACATCACAAAATTTTTTAAGAGCTTAGATGCTATGAATGCATATTGATTTCCTCCTAAAGAGAAAAGAGTTCTATGTGTAAGGGTATACTATATAGGTACATGACAGAACTGCAATTTGCATTTCATCGGTTCACTTACTTAGTTAATAAAAAAATGCCACTAGAGTCTTACCGTCAAATACTAAGCTTCTAAAACTGATTTGGGAGAAGTCATTGAGATATTGACCTAATGTTCGCCTATGACAGGAGAAGTATTAATCAATGATTTGCTGAAATTTTTGCTGATACATTTGCTATATTTTGAGAGATCGATGTTCGATGTATAAGGGCATTTTGTTATAACGGTGTTGGTTTTTCGAATAGAGATAAAACTGACATTTTGTGGTCAAATCAGGCAACTCTAATGTCATTTATGTTAAGTTTGGTGTGACATTTCATTGTGAACAGGTTGACAAATGAACAACGCTTGAAAATCGTGCAAATTTATTTCGAAAATAATGGTTCAGTTCGCGAAGTTTACCGCAAGCTCCGTCCATTTTATAGTCGGCATAATCGTTCATCAGAGCAATTAATTTGGCAAACCATGGAGGTCTTGGCTTACGACCTTACAAGATCCAGCTTGTGCAAGAATTAAAGCCGCGAGACCTTGCAATGCGTCGTGAATTTGGTGTACGGGCCGAAAATTAGATTGATCTTGATGCTGATTTTCATTGCATTTTTTTCATGGTTGAATGTCTAAATCAACAAGAAAAATTGCCGCATTTGGAGTAAAGAGAATCCACATGAGACACTTGAGACGCCATAACATCCATAAAAACTGACTGTTTGGTGTGCTCTATGGGCTGGTGGAGTCATTGGGCCATACTTCTTCCAAAATGATGCTGGAGAGTCAGTTACCGTTAGCCAAAATTCTCGAAAAAGTGGTTGAATATTGGACCTCTAGACTTGGCTTTATTTGAACCAGCCGCGGCGGCCACATGCGCGAAATCATAATTAAACATTAATGGCATAAAATGATCCTTCCAATAAAGCCAAATTGATGGACATGAAAACGATATTCTTGTGTTTTATTTCAATTTAAAATTTTATACCTCTAAAAAAACACCCTTTATCAGTCCTGATAACTTTTATTTTAGAGATGATGAATTTGAGCATTTGAGCATTATACTTAAAAATGATAGTTTCATTCATGCGATCATTTATCAAAAGGTATTAAGTGTTTTCAACATGTTCTGGATTAGATGTTTTCTATGTAAATAGAATATTTCTTTGGAAAACCTTCCAGATTCTTTTTTTTTTTAAACCAAAAGCAATAAGAGCGACCAAAACTTACAAGTTACCTATGCCATTGTAAATATCTACTATTGGGTGATTTTCGTTCTAAAAAATACAGTACGAACAGATTAAAATAAGAAAACCAATCCGATGGCAATAACTCATATATCCATATGGACTCCTGATTAAGGAGCTCTCAGTAAATAATACGGGCTCAGTGGCGCGATGGTTAGTGCGATGAACTGCCACGCAGAAGGTCTGGGTTCAACTTCCACAAGTAGCAACAGCTAAATGATTTTTCACTGTACCTCCTCTGGCGATCCGAGTAGTATCAACTGTCAAGAAAAGCTTATCCCAAATTTGCCTTTGGAAGTCGGTTTAAAACAGGAGGTCCTCGCCATCGTGCAAGAAGTACACACGCGCACAGGAATGGTTGTGCAAAAGCTCGGCACTAAATATTTTTATTTTTGTGTAAAGTATACTCTGGTTAAGCGATGTTTCTCTCAAGGAAAGGCTTGCAAATTAACAACAAAATTTATTTGTTTTTGTTGGGTAGTAAAGGAAGACGTTGCGGAGAGATTCATGTTTGACAATTTATTCTGTTTTTAGCTATACAATATTCCTTCAGATTTATGAATATAATACAAATAAAGTAAGGCCTCCATATATCTATTAAAATATCCCAAATATCTAACAATCCTAACATATTTTTCAAAAGGATTACCATTAGGCGATCTTTTCATTTTTTATCCCTCCAATTAGTCCCTAACCGACCATAACCGAACATTAATCTCCATTTTATGGTATAATTACCGAAAACCACCATTCCCCAAATGTATATGCCCAGTGTTTCTACAGTGAAGCGTTAAGAAAATTCTCTCACATTAGTTTTACAGCAGCATCCCATTGAACTACCATCAATTCCTCATTAATGATCAATGAGTATATACATATACCGCCCTCTCAAAGGCAACATCAAAATCATTCCCTTTTGCCGTACAAACTCATATGAATATTTAGGAAAAAGATACTTACACAAACATTAAGCAGCATGTTTAGGTACAAAACTGCCATACCAGTGGCGGTCGTTGAAATCATTTAAAATGTAAATCTCTTCATAAAGTGGTCACAGCACGTCATCATCATCATCATCTCGCCCATAAACCCCATCGTAATCAAAAAAATATGCGTCTATATTTCGGATGGTGGGTGGGGGTGTGAGTGTGTTTGCGTATATAAAATGCGAAGGGATCACATCCAGTTGAGAACCCTTAGACCGTAAAAGCAGTTGTACCCATTTAAATATTTTAAAGGCATGTTATTGGATGTTTTAGTGAGTTCCGTCTTAGGATGGAGAAGTGTGAATAAAATGAATCATAAATACAGCATTCGGATCGGTGTTTTGACCTTTTGTTTTTTTTTTAGTTCTAGTAGAAGCGTACAGGCAAATAACGGAGATGTATGAAGCAAGCTTAAAATCTTCGGATTGAGTAGGGGGCAATATGATCTATTGCAAGTGCACTGGCTCTCAAATTGGATTTATATGCGAGACGACAAAACGGTTGGGTGAATTAGGGTTGAAATAAAGTATGGAAGAATACCATACACATATGTGAATGCAGGTTATAACAAACCCCTCGCAGTCGGTTTAGTTTACTTTGTGTGCAATGCAGCATTCCCGCCTGTTCGAGGAATACAAAATCGAAATAAAAGACATTGGTCACGTATTTTCTACGAAATAAGGGATTTTATTGCCATTTCGAATTGAAATATATGTTCGGAAGACGTTGCGCCATACTTAATGTATCTACGAGATAATATACCACTTGCCAAGAACTGCCATAATTCGAGTTATTTTTCATATTATATATATATTTTTTTTTTTGTATTTCGAGCGAGAAGAATGTGGAGAAGTAGTTGATGTATTATTTAATATAACTATGCTCTTTCAAAGATGGCATCCTAAATCGATAATCAACAACGAAATATATATTAATTTAGCTCGTTATACCACATCCCACTGGCATCTGCATTCCTCAATAATAAATCCCATTTTGTACAAAGTCTCTAAGTCATATATCAAAAATCATGTAAAATAATTTTACAGCAACCCAACAATCAACGGTCCGCCCTATACCACTACCTCGTCAAAAAAAAAAACAGGAAATTGGTTAATCTTCTTCGTTCTTAAATTGAACTACGCGCCAGACCACGAGGTATAAAGGTAACCCTATCATTGCAGCACTCTCTTCGGTTATTATGTTTATGAAGCTAGCCTTAGGCGGCGCATAACACAAACCAAAACTGAATAATTGATGACGACACCCTTAGGCGTGAATTTTGCTGTTTGCTACGAGGACTACAACGACAACCACAACAGCGGCTATACATACTACTACTATGACTACGAATACGACAACACGACAAACGACACGGATAGCTCTTTACCATGTCTACTGGTGCGTTTCTCTGGTTCTCTGGTGCAGCCTAGATAAAATAATACCCAATGATGAACGATCTAATTTAAATTTAAAGGATAAGCATAGATATCCGGGTATTTGAACCCACCAACGTAAACTGTATACAAGAGAAGAAAAAAAAAATAAAATAATTCAAAAGGAAGGCATCTCAAAACTCAAATTAGCTGCAAGGGATTTTTTATAATTTGTTACATGCAGACAGTGCGTATATAGATACAATTATGTCGGGAGTTGGCATGTAAGCCAGCCGTGTGGTGTTAATTATGAAAACGAATAAAAAATTAAATGATTATCATACAAGTTTGTGTAGAATATAATTAATTAAAATGAATTGCTTTATTAGGCACTTGCAAATGGTGGAGGGTCATTTTTTTAATGTTTGATGAGTCAATTCAGTTTTAATTAATTAAAGGTTACCAATACATCATTTGATAACCGCTGAATTTTGTTTTCTATTGATAAGCTCAACTTTTTGCAAAGCAGAATGTTTTTAATATCAAGTATTTTGAAATTGAGTTACATTTCCAACGGTGATAATAAAGGAAAAACAATTTCACGATTTCTTATCGTTGACTAAATAGGATGGTTAGATACGCAAAAACTGCTTATCAGGTTTCAACAAACTCGGCTGTAACGCATACCTACTATTTGGCTTAGCCACGTTTATGTGGCGTCAACACAAAAGTGAAAACGACTACGGTTTTTTAATCCGTTTTTGATACGGTCCATGCTTTGGCACATTAGTCCAAGACTGAGATGATCTGGGTCTTATTAAGGATCTCTTAAGTAGTACGAGTGAAGGCTTTATTTCTAAATCGTCTTCTTAGTCCGAATAAACAGCGGCTGGTAAAAGCAATTCCTCTTTTCATTTCGGAAAAGAAGTCATTGCCAGAGTTAAGAGAGAAGCCAAGGTCGAAGATTTATCTGTCGATGGTGACGTTCCGTTCAATTTGTTAATGTGATGTGTCCATTCTTGTTGACAGCATTACACGGCCCTGTTCTTGTTGCCCCGAGGATTTTGTACAATCCTCTCAAGAATTATGTCGCACGACAATGTACAGTTCGTTACTAAATATGCTGTCATATGCGGCTTTTAAATCGATGAATAGATGGTGGGTATCAATTAAGTCTTCTTGGGTTTTTTTTAGGATCTGAATTGTGATGGTTTGATTAGCTAAGAACTTAGATGGCACAAAATCACGCGGATAAAGCCCATCAGGTGGTTCTCAACGAATGGTTTTAGGCATGAGCTTATATATTACTGTACTAGCCTTATTTAGGTCGGGTGCCTGACATTAAATCAGTATTTTGATTAAACAATTTTGTATTTTTTACGCAATGAATATATCTTTTTCAGAGTTTGTATCTACCACCCCGTAGATCCATATTCTGAGAAAAGTCGAATTACTAGCTATAGGGATATTTCGCTTATTTGTTATTCCATAGCCCATGAACTATCAAACTTTTTTTTTTTTGTTTTCTTAAAAAATTGAATCTACAGGTGATTCATGTTATTAATAGCCTTTTAGCCCATTGTTGGTCTATCAATTTAAATTGAAATGCAAATATCTATATAGAAGTAGAAAAAGGTATCCAATAACGTAGAATTATCGTCAGAGATGTCCCATCGATCCCCAATTATATTCGAACTTAATTAATTCATTATTAAAAATAAACTCCGCCCAATCACAAGCTTCCTTATAATTATATCAAAAATGTAAATTCATCAGAATATTTGCTCACAAGATAGCCACTAATCTGCTTTAAATTCGGTCCCACTAATTTTCTCATGTGAATGTGACTGGCGAAAAAGTCCCCATTCGTAAAAAAATACAAAATCATTAATAATATTAGTATAATGAGCTGTTGGCATCACCATCTTTATTTTGTTGAATATCTACGACTACCTACGACATCTTTATAAAAAAAACAAAAAAGAAAGAACAACCTACAAAGGTTTCTAGTTACGTTTCGTCTTACTTGAACAGATATTCCAATACAACAAGCCCCCATTAACCGAACACTCACCATAGTAGGTAGATAGTTAAAATAGAGTCATAGATACTTTTCTATCTAACATCCCCCTTTTATGTTTACAACTCTACATATCGCTATCTCTTTTCAATATTTTTCAGCTTCACGGTACTGATACCCATTCACTTTCCCGTTGGCACTTATATCGTATTCAAACGACGTTTATTGGTTCCGTCTACCATTTATTTACTGGTGATCGGTCGGAAGCCATTAAAATCACCATTATTGCTTTGTTATGTTGCCGTGTGCGCTGCACATTTTTTTGTTCCCTTCCAGAGAGTGTGGATGTATGCGTGTACTGTAATGGCCGGTCTTGAGTTTGAGCAAAGTGAAAAAGAAAAAAATCTTTAAAGATCGCATCGGTTATGCGTTAATATGTGCGCGTGCGCATTAAAGCTTTTTTTCTTAATATAACAGAGGCCGGAGTTATGCACGCGTTCGGTTATGTTTGTTGTTTTGGACCGTGTTGGTAGTGATGGTGAACTCATTCATTATGAAAAGTATCTTGCTGGTGAATTTAATGATATGCATAAATGGCTATTTGAAAGATTCATGATGATGTGCTTGTGAGCGCCGGCGTGAGCATATGAATGCTCGGTATGGTAGGGTTATGCCTTGCAAGAGCTGGATAGGTGTATGGAAATTTGGCAATGGCAACCTGTGTGGTCGTGGACAGAATTGTGGTTGAGGATTTAATGGGTGATGTTGAAAGGAGTTTTGTATAAGGAATGTTTTTTATGTTTAATTATAAACGGGTTCAATTAATTCGATTTTTGATTTTAAGTTTAATGGATAAAAGTATTTATTAGAGTGGGGGTCATTGTTCTTGATATCTGTCCACATTTATAACTTTCTTTAAACACGATTAGTTACAGCTACCTATGAAGAATAACGTAAAAATGCTGAATAGATTACAAATCACATTAATATGTTATCCACCATTAATTTGTATTAAACAGATATCAATCCACATACTGGGCGCCAGTTAAAAAAAGTAAATTCGCATAAACCTTTGAACCTTTGTGTGTGAACACAGCGCTTCATTTAATATTCAGTATCATCGAGATACTCTGTTAAACTGACAAAAAATTGCCACTTTCACACAAACCATTAATAGTACGTATCGTTAACATTACGAACTAATACGTACCAAGTACCTATGTACTCAAATATCCACTGGTTTGACTGTGAAAGTTTATTCTGTTATTTTTTTTTAAATAATTTTAACAGATACAACTACAAATAATGAACAAAAACAACTTCTTTCTTCGTCCCCATACAATCAAGAAGCATTGTTCTGTTCAACTTTATAATTTATTTTCTGGTTTAAATGCATTGTTGCTTCTTTGCAAGATGATGTTTATTTACTAGCCAGCTGACTCTTACCGGACACCAAACCAAGTATCGCCGCCAAATTATAATCCAACTGAGTCTGGCGATACTTATTCTCAATAGGGCAAGCCCGGCGCATAATAAAAAAGCCAAAAGCCTAATGCCCACCGTATATTCCCTGGCCCCAGACTATTAGTACATGCGGATGTGTGTGTATGCAGTGCATCATTTAACAATAAAATTTTGCTACCGCATATATGTGAAGATATAGATAAGCGTTGATATTTATAGATGCAGCAAACTGCAACTCCTTTTCGCCCGCTCAACTTTGGTCCATTGTATCAAAACAGCAAGCAGCAGCAGTAGCAGCAACAACAAGCAAGCCGTTGCAGTATACGTCGAGTACTAGAGAGCCTACTCTCATATATTCATGCAGATTTTAGTGGAAGCCTTTATGCGAGAATTTATAGACACCAGAGCTGCACAGATACACACACTCGCACCAGCCAGCCAGCCAGCGGTCCAGTGTGGTACAGCCACTGGCATCATATATCTCTCACTCCTCGATGGAACACACTGCATATTAAGTTATTGTATATTAGGTGTTAAATCAGATAAATTTTCGCATAATACCGCATACAGCACTTGGATTTGCAAGATTAACGTATTCTCTCGCCACACTCTCTTTCTCGCTCTCACTGTTTCTCTATGGCTGGGCGCGCTCTACTCGACTGTATGTTATATTATACTCGGTGCCATTATGAAATATATCTACTATCCATAGATACACACAGATTGCAATGTGCATATGTGTAGATATATGCCGAGGTAGAGGTACTAATATAGTTCGGGTTCAGTGCGAAATTCGTTTGTTCTTCTTCTACCATCATACTCCATCGTCCAGGCGGCTCCTCGCTTATAGTTGAACTTAGGTTTTCGGATATATACATCGGTATAGGTATATATACATTATAGGTTTTCACCCTGTAGCATGTTCTCAACGTTTATCATTTGAACTCGTATTGGGTTGCTTACAGTCGAATGGTGCATCTATCTCTCGGTAGAATGAATATGTGTCCAAAATATAATACTCTTGTATTTAATATTCCGATCTTTCATACCTTTATAGAATTTGCAGTCTAATGTTAGAAATGGGATGTAGAGGTATACCAGGCGCCTTCTCCTAAGCCAATATAATTCACAAAATTGCTCGTGTGTACTACATCTTTCGTCGTCGTCGTCGTAGACTTGCTCTCTCTCGGAGAGTCTAAGGTTCCACTGAGCTAGAGTTTCTACAGAAAGTGTAAGTTGATATTTATGATCTCACATGTCTTGTTCGGTTTTAAATATAACCTCTGAAGTAGAGAAGAACATGCTATGCAAGCCTTCAGACCGAAATATAATCACACAACGTGTTATTTTAAGCAATTGTTGTTCTCTTTTTCTTCAATATTACCAGTTTGTTTTTTAATTTTAAATTAAGTTCACATTAAAAAAAAATTGCATACCCACTCAATCAAATAGGACCTTTCCTTAGCCGTTTGTGTGCAGCATTTAGTAACAATTACATGCCTACCGCATGCAAACCCTCCCACTTAACCGGCTGCAATGAACAAACTAAGTAGATACATCCAATTCACCTTACGGTATGTTAAAAGGGTTAAAAACACTAACTATTACACCACTCCAGATATGTACGGGTGTGCGGGGATCTGTTTGTTGTTCGTACTTAAAATCAATTTACTTAATAACAGCAATTTAAGTGCGCGTACACAGTTTTACTTTACATGATGGCTCTCATCCATGGCATGCGAATAAAACGAAATATAATATCAGCGATATGGTGGTAGGAACACCATATTAACAAACCGACCAACCTTACATCTAGCCTCCTCTTAGGCAGTGTCTAAATAGCCCTCGCGCGCGCAAAGCGAAAAAGAATACACAGCCACAAAAAAAAGGTTGTATGTGTGCTTATATCCGTTCAGAGTGAGATTGCATATTTAATCGTTTAAGTGCGGCTAATTTATTGGTTTTTGTTTGTATTTTGTTGGCGAAATTGTTTTAGAGTGAAATGTAAACAATGTGCATGGTGTGACGCCCACTGTTTACTGGTGGACGGCGGTGCAGCCCGGCAAGCAGACGATACTATGCTAGGCTTGAAGGTAATTTGAAATTGTTTCAAATGCCGGGCTATGTGTAGTCGATTGTGAATTGGGTAGCCAAAACGAAATCAGGGTATTTTTGGGATAAACATATGGTTTCTCATTATTCGAAATGATATACAAATTCGAGTGTCAGAGCATTCGTTGTTTCTTTGAAGTCGAAAAATCGCCCGTCACCATCATTTTGGGTCATTTACTAAAAACATAAACATTGGGTGCCACTTTTACTACAAATATTCTCTTATTATTATAGTGTGAGTTAACAACTGCTTCTTTACTTATTACACTAGTTTATTAAAAAAAACATCTTCCTTTGTTTATATAAAGCAATTATGCAGAACAACATCATCTATTCTCATCGTCCTTATACCCAATCATATCAAACTAATCGCAAACATAACTCGCAATAACTCATCATATCGTTTTCGACCGCCGGCATCCGTTATAAAATACAATCTATGGCCAAACACTACTGAATGAATAATATTCTCAAAGTTACCCTCAAGGATATCGCTTGTTCTATATGTCTAATGGATGGTAAAATTCTCGGCAAGCTATTATAATTGTGTGTGTGGTGTATTTTCCTATCGGATATAATTACTCTGCATCATAAATTCCATGCTCCAAAAGCTTTTCCACAGGGTTCTCCCTGTGAGAAGATCTACTGAAATTTCCTCGAAAACTTTCGATATCATCCATCTGTGTGCGTATATATAGTCTTTTTGACCACCCAGAGGACAAAAAGAATTGAGACGCAGCGACAATAAGGGGTAAGCAACTTTTCCAATTTATTTGATTCCTTTAATTGGGGAGGAAAATATGTTTACATTTAAGGATACTTTAAGTACTCCAAGACCAGCTTGATATTTTTTTTTCTTGTTTTTAAAATCCCGCTTCATTAAATTGTGATTTATATTAGCCGCTGCTGTCGCACACGTTCCAGAGTAGTGTCCCTTTTTCTTAAGTTAATTTCAAGGTTTTTTTGTTGCTCGTTGGGTCTTTGTTCAACACAGAATGAGATATATTCTTTTAAAACCAATTTATAGACTAGCTGGTGTGTAGGTACTACTAGTGCACTTCAGCAACTCCTCCCACCACCTCGGGTATGGTATAATATTACACTAGGGACACATTTCGATGAAATATTTCCAAGTGTCTCTACTATACATCTTCTTCTGTCTTTCTCTCACGGTTTTACCTACACTTTGGTGTTTCCGAAAAAATGCAAAAAAGAACACATTCTCTTCCAAAGATGGAACAGAAGAGCAGATACAACAACAACGAAAATAATAACCAACACTAAGACGGAAAACTTTCTCCTTGAGAGAAATTTTCAACCCTCATCACAACTGGAGGGTGGAAAAGAAAGCAGTCAAATGGTGGGATGGTGAAAATGTTGGGTTTCTTCATCCTACATAGGGGTTGAAATTATCGCAGTTAAAGGAATAAAGTAAAAATGGCGAGTAGCGTAATAAATTGTAACATTAGATACAACATACAAAACGCCTTTCCATCGCACTTGCGTACACACCTAACAATCTTACTAACTGCCTACTCATAATCATTTACGCAATATGAAAAGACGGTGAGCAACCTTCATAAAATAAAGTTAATATCGCGAATTTTAAGATATGAATTGATTCCAGAGCACCCCGTGAAATGTAATCTAATAGAAGAAGTGTGACTACACATTTTGCAATTAGCTGATACAAATTACCCTCTATATGATCCTTTACCATATTTGATGTTTTCATGGAATTCACATATCACGATGTTAATTACTACGTAATTCAATCATACCTTACACCTTACTCCGTCATATAACCCTTTTTGTAAAGAAGAGCTAGTTCATTGCTATCACGTTGTTCTTCACATAATTAAAAACATTCTCTAACCCAGCTCATACGTGAAAGCACAAGTTCACATGATACCTGTTGTTAATTTCTCATTAAGTGACAGATATTTTGTTACTTTTCCAACTCTCTACATCCTTAAGGGACATCGAAAAGAGTGAAAGTAACTTTGAAATAGAAAACGACATTGTCACCAATAGGAGAAGGAGAGATTCTAAAAACACAAGCCAAAAATAAATTACTTTGTCCTTGCAAGCGCCTTTGGGTGTATATACACCTTCTTTGTAGAACACCAGCAACCTTTCGAAATATTTCGCGATAAAAGATTTATTACCAGCAGTATAGTAAGGGGAGATAGATTGCAAAGGATACTAACCATCTTTCACCCTTTGGCGCACGAAATCTAAGCTTTACAATCCAGTTTCTTGAACAAGCCAGTGAAACACACGGTTTTCTCATGCACACAACAAAAGTGTGGGAGTTTATAACAATTTTCCTATGCCATACTATATACGGGGATGTGTGCTAACAAAGGAAGTCGGTTGGCCTCCGACATCCTGCCAACCCCTTTCTCTTGGACTCAGTCTTTATGGTGCAAGGAGGTTTTTTTTCGCAGATTTATGAGTGTTTATAATGAACTTGTAAAGTAATTATGCTACTATGGTTCCATGGATCTTGTACACTACTGTATGGTGTAATTTTTAAGGTGCGGGTCTTATGTAGTTCTTAAGATGGAGATGGGAGGTGGATTGTATTGAATGTCAGGGCATAAGATGCGATACGGATAGTAATTACACGCTTCATTGTTGACTCTTTGTATGTCGGAGAGTATGAGCATAGACCGGTAGGTTGTATGGGTATAGATAGCAGAGCGAAAATGTAGTGTGAAAGGATATTTTATCAAGGAGTAAAGTTGAAAAAAAAACACAAAAAATTGGTCAGGTCCTGTGTGAAGTGAATTTGGATAGAATTTATGGATTGTCTTTTGTTAAGTTGGCTAAAATAATTCGAAATAAACTTTGTCGCCGGTGAGATAGATTGTGGTGTTGCTTGAACGCAAATGTTAGCTTAATATTGGGACTGTTTTTTGTAGATACATTTTGTATGCAGTTCGAATTTATCCGGTATTTAAGAGTTATTAAGTTTGTTCATGTGCTTGGTATGACAAACGTTTGGATGGTCGGGAGTTTATGATGCAAATTTCATAAGTTTCTGTTTAATGTGTAGTAGTAGAACCCTTCCGAAATTGTATTTCCAAACATATTGCTTTTGTGCTAACATTTTTATCATTACAAAAATTGATTAGAAAAGATTTTTGCCATGTATAGACTCTGATGCATAACGTTTTATGTCAAGAAAATTTGTAAGATAACTGTCAAACACACCGCAATGCAATATATAAAATTTAAATACGTGTCAGTTTGCACCTCAACTCTTTCAATTTGATTTTTTAAAATTTTTTTAAGACCCATTGCCTATCATAAGACTTTAATTAATGGTTCTGTTTGTTTTCTTAGTTATTCACTAATAGGTCTTATCCAATGGTAATTTGTAAAAATCCGAGCTTCATATTGACTTGATAGGTTTAGCATTAGATCGTACAAATGTGTTGTAGATACCAATAGTCCTGTTTAAAGGTAGAACATTCAAAAAAAAAAAACAGAGATCTACATAAAGTTTTATACTTCAATTCATAGTTTAATGCATTAAAAACCACTGGATAAGTCTATTGTTATCAAATAGAAATAACATTACAAACACCAAAACACTACTGTTTAGCCTGTTTCAAAAAAAAAAATAATTTATGGCACAACAGGCTTGTTAGTACCCAGGGACTAGCTCTTTTCTCACAACCATTCATGAGTTCGTAAATAGCGGGACCTCCTGTTTTATGCCGAATACGAACGGCTAAGTTGAGATAAGCTTCTCATGACAATTAATACTACTCGGTGGGGAGGGCCAGTAACAAATCATCTAGGTGTTCCTACGGCTGGGAATCGAACACATACCTTCTGCGCGTAAGTTCATCGCACCTGTTTAGGTTTGTTGAAACGGTTAAGCAACTCGCGTATTATTTTCTGAATAATAACAAATTCGATTTGATTTTGAATTCGATCATTTTGAACCAAATCAATTGCCCATTCAATCTACAACAGGCATCAGATTTATTTTGTAAGCTACATAATATAATAGCCCTGTTAGTACTGAAAATCAATCAAACATTTTGTTGTTAAGACCTTTATCTACATGCCAACTTCTTGTCAATGTTAAGGACAAATTAAAGTTATCACAAGAAGGTACCGCCCTCTGACATTTGCCTTAATATCTTTGCCGACGTGGATTTATTTATATTCCGCCCCTCAAATAAATTCAGAATCTTATTCTTTTTCTCTGCTAAGAATATTGCAAAGCAAGAAAGGAAATAGGAAATACCATGGCGACAAAACGCCTCCAAGTACAATAAATTTACTGACTCGTATTGAATTGGCCTCTTCAGGGCAGATCAAGTCATATTCCAAAGTTTTTGTTAAATGATGTATGAAATTGAAAATATACATCTATGCTAGTATATCAAATGAAAACAATCACCAAAAAGATACACATATTTCGTAACATGACTGCAGATACATATCACAGTAGTAAATCATTAGATTATGGCCTCCCCCGAAAAGTTTACCGAGAAATTAAGACGTCTCCCAGTCAATTGGTCAGCCAGTGTAGTCACCATCATTGACCAAGTGGTTTCCATAAGTACAAACGGATGAAAAAAAAAACACAACCCAACATATGTAAATCACTTTCCAGATACTTGAACATATAAGTATCTGCAAATTGACAGAGCCAAATGAAAACGAGTTTTCCACTCAATGCATTGTAATTTGTTGTTGTCTCTAAAATTTCATTTCGAATGCTTACACTTAATTGGAAAGCAACGCACCGAACACGCATTAATGACTTCAAAAGGCAAACGACGTTGCGATAAAAAAAAAAAACGAAGCAGCAGTGGTGGAATAATCATAAATTTCGGAAGGCGATTCGATGTGCCTCCTTTTTATCGCAGAATCAATGCGTTTTTAATTGCTTATTTTCTTCTTTATTTCGTTTTTTCTTTAATTTCTTGTTTCTTCACACTATAAAAAAAAAGTTAATTTCAGTTTCACTCTATACAAGTGCAACAACACACCCCTTTGCATAACTTTATTATAAATAAATGAACGTATATCTACAGTAAAACAATATAACATTTATATACCTATCTATATAAAAAAAGGACTTTTAAATGGTTGGATGGATGGGTATATCTATATATCGAACAGAGGAAAAAAAAATGCATAAATTTTCACAACTGGTGATACTCCGAATAAGGGGGAGGGAAAAATTTTGTTTTTTTTTCTGTTTGTATTTCCTTACACCACACAAATAAATCTCTCTTCCGAAGGAAAATCGCTCGATATATAGTTAAATAGCCACTTTATTCCTCTTCAGGCTCGTGTTTTTCTTCATTTGACTGTGCCGTCCTTTGCATTTTCGTCTTGCTTCTCTAACTAAATGAGAATTATAGTTGGGGGGCATAAGGATGCGGTATAATTTAAAACCAAAAAAACAACAGCCGAAAATGAAAAAAAAACAGCAGAAACTGGGCTTTTCGTTTTTGGAAACACCCAATACAAGTCGCAGCTGGATTTATGTCATGGTTTTAATTGGCTCCCCCAAAAACCATCAGTAATTCCCTCTACCTTCTTGCCGTAACTGTTTTATTGCCGCCATGTTTGGGGGTCTCTTTTGGACTTTACTTTTAAGTTTGTTTAGGGATTTGGACTATTTTTTCTGAGGTTTTTCTCTCATAGATACTTTTTCCCGTAATTTAAATAGTATATCTCAATGTGGTGTTTATTGAAGAATTTTTAACTTCCTTTATGTCCTCTTTCTTTGGCTGTGGTTAAGGAAAAAGGTATTAGCGGAAGTCGGAGAGTTTGCACAGGGTTTATTTAGTGAAGATCCTTGGGCAATACAATCTAATCTTAAGCAGTAGGTAATTAGAAAAATTGCATTAAATATTGGGTGGTATAGGCGGATTGTAACTTTGGAATTGTGAAAACATTGGGTAACTAATCCATTGTTTCCAAAGACTAACATTTATAAATAGACATTTGCAGTGACCCACTAGTTATAAGGTTGGAGTACTGGGTTCCTGATTCATTTCATGTAAACCTTAACACGATTATTCTTGGCTGCAATCAAAATTGTTAGAGTGATTTTTTTTATCCATTACCTTAAATCCTTAAAGTCATAAAACAAATTAATTAAAAATGCGTAGTTTCATAATTGACAGTGATCTTAACCATCCTTACAAAATAATCCTTTCAGCAGATGAGTTCACAGATCACAGCACATCTTTATAATATCCAAGTAATTCAAGTAATCTTCGATAGCCCCAGTCCCACTTTTAGTTTCCATGTATTCTAAATTATCGTAACAACGTCATATTTTGTTCATAATGAATATCATACAAGGCAGTATAATGCTCCAGCCCTCAATTACGAATGCAACCCTGTTTACATCATCTACCTACTTTAAACACTTAAAACAAAAAAGACCAACCACTACCAAGTTCCGCCAATGCTAGGTAAACAAATGTCTGTCGATGCCACTTGTCACGGTCTATATTTCAAATAAAGAAATTAAAAATAAAAAATCTATTTAAAAAAAAAGAAAAAAAAATACCAATGAACCTCGAAGAACCCTCACGAAAAAAATCTGTCAACATGAACACACATATGGCGGCGGCTATAAGCATTTCATTTCACGTATACGAAGATGGTCGCTTAGAATCAGTTTTAAGGACCCTTAACGAATTATGCCATCGTGTGGTACAATGTGTTCACATTTTCCAAAAAAAAATCGTTTTACATATAACTACGTACCTTCAAACATCCCTCACCATACACTCATATGAGTGTACGCGCCTGGCCAAACCAATTTTCCATCTCAACGTTTACATCGGTATATAGGTATATGTCGTGAAATATGATATATGCGTGACACCTCCTATTCTCCCCATGTTAATATGCATTAATAAAATAGATTTATTATAACGAAGGAAATTTTCTTTTTTCTCCTGTTGGATTTCTATTTTTTTAAACTTCTTTGTTTCCTTGAAATGATAATAAATCTTCTCCATATAGAGGGATACTCACACTCAAGATATTTAAGAGCATAGATACAATGAAGAGGGAGTTCTATATTGTATCACAAGTAGCCGCCTGTTGGAAAATGTTGTACTATAATATTTTGTAAACCAAAATGTATGTTTAAAAGAAATTAAAACAGTTTTCCTTTTCTAAGCTTTTGTCGTACGACATTATCGTTATATTACAATGGTACCCATCTAGAGCTTATACATTCTTTAGGAGACTTAGAAAACTATCGCGCCTGAGAAGATTTATCTATGCAAAGGGATTTCTTTTATGAACTTCAATATTAAATTTGAAATAACATATGTATGTTTAGTATATGTTTCTATGGAAACGTTTTTTTTTTATAAAATGTTCAAAAGAAAACATATAGTCTTTTGGCTTGATTTTGCAAGTTATTTTGGAAGTTTTTTCAAAAGTTTCCAGGCGTGAAGTTTTCATTTTTCCATTTTTTTCTCTCTAAGACTGGAGATAAATTTTTTTGCGTTTACTTCTTCGTTCTTTCTTTGTCTTTTTGAAGGCAATAAAGATGAAAAGTTTCAAACACTGACTGAGCGGATGAATGCGAGTAATATATAGATTTTTGTTGGCTTAAGGAACATTATGGCAGTAAAAAAAACACTTTTTTTGTCAACTTAACGTTACGACAATTTGAATAATTGTCTTGGGGAATTTAGAAACTGTCATCTTTCTTGTCAGCTGTGAAGATGGCAAAAAATAATTTTCAATTTTCAAATTGAAATTCGCTTATGACAGAGATTGGTTTTGAGTTGATGAGTTGTTGCAGAAAACAATTTTTTTAACTGTTTTGACTAAAATTTCTACTTTGACAAACAATTTAACATGATACACAAGGTATTCAATGATTTGGACTCTTGATGAACAATTGAAGATTGAATATCCTGTAAGTGTAGTTGTGATAAAAAAAAAAAAGATTTTTATTGAGAAAGCATATGACTCGTTGATTTTACATACACCTAAATTTGATTATTTGACTCTTTATAAGCGTTTATGAATTTTTATAGTGAAACCTAGACGCTCAGGTAGTTGCAGTCATTTTACTCAAATAAGTTTGATGTGTGGAGTCAAACATCCCCTCCTTCATACTTTCTTTGATAATTGTCGCCTCAATGATGTTATTCATATGGATTTTTACAGTTAGTCTTGTCTAATTACAAAGTCGAAGTTGATTGATGTGTTATGCATGATGATGAAGAATGAGAATTTTAGGGTGGTAATCCCAGCAATTTCACTGAGTTCATAAAATGTTTTATTTCCTTATCCTGGTTGATATTCAAATCATTTGGTCCAGATTTAAGGAAAACAACTATCCCGGTTAGAAATTTGATAGTTCGCCAATATGTCACGTTCACTCAACTTGTATTTGTTTTTGAAGTTTTGGCCTAGGTATGTTAAAAAAAAACAGCAAATGAGTTCTGCCTTCGATTTGGCCAACTTGCACTAATCCCATTTTCCCGTTACCAATGTCAAACAATTGCTTCGAAAACAAATCTGCAGTTCGACATTGTTGCAAAAATACAAGCAAGCTAGTAGTAAAATTGAAGATCTTTGTATGCAGCCACAAATTTGATGATTTCAAACACGCGTTTAGATCTTCAGCTACCGTTGAACATCGAACAACAGGAAGAGCCTGACAAGAATCACTTTTTAACAGAATCATGACAAAAAATAGAGTGTTTTTATTGCCACCAAGAGTTTTCAATATTCTGTCTAGAACCACCAATGACCTTTTGTGAGCCATTTTACATTTTTACCGAAACTTAAAGATATTTTATGCAGCTTCAATGCCAAAAGAAATGATATTGAGAATGTTTTTCTAATGGGCATGTACAGGAATCAAATCATTGGAAATTACCTGAGAACGTTTAATAATAAAATCCACGTAAATGAAACCATTCGATTCTTGCTAAAAATAAGTCAAATGATAAGTCTACCAACAATATTGTACAATTATGTGTGGTACTGCATACCTGAGACAAAAAAAAATTATCCAAATCACTTGACCCGTTTTTAAGTTTTTGCAAAAACTCTGCAGTTGTTTGTACATATGTATATGTATTAGACATTTTACAAAACATATAGTTCTATATTCTTCTAGCTTGAAAATATAGTTCTACATCCAAATGCCATCACAATATTGTTTGTCTACATACCTACCAAACCTGTTCCATGGCTACCAATGGGTTTTTAAGAACAATTTCATAAACAGATTCAATAATATTAAAAAAAAAAAAGTGTTTGCGTGTGGTTACAGGTATTCAGGCATTTCTATAAAAGGTATAGAATTTCTCAAGAAAGAAATTAATTATAAAAAGCAATTCGGAATTTTCTTTTTCATACATATTAGTAGTAATTAGCAGATTTTTACCAACAAGTAGCTTCCAAAAATCACCTCATCACCAGCAATTATTTTGGAAAAAAACCATACCTACCCTTATGCCATCCCTGAGCGAATATCTTCAATATCTTGAAACCTCCATATGACAGCTTTGAGGAGCCGGCAAATTCTTCTTCACAACGCACCAAAACTGACTAAACCTGCATTCTGAGATGAAGCAAAAACACACCAAACAATAGCCGACCAATTGTTTATTTATTTGAAGAATTTATTTCCATCAAGATACCCTCCAAATCCAACCCAATGCAACTACACTCAACAAAAATAAACAATTTTGTTTTAAGTTTTCATACTCGCGCAATTCATTATCGCGGTAGCCTATCAAATCGGCATTTTCCACGCGAAAAAGAAACAAAATGATGGTCATGCCAAAACGCAAGCTCGCGCCACCATTCTATCGCCCAACGCTTAGCGATTATTGTGTATAGAAGAGAGCCCGCAGGCTTTTATATGATGCATGGATTCCAGCATAACAAACCAGCCAAACAGGTGAGTGTGCCTTGACCAAAAACATCAAATGCAGGAATCCGGCAGAGGGCGAATGAAATACCTTTTCGTAGAGGTAGAGATGTACCTTTCGTGCGTACACTCAAGAACCGCTCGTATATGAATTTACTTAGTGCAATGAGTACGTCCAGCAGCAGGATCATCGCGTTCACCGACCAGCATCTTGGTCAAGAATAATTTTGTTTCTTTTCTCTAACAAGTCGCTTTTTTTCTTACGAAGCATTTTGGCCAAAAAAAAAGGTCACAACGTTATTGCCGCATGCAATCGCCCTTCGTCCTGTACTCCACGTTCCATAATACCGCGTGATAGGAGGAGGAGAAAATGTTTACTATGTTATGTCGGGATGGTTGTAGTGTTTTTCTTTTTTGTAACAACGACGAGAAAAATCGAAAATAATTGGGTGGACGAGTTTCATGGTGCGCGCTGCCATTCGATGGGGTACGTAAGGAGTAAGTAAGTCCTCAATATTAAGTGCTGCGATAGAGATTGCGGGTTGGATACGAAGGGGGTTGATATCAAGCGTGCATGTTTTCTCCTTTTTCCTTGTTTTTTTTTTATTTTGAAAATTCCAACAGGTTTCTTCTGAAACTTTGTTCAGCCAAGCTAACGAAGGAGAGTTCCACTATACAGAGGTGTACACATTTAGACGACACCGTGCATAAGGAGAGATGGCCATCAGTTGAAGCCAAAAAGGTTCTTGACCATCCGTAGCAGAGGCACTACCGCCGGGACCGAGTTCCGTATAGCATAGGTAACAACGGAGAACCACGACCATCTATGTGCATCAGGATGTTGTTGGAACTTTCAAGTCCGTTTTTTTCATGTCTTTGGCCGAACCACACTTTTAGGGATTGCGTTGGGGAGGCAAAGGCGGAGAGCAAGTCGGTAGAACGCTATTTTGTTGTAGTATGCATTGCAAAGAGGGTTTTAAGCCCGCTGCTATGGTAAAAGGAATCTTTCAACTTTTTTTCTGTTTTTTTTTGTTTGTTTAAAAGTTCTTACTCCATATTATGCAGAATATAAATTATTCAGGGCGAATAACAAGAGATTCGAGAAGAAATTCTTCTTCGTGTAGACTCATCGTTCGGTCTCTTGTGAAGGTGTTTTCATTCTTCGTTTTTCGTCGTCGATGATCAGAAGGATGATTGCAATATTTTGAGGTTCTGGTCTTGATTTTGTCTTTTCCGTTTTGGTTGCAGATCCTTAAAAGTCGTTGAACGTCGCGCATAATTGCTGGCAATGCAATTAGTTTTTTACCCGTTCTTTCTTAATTTTTTTTGTGATTCGTTGTTTTTTTTTCGTTACAGCGTATGTGTTTTATATAGGCGGTATGTTTTATTTTTAAACGGTAGCATAATGGGGTTTTCATTCAGGTTTGGATAATTTAGGCAACACCGAAGCTTGATAATGACCGGTTAGGTATGATTTTTATGGGATATTTGGGCATGCCATTTAATAATGTACATTTGATGGATTAAGGCTTTATGATAAGAAAGTCAATAGAATAAGTATATCAATGTGAACACATTCCTCTTTTGGATCTGTCATATTTCTAGTACTAAAAACATACAAAAAGCAATTCAATATACGTAAGCTCCTAAATAACAAACAGAACATAAATTCCAAAAATCAAACCCACACACACAAAGAATAAAGATACGTATATAAAAACGTATTTAACCTATAGATACTTTAATAGAACTATACATCAGACTGGGCGACACATAACATGGAGTAACCCGGCTGATTTATTACCCATGTCGTATGGTGGAATTTGCCCAAGACGAATTAGGGTACGACTACCACTAGATATACACACCGAGGGCTATACTATACTCTGGGAATACTTTTTGCTACTTGTAAACTCCACCCCATAAATATATCGCTTCGAAAAATCCCTTAAAAAAGCAAAAGATATTTCTCTCTCTCACTACTGATATTGTTTCAGTAACAACCATGCTGTTCTTGATTCCCGCTCCCTGCAACCCACCCACCTATTACATTTAGAAAATTTTGTGTGTGCGTATACGTAGATACATCTTTAAAATAAAGGAAAATTTAGACACTCAGCGCAAACTGGGAACGAAATAAAGAAAAACAAGAAGAAGTACCACCCCAGTACCACCCCGGGGGAATGGAAATGTGCTGAACTCGCTGAAACCAGCCACCAGTTCGTTCTTCACAAAGAACCCAAAAGTTGTATTCCTTTGGGCACATCTGCGAAGAAGGATCACCCCCCCATACGTTCAGCTTAACAGCAACAACAACGACGAAAAAAGTTACACTTTCCCAGCCACCTACTGTTTTGGTTCCTTTTTTGGGGGACGATTTCTTAGTAAAACGTGCCGCCATGTCGTTCCCTTATTTACATTCGCGTACATCCTTCTGTACTGTAGGGCCAAACTCAAAGCTCACTACTGTGCATAAAATACTCTTGGACTTGTTATGTTTGACACAAAAAAAAGGAAGAAAAAGTTTTTTTTTTTATTTTTACCTCACTTAAGCCATTTTTAATGAAAACGACGGGGTAGCTACTACCCAGCGACGAATTATTGTTGTGACAAATTTTACGCAGCGCGAAACACCATGCTCACGTATGAAGGTACTATAGGACGAGACGCAAAATGGTATGTATAGCTAAACCAAGAGACAGGACTATACCTGAGTTATAAAACATGCGACTCAAAGAGAGTGAATTTATTTTCTTCTACGTTTGTACACAGTGTGGGGTTGTTCAAAAAAGGAAAAGTACATGAAAAAAGTAACAGTTTTCTTCCCTATGTATTTTTTTTTTATAAAAACAGAAGATGAATCTCTTTTTCGCCAAAATCCTATTAAAAAGTACAAAAGCTCAAAAGAAAAAGTATCTTTGTTTTCATTTTATTTTTGGAATATAAATAATTCTAGTAGAAGACTAACGGACTTGGAAATTTGAAACCAAAGTGTGCGGTAAAATGGATCATGTGGGAGATTTTGCTTCTTCTAGCTAAAAAAACCTTTAAAATAATGTATATAGGCTAGCTTTTTAAAATTTGTAATACCACCATCTATAAATGAAGATATCTGAAGGATCATATGATGAAATACATCAATCCATTAGCACATGTCGAAATACCATCTGGTACCATGTATATATCTTTAAAAGAAAACCATGTTCTGACAATCAACAACTCCTAAATCTGTCAATTTAGTTACCCAAAAGGTGTTAAGGAACAGAACGTTTTTTTAATTGCCTATCCAAGCCAAGTAACTTAAAGTTCGCAGGATCAACCCCGACCCATATCAATATAAGGTCAAAAGGGACCAGTTTTTCGGGAATGGTGGGCGTAACTCCATCTAGGTAGAACAGCACCAAATTTCACAATATTCGAAGAGTAAACGCAATTTTTGTTTATTCTAGGGTGGATAGCAATCAGAATTTAATTGCTTTTATTTTCTTTGGGGACAGTTGGAAAAGCGGCGCAAAGGCAAAGTCGACAATCGGCAAAGGTGTATGTATATACGTAGCTGATGATGGCAAAACACGGCAAACTCTATAGGAAGGAATCGTATAAAATGGTCAAAAGGAAAATGCAGCAATGTTGAAGGAATCTTATACTGATTCTTGGATGGGGTTTGACCACATCGACCATGGTGCAATAATGAATAGAAAATAATTGATGAGTCTTTTGGGAGACGTTGGCACACACTGAAAACCGGGTGTGTATAGTGTGGTTAACGGCCAGTAAGTGTGGTACACGTAATTAATGTATTTGCGTAGACTGAGCAGATAATATTGATTTTGTTCGAGTAGTTAATTTGATTGGTTTCAAACGGGGTGAGAGGAGAGGAGTTTTTTTTAATTGGCTTCAGAGGTCTTTGAATTGTTTTAATTCTAGCTTTGTAATAATATTACATATCTTAATTTCTGAGCAGACATTTGATTTTATTGAATATTTAACACATGAGTAGGTAGCCACTTATACACAAATTTTATTTCATTCTACAAATTCTTCTATACCCACCAATACGCCACGTAATTTACAATCTATGAAATACTTTTCAACCATCGGTCCTCGTTTTATCATCTCAAAGCGTTTTGTTCTACTCATCTTATTCAACAGAATATACGTAAATAAAACGCTTTATTGCCATAACTATACAATTCCACTTTAAAGCGCACAACAACTAGTTTCTCATAAGAACACGCCATTCGAACGCACCGCCATCACCATCGCCACCATTATCGACAACATCTTCCGTATAACATCATGGCCAACCCAGCGACAATAGTATCTCCCTATAGCCATAAACAGTATTGAACTTGATCGTATAAATCACTTAACTTGATCAATAAATCAATGTCACTACTTTACCATAGTATTTCTCGCACACATAATCATACGTATAAAAGTATAGATACAAAAATTAAAATCGAAAAAAAGTAGTTATCTGCGTTAACGATCATTCACTTGTGGCTGAACATCCACATCATCGTCTGATCGTGGTACGATAAATATTTTTTTTACATCTAAATATGCTCTCGATAATAATACTCTTATACTGGAATTACTTTAATCATCAAATAAAAAGAAAACAAGTATCAGGACAAGGTAAAGAATAAAATTATAAAAATTCCAAAGTGAAGTTTATTTTTTGTGTTTAAGAAAAAACAGTAGATAATAAACCTAAAAAAATATGGCTGATGCGTATAGACGACATTACAGCGACATAATAAAAGATGAAAGATACAAACGAAAATTCATAAGAAAATGAGATCAGGTGATAAATTAGCAAAAATGTATAAAAATCAGTCACGTAAGGGCAGTACTTCTTTGAGGTGAAATCGTTTTCATTATGTGACCATGGTTTTTAGAAGCTTGTTTTTTTTCTCTATAAATTTATGCAATGATCGTGAGGATCATTATGTTGAATGTTGAGTACAAATATGGAGCGTATGATGTCCTTTGGATTTCCTTTAAAAGTAGTGGAGTTTTGTTAAGTATCTTTTGATATTTTGGGTGTTGAAAATCACCATGAAATACTACGTAAGTCAGTCGAACCGTAGAAACCAGTCGAACCGATTACACCATTACGAATTTCGTCATTAATTTTCTTATATACATTTCTTATTATGACGGAAAATTTTACTAATTGTGGCAAGCCCAATTGTAATCGTAGAATTTTACGCAAAAGTTCAGTTTTATGTGCGGGACTTTGTGATAAAGTTTTTCACAAGAATTGCCCTTCTTTTCAAAATTTCTACAAATGCATTGAGTGCGGACCCGCATTTGCTGTGGAGATGTATATTGCGGATACCACATCAATAATTTATCTTACAACAAATGTGTATATGTTTACCTATCGTCTTTATATCCCAATTTCGAATGATAGAGTTTATAAGATTTATCGCAACTATTTATAAAACTTCGTTATAGAATATCCAGTGAAAAATCTAACAAAGCTGCTGAGTTTGGGAATCTAGACCAGACCCCCTGCATGGAAGTGTGATGAAACGCTGTACCAATGGGCCCTCTACTACTTTCTTCAGAGAAGAATTACATGAAGCATACACTCTACTAATATGAATTTTAAATTAAAACTACAAACTGCTTTTGATATACAAGACAGATTCTAGGTAAAGGCACGTACATGTTTATTTTAAAGAATGCGTGATATCAAATTACTACACTGGTAGCATTCCAATCCTTCAACTTCTCGAATTAATACGTTTTATCACTTTACACATACAAACAAAAATAATTAACGAATTTCAATTAATATGCACCCTGTGGTGTATACCGAATAAGCTTTTATAAATTAAAGCATATTTATAAAATATTATTTCTAACTTAACTATTGGCCACCTACTTGTATCTATACAATGTATCACCTTATCCATATGAAAGAAACTACACGAATTTCAATTAATATATACCGTGTAGAATTAAAAAAAAAAAATAAGTAGGTGGTACTTGTCAAGCAAGTGAATTATCCTTAAACAATGTGCAAGTACACTGTTAATTAAATGACTTGATACATGTCTACCAAAATGGTTCTTCTTTATTTTTGTATTTCTCTTGTGTTATCCTTTTCGCTTCATGTCTCTTGATATTTATTCATTTTCATTTTTTCTAAAGAAGCCGAAGGTATTATTAAAGCGTAAAACATTTTCCATCATTATCTGTGCGCACATTTATCCTTTAGGGCAATACAATCCCGTTCAGCCGCCCTGTTGAGGTCTGTAGCTTACCATGGCCTATAATAATCATTCGCCATTGTTTGCTATTGCCACAGAGATGGCGAAGCGGCGGCCGCTGCAAAATTGAAGCCAAAGATTGTATATCGCAGTTATGTGAAGCGGCGCTGCAGCAAGTGTTGTAATTCATGCCTTACGCTTACACCATTATCGCATTGATTGATCTAGATTTATCTCGCCGATTTTATTGGGTGCATAAGTGGAATTTTATTTGTGGAATTTATTTCCACTTATTTGTCATCATTGAGTATTATTATTTGATTAATAAAATAAATATTCGCTTAAGTGAGGAGTATTTTTATAAATTTGTAACCAAATAGGTGGGATACCTACCAGAGCAAGAAAGCAAAAAACGAACGCAAGAGAAATAAAACCAGAACAAAGTTGAAATTTATTATTCAAAAGTAAAGAAAATAAATCAATTTCTGTCAACGTAATACAATGAATTCTTTGGATCGAAAACAAACCAACAAAATGGAAACGAAACAAGATAATCAAAAGAACAAAGAAGAAGTCGTTTTTTAAACACCTTAAGATGGCTTCATTTATATGTAGATCCTATTAAAATGTATTAATAACTCAAAAACGCGGCTTAGATAATTTTTTTTTTGGTTTCTGCTTCTTTGTGTCTATATTGTGTGGGAATGTGAGCGGGATTTTTGGGCAATTAATCAGAAAAATAATTAATGTATCCAGTAGGTTGATGTATGAATAAGCGGTGTTTAGAAAACTTAAAAGATCTACTCAAAGATACATAAACGACATTTCTGAGATATTAATTTAAGTTAAACTTTAAATAGAACTTTAAGAATATTTTCTGTGTATAAATTAGGTATGCAGATTAACTGAAGTATTAAAAAAATGTTTTTTTTAATAGAAAATATTTAAAATTATATGTGCTATTTGAATGTATTCATACTATTTACCAACAAACGCTTGCCACTTGTTTTCTCTAGTTTTCAATGCTATTAATTATTTTTAAGATTTATCTCGCAATATTTGTTTAACTAATATCAATTTGCATTCTTTAATTTGTCTCTATAGGAACAAATGGCCTCCGAAGACGCGGTAGACAAACCTACACCCGCTATCAAACCCTCGAATTAGAGAAAGAATTCCACACAAATCACTATCTAACCCGACGACGAAGAATCGAAATGGCGCACGCTCTCTGCCTAACAGAAAGACAAATTAAAATCTGGTTCCAAAATCGACGAATGAAATTGAAAAAGGAAATCCAAGCGATCAAGGAACTCAACGAACAAGAAAAACAGGCGCAAGCACAAAAGGCAGCAGCCGCAGCAGCAGCAGCGGCGCAAGCGCAAATATCGGATCATAACTAGGAAAAAATGTTTATTTTTAATTATAAGCATAATAATTATTATAAACCATAATAATAGAATTTTAAATCAGTTTTTTTTTTATTATTATTTACAGAAATACAAAAACGTTTTTTTTTGCTTAGTTTTTAGTTTATAAAAATAAATTGTTTAAATTAATTTTAATTCAACTGGCATGCGTGTGAGTGATAAATAAAGTATATAACAAATTTGAATCAAATTCTGTTGATATGAATTTTGAATTGTAAAATAAAAATCTTAATAAAAAAAATTAATGAGTAAATAAATTTAATTTAAAGAAATTGAAATTAGTTTAGACAAGAAAAGAATTTATTGAAATAAATTGAAATTACAATCATTTTTTTTTTGTTGAATTTAATAATTGAAATTTAAATGTTTTGGAGTTATTTTTTCATTTTTCTGTGAGTTGTTCGTTAAAATATGATTTGAAGGTTTTTAAACCGGAGGAGACTTGTTAAAAATATTTATTTTTGATGATCTATTCATTTAAAAGTATTTTTTTTTTAAATATGATAGTGTCTGGTAGCTTACAAGGTTGATGTGATTAGAAAAGATGTCATTGGACTTGACAAATAGTTATTAAAAATGTTTGAGATTTATTTTATATAGATTCAACCTAAGGTTATTATTTCTGTTATTCAAATGTCCCAGATGCTGCTGGTCAGATTGGGTTCACTTTGATAACTTTAGGTTTGAATAATGTGTTAATGATAATTTTTCAACATTATCATCAAGCCTACTTTTGAATCGTTTATCTAATAGCTAAGGTTATTCGATTCTCCTAACATCCCTTAAAAGTGAGTTTACCATTTCAAAGCTCTGTTATCCATTTGAAAACCTTCGCCTTTATTTGCCTACAAAACAACATACCTTTACGTTTTGTTTAGAACAATTTAATTTTAAGTTTAGTTTCTTGATTTTTTTGTTTAATAAATTTTGTGCAATAATTTTGTATGTATATATTTGTATGTTGGGAAATAACAACAATTTTCTTTTTTGTGTATACTTTTTCTTAAAAAGACATTAATAGTTAATGTATTTAACAAATTTCTTAAGAACTGACTTCTTCTCATATTATTTGCAAATTATTGTTTTTTTTTAATGTTTGTTACTTTTTTAAAATGTAAAAAACAACAACACAATTTTCTAACAAATGTTCAATAAAATAACTAAGCAAACGTCCTTAAATTTTTAAACAAACAAAACAAACGTAAATATTTTTTAAAAGGTAATAATATTAATATGCATATATTTAAAAATAAATGAAAAAAAAAAGATTAAATCAAATCGGTTGTTAAAGAAAACAGAATAAACTTATTTGCAATGTACTTACTTTCCTAAACATAAACTGTGAGATGATACTAATATAATTAAAATAATTTTTGATTTCAATAACTGAAGATAATAACACTTTTTTTTTCGAAAACAAAATATACGTAAAGTCTACAAGAACTACAAATAAAAAACAAATAACACTTTATCTTAGAATCCAGTGAAATATTTTTCAAAAAAAAAAACAATTAAATAAAAAAGATAATATTGAAAAATAATTAAATTTATTACTTATTATCTTATCTCTCTATTACTATTCCTAGAATTTAATTTTAAATGAATAAAAAAAAAATCTACTACCTATTGTGCAAACACAAAAAACTTGAAACAAATATACGTAAAAAAGTGAATACTTATTTTCATAAAGTCTGTAAAATAATGGAATACATTACATGTATACTTAAAAATATTATATATTAGTATTAAAAAATAGTAATTAAAAAATGGCAACTAAACAATACTCTATTCAGGATGTATATTTTTAAGGTCAACCCTCATTGGACATTTTTTTTTGTAAAAAAGAGAGCACACGAACAAAATGAGTAACTAATAAATAAATAAAAAACACAAGAATTTAAATTATTAATTTATTACTATAAAACGAAAAAAAAACAAAAAAAAAATAAACAAAAACATTGAAAGGACATTCTAAATAAACTAAAACAGAATCCTTCAGTATGATGTATACGTAACTAGACTATAAGTTGATATTAATATTAAAAAAAAATGCAAAATATATACGTAAAAAATAGAAGGATACTTTTTAGCTAAGTTAATTTATAGTTGAAAAAGAAAATGGATAGAGTAAAAACAAAAAAAAAACCAACTGCGCAACAATTATACGTAATGAAAAAAACAAAAATACCGTGTTTTATAAATACCTATATATGTAATAAGTAAGATAATTTATTTATCTAGAGCAAGCAAGAAAATATATATATATATATATGTATAATGACTATATATAATATGTACATTTAGGTTTTCTTTTTCGTAGAGAAACTTTTACTCAAGAAAATATTAAAAGTTGAAACAATAAAAACCCAGTTTGATGCCGCTAAGTACTTGGATTTTAATTTTCAATTAATCGGGTTGAAATTTGTATCGTGGCATTGTCGACAGTGGTCATTGTAGTGATTTTATGTTCTTAAGTTAACTATGACAAGAAAAACAAATTTAATGGTTAGAATGAACAACAAAATGAAAAAAAAAGAAAACAAAAAAGTTATTACTGGTAAAAAATGGAATAGTTTAATTTTGTTTAGAGTTAAGTTGTAAATGATATTATTATAAATTTTAATTTAATTTAAAGAATTATGAAAATAAAAACAAAAATGAGAATTATTAAATTAAAAAAAAAATGTTTTATTTCAACCAATTAAGCTTTTCTATGGTTATGGTTTATTTGTTAGAAAGAAAATTGTAAGTATTAACTTCATTGCATTGTCTTCCTGTGCTTTTACACATATCAACAAAATAGTGATTTTCTTTGATTTGTGATGGTGCAAGAGTTTACTTGTACAAAAAACGAGGGCAGATCAAATGCATTACTTTGACGTTTTTGTTTTGTTCATCTTTTTTATTGGTTATGATTAGAATGAATACCACCCCTACTGCGTTGCTGAAAACCAATCTCTTTCAGTAACCCTAAAATTACATGCAGAATCTTCACTAAAGGCACTTAAGGAATCAGTAAGGTTAACTGCTGGAAAAAGGATTCAAGAAGCATATGCTCAGACTCTAAACAGATATTTAGGTTTATACATATATGATATCTGACTACACATACTTACTACTCTCAGCTAGTCGGGACAACGTAAAGTAAGTATATACTTGACGGGCTTCCGACCCGCTGAGAATTTCTGCCTGAGACAAGCCAGCCTTCCATCCTCTTCGATCCTGCTGACGTTGCTATCAGTTATTCAGTACAAACGCTGTGGCGCCCACGATAGCTTGTTCATTAAACCTGCATACAGGGATTCGAAGACTCTTTTGGCTGGATCATTGTTGTTCATTCGTTCGATGTAGCCGAGCCAATTTAATTTACGTATTTTTACCTATCGTACTACAAACACATCATGTTTCGGCTCACAAAGCTCGCGGTTGTATCTTCTCATCTACTTATTTTTCTTGCATATAGGACCGAAAATTCGACGAATAACCTTACTTTCGAAGTTGCCTTATATTTTTTCCCCTTTTCTGCTTATCGTCCAGCACTCGGCCTGGAAATGTGGGACTGGTAGATTTAGGGTCCGGTACATTTGGACTTTCGGATTAAGAGTTTCGATTCCATTTGTTTTGCAAATCGGTTTTCTAGGGGTAGTCTTCGTCGTATCTCCACTACGCTTTCATTCGTGGCGTTGGTTGAAGTTGACTTTGATGTAAATAAACTCATTAACTACCTCAAAATTGTTGCTATCAATAGTGACATTCTGTCCAAGCTTGTACATCGGCAGTTTAAGATAGCTAGGACATGTAGATCGAATACTCCGGATCGCAGAGTCTTCGATTCCCAGCCAAACGTCGGACGCAGTAGAAAAAATCCTCGCCTTAAGTGGCTAGCACAAGTAGAAACCGACTTCAACCAATTTCGAGGCAGTGGGCTAACGACCAGGCTAATTGGAAAGGCATGTTAGTTGAGGCCCAGGTTTATTCCGGACTGTAGCGTGAATTAAGTAAGTAAGTTAGTTGTACATCGACAAAACTTTGTGTGTTGATAGTATGATAGTTTGTTTTGACCTCGTCAACTGCAAGGCTAACGCGTCCCGCCTCTTCCTCAAACACCGTAAATGCTTCTACAATGGCACCGTGGGAATGACAAATGATGTTGACGTTGTCTGTGTACCTAAGTAGCTAAACAGATTTCTTAAAGATAGTGGCTTCCGTATTAACTTCTGTCCTACGCATTATCTGTTTCAATAGTAGATTAAAGAAATCACATGGTATCGCAGCTCCTTGTCGGAGTCCAGTACAAATTTAGAAAAGTAGAAATTTCTACACTGAACATTGCATCGCATATCCTCTTATGTTAGGTGACATACAGCTGTATAGATATGATGGTATATCGAATCCCATCTTCGCTTTAAGCTCTATTCGATGAATGCTATCATACGCTTGAAATCGACTTGAAATATGATAGTCTTTCCAGGATTTGTCTTGTGAAAATAAGAAACGCTTAATATATTCACACAGTACGTTGGATAGGATCTTATATAGCAGGATATGCCTCGGTAATTATTGTAGTACATGGGATCGCCTTTTTTGTAGGTTGGACACATGGAGTTGATATTCCAGTCATTGAGCATGTTCTCGTCCAGCCTTTGATTATGGTTAAAGTGCATGCACACATCTATAGCAGCAACTCCGTGTTCAACGATAATAAATAAATCCCGGTCCATATGGATATAAGTTACTAATTTAAATGGGATACTGCATCCAAGGCACGTTTTCTTTTTGACAATGATTTTTACAGAAGATGCATTGAAGAAGCGGAGGAAGAAACAAATAAAATTGGATGAAACTCGGATGATCATGGTCCATTCCTATACATATGGGCGGAATCAATGCCACACATTCTCCTCTAAATCTGTGCAATAAATATAACTCCATATAGAAAGGAATTGCCCTCGATCATCCGATCATCTATAGATCATCTAGGCATCTCAAGAGTAAGGCCCCTTGAACGAAGATGCTGACGGATGTACGTAAAGACAAACGACAGAGCTCATACCCGTAGTGGATACTAATGTTCCCATATTCTAGGGACACCTAATAAATTGAAACTGGACTCCAAATTAAGGAAACAATCTTGTTACGAAGCAACCATGAGCCTTGGAAAGGACTGATTTTATTGTGGACCACCACGCCAAACGAAAATTAGACAAAGACGTACGTATCTGCACGTGGTAAAGACCGAGCAAGACTGGCGGTTCCAGATCAACGAACGGTCAACTAAATTTATCACATTGCGATAGACAAGAGGCACGCATCCAGTATTTTGGGTGTCCACAATTCCGAGGGGCTAACATCCACTCGGACCACTACCCTGGTGCAGCCCAGGTAAGAATGCGGATATCCAGCCAAAATGCTCGCAGCCAAGAATAAGGTCTGCAAGGCTAAGCCTGTAAGTGAAGACGAGAAGCTGCCATTGGGCTTTATAGACGCGCGATCGTTGATATAACTAACAATTTTTCTTCTATAAGGCATAAAATTCCAATTTTAAGAAGCAATATCTTCTATTAAGCATTTTTGTACTTGTGCAGAGATGTTCAGTATATATAACAAAAGGCACAGGCCTTATACAAAAATAATTGTAATAAGGTTTCTAAAGGGTTTCCTGCTATGTGTGTACATGTGACAGATGAAAAGATGTTCTGGTAGTTTTGGTAGAGCTTCAGCAAAAGTAATATAGTAGCATAATATGTATATGTGACTATTAATTTGGTTTTACAACGAACTACCACGCAAAAGGTTCGATTCCCAGTTGTGGCAACAACAATATGTTCTTAATACCTTATCCCATAGGGAAATAATTTAGCTAGATATACCTTAAAGTATGTGGGTCGACTCAGAATCCATATTTGAGTCGATTTAGCCATGTCTGTTTGTCCGTCCTTACGTCACCAGTTTTGGACCTTACATTTTGAGCTAGAGTGATGAAATTTGGTGCACGTATACTTAGCAGAACAAGTGTAAAAATAATTGAAATCCGCCCACGTCCCCTTTTTAAAAAGTGTCTGAACAATATATCTAGACAATACTTATTACATTTCTTCAATACAATTTTTTGCCACTCATACATTTTAAAGGCGTTTTCAGTAAAAAATGGTTTTCGGTAAAATTTTATATAATTCAAACAAAAATTTGATGCAAAATCGTTGGTCATGATAATACAAACATTTCGTGCACATATCATTTCAACCCACGCCCATTTTTTTAAGGCGTTTTCATACAAAAACAATTTGTATACCATCGCATAACCAGGCGAAAAACTTTGTTTTTTTTTGTCGAACCATAAAAGATATTGATAAACTGTCTGAACAATATGTTGTGACAATGGAATTTTCTATATTTCATCACCATAAAGCTCACATATTTCAAATAAATAAAACAATTGATTTTTTCCTTTTTTATTATTTGTGATATTTGTGAGTTCGGTAAGGAAACCTTTTAGAGTACCGTGTGCACCACACGTGTTTCCATAAGACTTTATACATTCAATATGCATTGAGGGGAAAATGCTTCGTTAGTGCTTACCCGAAGCGAAATTTTTAGTTTGGAATATCTAAACACAAGCTTAAACGCTATCGGAAATGACGAACTTAACGTCGAAATGTATAAAGCCGGCGAAGATGACTTGGTAGGTAACATCAACCAATTCATAAGCCAATTCTGGTCAGATGCCCAATCCAAAAAAGGAGACCCTCTGAACTGCGTCTACTACGAATGCATAAGTCTCCTCAACATCGCCTACAAAATCCTATCTGCCGTATAAGTGAACGTCTGAAACCGTTTACCATCAACCTCATCGGCCTTTAGAAGCGTTGTCTTCGGCCAGGAAAGTTCACAACAAATCTTCAAAACTCTGCACAATATTGACAAGTTCAAGTTCAACAAGTTCAAATCGATAACCACCACCCATTCATTAATTTCAAAGCCTCATCAATTTCAAACTTAACAGAGCCATGTCTAGTTCTAGTTCGCCCAAAATCGACCGTCTGTAAAGAATGACAATGGAGAATTCTCGCTGCTCGATCAGGGTCGGAAACGACATTACCGACACGTTCGACACCAAAAAAGGTTTTAGGCAGAAGAAGTCATGTGACTTCTTAATCTGATTCTTGAGAGGATTGTGTAAGACTCCCGAGCCAACACCAATCTTCCAAAAATCGGTGCAACTACGTCGAAGATATTGACATCATTGGTCGGACTCAACCTGATGTCATAGCTACGTATAGTATTGCACAGTATAGAGAAGGAAGCGACAAAAATGGGTTTAGCCTTAAACTAGTGTGAGACTGTTTGAACTATTAAGAGGATCCCATGTAAGACCGCGATCACCCCAGTCCTGCTTTACGGCTCTGAAACATGGACCGTGTCAATGTAGATGAAGAAATTCTTGGTCGGTTTGAGTCAAAAATTATTTTAAAAATCATCGGCCCAGCTTGCGCTTACGGGCTATGGAGACGGAGACGAAGATTCAACCAAGAACTATACCAGCTCTACTACGACATGGCCTAGTCAAAAAACTCCACGTTAGACGTTTGAGATGTCTGGGACATGTAGAACGAATGGACAACAAAACTCCGGCTCGCAAAGTCTTTGATTCCCAGCTAGATATCGGACAAGGTAGAGGAACCCTCCGTCTTAAGTTGGGTGCACAAGTAGTGCGCCAGTTGACGCAGTTATATAGGGACCGAAATATTTGGAGAGGCATCTTGGTTAAGGCCCAGGCTCCTTCCAGACAATAGCGCCACTTTATTAAGTAAGTATGTGAGGACACACGCAACTATAACGCAAGCGAATATCAAAAATAATCAAGTAATCAATTAAGGGGGGTACTCATTATCTTGTAGATGTTAATGAAAACATCTTTATCTATTTAGTATTTTCATTTAGCTCTAACAAATACTATTTTCGAATGGAGTCAAATGTTTCCCAAGTGCTTATCTTTATCTTCGGTTGCTTCTGTTTTCTAATGCAGTCTTTAATTTTAAAACAAGTCCAATATATCTCATGCGTTATTGATAAATTAATTCAACAAATCGATTGTGGCACAAGGGCTCAGATAGAGAGTCTGTATACCAAATTTGAAAACTCTAGCTCAAAATTTAAGGCGCACAAATCGGTGACACAAAGACGGACGGACGGACAAACGGACAGACAGACATGGCTAAGTCGACTCAGCTAGCGAAATTATTTCACTATGTTACAAAGTTAATGTCAAAACTAATAAACCCCAATGGGATAGGGTATAATCAATCGTGTGTTTGTGGGTGAGTTAACGATTCTAACTTTAAAAGGGACAGCACCTGGCAATTTCTGTTGGGAAATTTTTTGCCGTTTATCTATTGAATGATTGAAATTACAACAACAACTTGTGAACAAACAACACTATTTGGTTAGAATTATATCTATTTCGGACATTACCAACGTGTCCTCATTAGATTCCTTCTAATAGTGACGCTAATTGCACGTTCAGTTATCTGTATAATAGTTGAAATAATTTTTATTCCATAACCTGGGACTTGAATAAATCACTTCACAGCTGACAAAATGGCCGCCAGTTAAAAAGGCATTGCCAACTTGAAATTCATTACCTCTAAAAAAAACACCTTTACATATAGATAATATACTAAATTATGTACTTAGATTCCGAGGTAATAAAAATACATTTTAGAAAATTTTTTATTTGGGAATTCTTACACTTTATAACTTAACTATTATGTTGAATCTGATAAATACACCATACCTATACCATCAGATATTTGAATTACCATAGTCCTATTACTGACTTTTAATTTAATGGAAATGACCCAACATATTCACAATTAGCCCGTTTGAGTTTATTTATCTATCTCAATAAAACAAGGCATGACAACACTCATGTCAAGCTAATGAAAATATGTGATAGCGCGACGAAATCGTTTATTCAAATCTACATTTAACATAATTTGAAAACCATAACCAATTAACTAAGAATTCAGTTTAACCAACCAGATTTTAGTTAGTTTGAATACGACTAATTTAAATTAATATTCAAAAATTTCATAAGAACCAATTTGACTTTTACCTTCCTGAGCATGGTTTCCTTTGCTTGACTTTAAGTAGTCGCTAGCTAACGATGTGGTATTCCGTCTTGTTTGTTGGTTTTATTTTAATATTCCATTGTACTTAGTACGCAAAGTTGAATCTTCGTCTCCATAGCTCGTCAAAACAAACGGGCCGAAGATTTTCCAAATTATTAACCGTTCGAAACGACACGGATTTTCTACATCCCCTTTTGTTATAGTTGAGCAAATTGGGATGATCATGGTCCGACACACGACAACTTTTTGGCAAAGTAGTTCTAGTGTGGGATTTAGTAATTAGTTAGCTGCCTGGCTGCATTGCCAGTGGTTGGCAAATTAATTCGTCGTTTTAATTGCGACGAGATGTCGTTATCTTGAATTTATAGCGGAATAGGTGTAGACAAAAATCACTAGTTCAAAGTTGTAGCTGTCGATGGCGATGATCTTTCCGTTTTGTTGATTGAAAGTTGACAGCGTTATGCTTGTCTTGCCTTCTCTGTAAAACTCGTTTTTGGTGACATATCGAAAAGTCCGACCAATTATTTATATATTTTGTCGGTATATGTACCACAGATCTATACAGTATTGTTCTCTAATTTAAGCTCAGGAGTTTTACACAACTCTCTCAATCTACTTAACATTGTATCGCATTGCATTGTTTACTTCTTTTTTTTTGGTATCGAATATTTAGGTGAGGTAATTGCCTACCCTGATGTCATCCTCCAAAGACTATTGAGTTTGGAGATATACCAAAATTAGACGTAGCTTTGTAGAGTTCGTCTTTATAATTGCTTTCGTATGCGATTCATAGTCGTCATTGAATAGGTAGTGGATACCGATTTGAACTTCTTTGCGTTTTCCAAGATCTACCGAAGTGTGATGATTTGACCAGTTAGTTGGTGACCGATTTTTAACATTCCCATATAATGGTGTTGACGCAAACCCTTTTCACTTTGGCTTTATCCAATCTGTAACGGAATACAAAACAACTCCAGATTTTGAAATGTAATTCCGTTTATTAAATTGGTATTTTTTCTCTCGTGTCGGTGGCGATTGCTCGGGTTGCGTCTACAGAATGTCCAAATGACACTTCGAATACTATCTACTTCCCAGTATGAAAGTGTCATATGCCTGTATTCCTACGATTGTTTTCGCTCGCAAATGAACTCGTTCACAGAAAAAATGTATTTAATATCAACGAGTGTGTTCGTTTAAAAACCCGAGCGATCGCCACGCGACCTATTACAAATATTTCACAATAAATGGAATATAGGATCTTATAAGCGATGCGAATGGAACTCTGCATTTTGATCAGTTCTGAGAGTCCAGTTTTCACTTTTCCACAACAGTCAACGAATGCTTCAGGCATGCTTTCTTAAAACCAAATTTTGATAATCTTCTCACTTCACTTTATTTAGCTCGTCAATTTCGGCAGCCTTGTTAAGCGTAAGTTTAGATAATCGGATGCTTGCTTAATCTATCCCGGATGGCTGGTAGTTTGCGTTGTTGTCTCTAATATTAAATTATTTGGCTTGTTTGACAACGGGATATTGTCCATCGTTGCCCCTACAGAAGTGGTTCTTAATGATCTTCTTCAATTGCACTTTTTCCTACTTTGCCTATAAATATTGATGATAGTCCTCGTATCCAGCTGCAGCTTTGCCATATGTTTCACATTGGTCTTGGACATTAGATGCTGTTTAATGATATTTATCAATATATTAAGGGGTATAAATTTTTCAAAATCTGGGCAATCTTTTGCGATTAAAGTCATTTTTTCAGTTTTTCTTACTTCTTTTCTTTTACTGTAACGCGGCGGAAAAACGTATTCTTGGCCGGAATAGTAGTAATTCAAGTTGATATTAGCTGCTCAGAAAACGAAAAGTTTTTTGGTCATTAGACCACAATTTCCCCTTATGGACAACAAGGTGAGGAAAACGGATAGCATTTTGTTTCGCAAATACCTTTCGTAAATTTGGCCAATTACTTCTACTTCAGTATGCAAGAAAACGAAACGAAATTTTCACAATTTGAAAATTTGTGCATGTGCGTCAAATGAATGAAAATAAATTTCTGAATTTATTCGAAGAAAAATGCCGCTGGATCTTTATTAAATGAAAATTAGATGGATTCAGAAAAACGTAGAAGATATTCTAGCAAGCCAGATGTAGTAGCATGCGTTAATTGTGACAAATTAGATGAATGTGTGAAAAATTGTAATTCTCAGCTCGATTTCCAATTTCAAACAAGGAATACAAAAAATTAAATGAATAGACAGAACTCATGCCCGTTTAGAAGGAAATAAAAAATCATAACAGGACAAATAAACATTTTAAATTTAAAAGATTAAGATATCAAAATATTCAAATTTTATAGTTTGTTTATATGACTACTTATCCAAAATATACAGTAGACATATTTGCATAGAGTGTTCGACAAATGAAAGTTATTAATAAAAATGTTATTGTTTCTTTTATTATCCATAGTTTTGCTATAACGTTACTATATCAAATTTTTTTTATCGGCGATTTCGAATCCTTGCAGTGTGCGCATTTTTATATATCTTCCATAACAGCCCGACTAAACTATCGGCTGATAGAAAATCTGTAGTATGCTAGGTCTCGAAATTTAATTACGTTAAAGGGAATAGACAAATAAGTCATTGACATGTGAATTTTAAAATAAACGTTCAGTTGGGACCTGCTGAAAGAACTGTTCTACTGTTCTGCAAATTGAGATTGAGCATATTTTGAGCATCAGTGCATCCCTGTTGGCTTTAAATGCCTTGGTGTTTTTGTTGATGTGCAATTGTTATTTCATCGAATTGGTTTATAATAAGCTCTGAATTAATAATAAACTAAAAGCAGTCGCACAGCTTGTTTTGCGATGTCAATGCTTACCCGAAGGGTAAAAATACAATTAATTTACACTGAAACCCATAAGTAAACGCCTCTTAAGTTTTACCTTTTCAAAAATAACTTCTCTCGTACGTACTTCAATTCATTCATGTGCCGGATATAAATGTAAACCTCATACTTATATAAACTCACTCAAGCCGCCCTCTTGATATAGAGTGCTTAGCTATATTGCTTTAGTGCAATACAATATTTAACCAACGCAATAGAACTTCATTATGCGAAAGCAGCAACTGAAACTTTTCAACGCAGCTGAAGATTTACAAAACTACTGCGCGCATTCTGGGGGCTGCATTAGGAGAAAGCTCTCTCCGTCGAAGAATTATGACCTTATCTCGACGTTTTCACAATTGATTGCGCTCTTCGATTTTCCAATAAGGAAAAGAATCCCGCCTGGGCGGTAAGTTTTATTAAGTTCATTGATTTAATAGTTTCTGCAAGGATTTAAATGCACAAACGTACTTCGTACCCTGTATCTGTATAGTCATTGTTCAACGGTTGCTGCATTTTGCTGATGCACAGTCCCTCTTAGAGCTATACATATAGTGTTCCGTTCTCCTTGTAGACTGTTCATCTTTTTTTTTTATCCTTGAATGGAAAATTCAATTTCTCTCGTTTATTTTACTGCAGTGGAATTCATTAATGCACATTCACATCATACGGGCGGCGCGGCGGCAAGCAACTTGGCCTGCACTTATTTCAATAAAATATTCTATGAATTTCAAATGAGGGACTGTGTGCAAGGATTTAAGGAAATTTGTTATTACAATTAAGAAAGGAAATATATTACCTACGCATCTTTGGAAGTTGACATGCTATTTTTGAAAAGTCGTATTATTTTACATTATTTCAGTTGATGGTTGTGGTTGTGATTGGTTTAGAGCTAATCTGTGAAAATCTTCACCATGAACCGTTCTTTTAAGAAATACATTTTGTTTGTTTTTATAACCATAGCATAGCTCTACTCTCTAGTTACTTATCTACAGTTTTTTCACAGTTATGAAAATTATATCAGGTGTAGGTGTTTCATATACACGTCGGAATTAAATAAATTCCCATAAAAAACGTAATACGATAAATAGAGTGAGCTCCACTCCAAATCGCATCTAATTGTGATGAGCCGCTGAGGATTGGTGTCATTCCAGTAACGCATGTTTTGCTTGTTGGCCCAGTCACCCAAGTGAAAATTAACAAAAAATCAATTCCGTCCTCCGGAAATTTTTCAATAATCATCTCACATGAATTTCTCTGAGAAGGTCTCAAGCCCTGTGCATGCTTGGTGCAAGCAGATGAGAGCGGAAATAAGACGTGTACTTACTTAAGTGGCGCTACAATCCGGAATGAACCTGGGCCTCAACCAACATGCCTCTCCAATTAGCCCGGTCCTTAGCTAACATCCGACCCAAACCAAAACTCCCTGTTGGCTAAGGTCGATTTCTAATTGTGCGCGCCACTTAAGGCGAGGTCTTTCTCTACTGCAGGGAATCGAAGACTCTGCTAGCCGGAGTATTGGTGTCCATTCGTTCTACATGTCCTAGCCATGCGAAGTTTTTTGTTCAGCAGCATGTCGCTGTACAGCTCGTATAGTTCTTGGTTGAATCTTCGTCTCCATAGCCCGTCAACGCGAATGGGACCGAAGATTTTTGGAAGAATTTTCCTCTCGATTCAACCAAGGATTTCTTCATCCGCTTTTGAGAGGGTCCATGCTTCAGCGCCGTAGAGCAGGACTGGGATGATCAGGGTCTTATATAGGATCTCCTTAGTGGGTCGAGTGAGGGCTTTACTACTAATTTGCCTTCTTAATGTCAATGGTTCTGTCCAATTCGTCGATGTTGTGTATCCTTTAGTGTTGACAGCATATAAGTTATGGGAACGTAAAGTTTCCCACACAAAACAGTGGATCATGTTCCATAGGAAGTTTCCCACGAAAACGCAGTGTCGAGTCCAGCCAGACATAGCATCATGTTTCCAAACACGCGAAGCTAATTTTGTTGATGCGGCAAACTGATTCATGGGCAACCTCATTTTTCATTTACATAAATATAACAAATTTAGTCTAAGTTTACTCTTAAAAGAATAAAGTTCAATTTCTCATAGAGGAAAAAATATAATATCCACCAACAGTGTTTTATTTTAATTGGCGCCCAACTTTAACAAACCCACCGTCACTTACCCTCATAAGAAAGGGGAAAAAACTTAAAACAACAAAAATATATATTTTAAAAAAAAAATCAAGTGAAAGTGAAACACCCTCATAAGAAAGGGGAAAAACGTTAAACAATATAAAAACCACATATAAAGTGAACGTGAAAGACCTTGATAAAAAAGCGAGTCGACTGGATATTAAGAGAACGAAAAGCTGTGAACGAGCTATGAAGATCATTTTTATTTTGTAAGTTAGAAAATAGTTTTCGATTATTTATGTTAGATTGTCATATGATTTTTGTTTGTGAAAGTTTCTGAGTGAATAATGGATTCAGAGCAAATTAGAGCGGCAATAGCTGCTACATTTCAGATAGCAACAACCAGGCAACAAACAGCTTTCCAAAGGACAATAGACAACCTCACAACAAGGTTAAACGCTTTAGATACAACTGCTTCCGTAGAAGAGTATGAAGCTGTAACTATTGACCCTGGGAAAGAATGTGATGAATCTTTGGAATTAGTGAATTCATTACCTGAGTTTTCAGGAAATCAAATTCGCTACATATCTTGGCGTCAAGCTGCCTTTACGGCGTACAGATTATTCGAAGGATACGTTGGCAGTTCGAAGCACTATCAAGCCGTTGCCATTATTCGCAACAAAGTAGTTGGCTCTGCAGACCAAGTTTTATCTTCCTTCAGCACAGTTCTCAATTTTAAGGCAATAATCGCGCGTTTAGATTTTACATACGCTGATAACAAACCAATATATTTGATAGAACAGGAGATGTCAACATTGCGTCAAGGTAGAATGTCGATTGTTCAATTTTATGACGAGGTAGAAAAAAAGGTAACTCTTATTATCAATAACATGATAATGCTTCATGAAGGAAACAAAAGTCTAGTTGATTCTTTAACCAGAAAGTATAGACAAGACGCCCTTCGAATTTTTATCTCAGGTTTACAGAAACCCATGGGTGATATTTTATTTTCTTCTGCCGATATGCCGAGTGCATTAGCTCTTGCGCGAAAATTGGAGGCAAACCAGGAGTGCTATATTTTTGCAAACTCTTTTTCTAACAGAAATGAGCGACAAAACTACGCGATATCAAGGCAATCCTATAGCAACAATCAATATTATAATCCTCACCATTCTCCACACTACAGACAAGTCACTCGTCCAGCACAACACAAACAAGAGCCAATGGAGCTTGACCCTAGTCTTTCTGGCTTAAGAAAACCTACTCAGTACCAAATACCCGTAAATAATTTTAGCCAGAACTCCAACTTCGTTCAAAGACCTTTAAGCAATCCAAATTATCAATCAACCAATTTTAACCCGCAAGCCGTTGCACTCAACCAACAAAATAGAACATTTAAGAGACGTTTCGACTCTGACAGTCAGACACTTCCAAAAGTACAAAGGATCAATAATATGAATCAGTGTGAATTTTTGCCTTCGGCAGCTGATGTAGATTATGATTATGAACATTATTCAGACAATAATCAACTATATGATTATTCCTGCAATACTGAAGAACAATGTTTTAATGAACACCAAGATGGGTACCACACTAAGTATGAGAACACCTCCTTACAAAATCAAGCAACAGGAGTTTCCGATGAGATAAATTTTTTAGGGGTAGGTCCCTCCTGCCATACGTCTCGCGATCATTAGCGAGAAATTAAACTTCTAATAGACACTGGCGCTTCAAAGAATTATATCAAAAGCCTTGCAGATTTAAGAGGCATCAAACCAGTTAATCACACTTTAAATGTTAAATCAATTCATGGCACCGATCAGGTTATAGCTAAGTGCTGTATTAATATTTTTAATAGAAATATAGACTTCTTAATACTTCCTACACTGAAAACATTTGATGGTATCATCGGATTTGATTTTTTGAAAGAAATTAATGTACAGTTAAATTTAAATAAAGGCATTTTAACTTATAGTGGTGGAGAAGAAAAATTAATGTATTTTTACTGTTGCGATGTAAATAATATTTCATCAGGAAATGAAAATAATTATTCAAATGCAAGAGACGAATTTTCCTTAATGATAAAACGTCAATTTAGAGTTTTTACCGATCCTAATGAGTTATTACCATTCAATACAAACGTCGTTGCAACTGTCAGGACCACAGATAACAAAGCAATTTATTCGAAGCCGTATCCATATCCAATGGCGGCGGCCGACTTTGTCAATGCGGAAATCGCTGACTTGATTCGAAACGAAATAATAAGATCTTCACGGTCTCCGTACAACAGTCCTTTATGGGTTGTCGATAAAAAGGGAATTGATGAGACGGGCAGACGTAAAATGCGCCTCGTTATAGACTTTCAAAAACTTAATAGCAAACTATAAATGATAAATATCCGATTCCAGATACTGGAGTTATTCTTGCCAATCTAGGTAAAGCTTCGTACTTTACAACGCTCGACTTAAAGTCGGGTCTCCATCAAATTAATTTGTCCGAACACGATAGAGAAAAAACCGCATTTTCTGTAAACAATGGAAAGTACGAATTTTGCAGGCTTCCATTTGGATTAAAGAATGCGTCTAGTATTTTCCAAAGGGCAATCGATGACGTTATCAGAGAAGAAATAGGTAAAACATGTCATGTCTACATCGATGACATTATTATATTTTCGGAAACAAAAAAAAGCATCTTGAAGATGTAGTACGGATCTTAATAAAACTTTTTCAGGCCAATATGCGAGTTTCGTTGGAAAAATCTGCATATTTCAAAAAAGAAGTTGAGTTTTTGGGGTTTTTAGTTTCTAATAAGGGCATAAAAACCTGTCCAAGTAAAGACATCATTGAATACGAAATGCCTACAACACTCCGCAGTCTGCGATCATTTCTTGGTCAGGCTACTACAGGCGCTTCATAAGAGATAATGCTAAAATTGCTAAACCTCTGACGAAGTACTTGCGCGGTGAGAAGGGGAGCATAGGCAGCAGACAATCCAAAAATATTAAGATAGATTTGGATGACGAAGCACTTGATGCTTTTAACAAAATTAAGAAAATCATAGCGTCAGAGGATGTGTTACTTTTTTACCCAGAGAATGAAAAGCTGTTTGATTTAACGACGGATGAGTCATCCCATGCACTCGGTGCTGTCCTTTCTCAGGGTGGCAGACCGATAACTATGATCTCTCGAACGCTATCCTGTACGGAACAAAAATATGCTACTAATGAACGAGAGTTACTGGCTATATTGTGGTCCTTGCAGAAACTTCGACATTATTTATACGGAGTAAGAAGCTTGAATATCTATACAGACAATCAGCCCTTAACTCTTACAATATCGAACAGAAATCCAAATACTAAAATGAGAAGATGGAGAGCATTAGTGGAAGAATTTTGCCCCAAATTTCACTACAAGCCTGGAAGTGAAAATTTTGTCGCTGATGCTTTATCAGGGCAACACATAAATGCGTTAGGCAGTTCTGGAGGCCAAGATTCCTTTACAGTACATAGCGAAGAATCCTTAACTTACACGATTTCTACGGTTAAGAATCCAATTAATTGTTTTAGAAACCAAATAATATTTAATGCAGGTGCAGAATTAAGAAACACTGCCAAAATAATTTTTAAAAGTCTGATAAGACATACGATAACATACAGTAATGTTGATGAACTCTTTCGAATATTTCAAGATATCGCAATCCTAGTGTAGTAAATGCAATTTTTTGCGACTTACACATCCTATCACAAATTCAGGATGGTCTCTCAAGAAAATTCCCCTCAATCAAATTTGTTCATACTGATAAATTTGTTACTGACATATTTAATGAGGATGATCAATCAGAAATACTAACCACAGAGCACAATAGAGCTCACCGATCTGCTCGTGAGAATAAGAAACAAATTCTTAATGATTATTTTTTCCCCAAAATGCAAGAGAAATTGAAAGTCATAGTTTCCAACCGCAAAATATGTCATGAAGCTAAGTATCAAAGGCATCCACCGAAACCAAAATTAGGAGAATCGCCCATACCCGGAAGTGCAGGAGAAATACTCCTGAATAAATAGATATTTATTCGACTGCAGGAATTCATTTTCTCACCTGCTTGGATAAATTCTCAAAATTTGCTGTTGTCAAACCAATAAAATCACGTGCTATTGTTGATATCAAAGAACCTCTTCTTGAAATAATAAACATATTCAGAAATAGGAAAACCATTGTGTTTGATAATGAGCGATCACTGAACTCAGAGACAATAAGATCATTGCTTAGCAGCCATTTCGGGATAGTTGTTTTCAATACACCACCATTCCATAGTACCACAAATGGACAGGTAGAGAGATTTCATAGTACGCTATCTGAAATAGCTAGATGTACAAAGTTGAAACAGAATATCGATGATGCTGCAGAATTAATTCTACTTTCCACTGCAAAATACAATAGAACGATCCATTCAGTTACCAATCATAGACCAATCGACATAATTCACGAAATTCCAACCACTCTTAAAGACGAAATTACAAAACAACTATTGCAAACCCAGTCAAAAGATTTAAATTACCATAACCAAGCTCGAAACACTCGTATATTTAGACCAGGTGACAAAGTATTTGTACGAACGAATAAACGAATAGGTAACAAATTTTCGAAGCTTTTTATCAAAAAGATAGTTCAGGCGGATCTCGGAACCAGGGTTCTTACAGATAGCAAAGAGATACATAAAAGTAACCTTAGATAAATTATCTATTTTCAGACTACAAATGTCTTCACTATCCCAATCCAAACTAATGGATTACTCACGGTCCTACTATATACCAATCAGCGATGGTATGGTCGCCATTTACAACGGTTTCCACTACTTAACACACCGAACCAATTTAACTAGTTACGAGAACATGGCTTTCGAAACTCTTAAGCTTTCTGCATATTTTCCTGATGCTAATTTATGGAGATCGTTGCAAGCAGATGTTGACCAAATCTCACATCTTCTATCCACACTTCGAATTCACCATCGTCATGCTCGGAGCATACATTACATTGGTAATGCGCTAAAGTATGTAGCTGGAACTCCCGACTTTGACGACTTCAACGAAGTTAAGACAAAGGAGGAAGCTTTAATTGAAGCCAATGAGCGACAAATAGTTAATAATACGAAACTACAAGTAAAAATCAATGAACTTACACAAACAGTTAACGTGTTGTTAAAAGCTAGTAAAGAAAAAGTCGATACCGGTTACCTATTTGAACTGATAATAAACCGAAATAAAGCAATTATATTAGATCTTACTAATATTATTTACTCAGTTACTTTAGGAAAACTTAATGTTATAAATCCAATAATTTTAGATAATAAAGAAATTGAATATGTACTAAAAACAGAAAAAAAATTGCTGACATTAACATTAATGACATTTTATATAATTATAAACTCAAAATTTTACAAGATATCAATATTATTTACTTTTTAATTAAATACCCCAAGATTCAGTTTGTTTGCAATTTTATAAGAATATTCGCGAAAAAAAAGGTTTTTTGTTGGGAACAAATGCCGCTGCCAGGTGTAAAGAAGATTATCGTCCTTTAAAAAGTTGCAAAAAACCTACTTCATCGACATTTTTTTGACATTGCTTTCGTTGCCATATCTGCATGCGGTCAATACGAAAAATTTGGAATACATCGCCCATTTAAAGACAGAAATTAAAACACGAAACTGGCTATGGCTTATCCTATACATTTCTATGTTTACCCTCACAATCATACTTACAACAGCCCTCTGGATAGGCCGAAGACGTCAGAATACTCCGAACGATTTCCCTTCCGACAAAAAGAATCAGGAAAATTTGGTTATGGAGACTTCGACTTCGCTAAAGAAGGAGAGTAGTTATGGGAACGTAAAGTTTCCCACACAAAACAGTGGATCATATTCCATAGGAAGTTTCCCATGAAAACGCAGTGTTGAGTCCAGCCAGACATAGCATCATGTTTTCACACACGCGAAGCTAATTTTGTTGATGCGGCAAACTGATTCATGGGCAACCTCATTTTTCATTTACATATAACAAATTTAGTCTAAGTTTACTCTTAAAAGAATAAAGTTCAATTCCTCATAGAGGAAAAAATATAATATCCACCAATAGTGTTTTATTTTAATTTATACTACGTCTTGCCCTCATTTACTGCTAAACCAACATCACGTTGGGTCCTATCAATGATATCAATATCGTCGGCGTATGATAGTAGTAGTACCGATTTTTGGAAAATTGTGCCTCTGGTGTTGGCTTCTGAGTTTTGCACAATCCTCTCAAGAATCAAATTGAAGAAGTCACATGACAGCGCATCGCCTTGCCTAAATCCTTTTTTGGTATCGAATGTGTCGGTGAGGTCGTTTCCGATCCGGATGTAGCAGCAAGAATCCTCCATCGTCATCCTACACAAACGGACGAGTTTGGGCGGTATACCAAAACTAGACATGGCTCTGATAGTTCGTCTCTATAAATGCTGTCATAGCAGTGAGGAAGTGAGGAAATTTTATCAATTGTGGACTTTCCTGGGCTAAAGCCAAACTGATAACGGCCTATCAGGTTGTTGGTAAACGGTTTCAGGAGTTCACATATTACGGCAGATATGGTCTTGTAGGCGATGTGGAGGGGACTTATGCCTCTGTAGTTGGCACAGCTTAGATTATCTCCTTTCTTGTGGATCGGGCAAACGATGCTGAGGTTCCGTTCTTCAGACATACTTTCTTCCGACCAGATTCGGCTTATGAGTTAGTGGATGTTACTTACCAAGTCATCTACCAAGAAGGCCGTCATTTCCGGCAGCTTTAGTTTAGATATTGCTATCCTCACATCACTCAGTTCGGGTGGTTGGCAGTTTTCGCTGTCGTTGCCAATATCGAATGGTTCGTTCTGCCTGACAGCGGAATGTTGTTCGTCATCGCCGTCTAACAGTCTGCAGAAGTGGTTCTTCCATATCCTCAGCATCGACTGTGTCGACAGGATTCTGTTCGAGCCTTGTATCCTTGGCTTTGACGTTTTACACTTTGGTAAAACTTGCGATCATTGTTCCTGGAGCGTCACCTCTCTATATCCTCGATCGCCCGCTTTTCTTGAATTTTTTTTTCTTCTTTCTGAAAAGCCGGTATTCTTCCCTTCTTCTCTGCCTATAGAGCTCAACAGCAGATCTCGTCTTCACCTGCAGCTTAGCCTTGTAGGCCTCTTTTTTGGCTGCGAGCATCTGTCGGCATTCCTCATCAAACCAGGGGTTTCTTGCTAGTGGGCGCGATAAACCTAGCACATCAGTTGCGGCTGATCTAATGGCTTGTTGGCATCGCTGCCATTGTTCTTCGACATTCGATGCTGGTGGTATGGTGTTAATCGAGAGGTTTAGGGATACGCGTTGCGCGAAGGTCTTGGCGGTCTCTTGCGAAACCGTGTGCTGGCTAAAGTGGCATTTAGTTAGGTAGCGAAGTCAATTAGCCTAAGTCCGTTACCAGACGTATTGTCATGTAGGCTATGTTTTCCTACAATAATTGCGAAAGATGTCTTCTCTTCCTACCTTTGCGTTAAAATCTCCCTGCACGATTTTAACATCGTACTTCGGTAGTCGCTCATAGGTTTTGTCAAGGAGCTCATAGAAGCAGTCCTTAGCTATATCATCTTTTTCCTCCGTCGGGGCCTGAGCGCATATAAGGCTCATGTTGGCGAAGTTGAAGTTGCGGATTGTTACAATGCGTTCGCTAATGTCTTGGAAACAAAAGACTTCTTGCCTAAGACTGGCACTTATAACAAATCCGCATCCGAATAGTCGCTGTTTTTGCTCACTATAACACGGTCCGTAGAAGATGTCACAGTTTTTCATCCTCTTTTTGCCCGGCAGTAATGTCTGCTTTGTAGCAGTTTAGGGCTTCCGCTAGTTGTTCGCTTGCACCTCTCCTATTTAATGTTCTCACATTCCAGGTGCAGATACGAACGTCGTTGTCCTTTTTTCGTTTAGCCGCGTCGTCAACAATAAAATCAGTCCTTTCCGAGGCTATTGGTTGCTTCGTAACATGATTTTTTTCTATGGTATCAATATCGTCGGCGTATGATAGTAGTAGTACCGATTTTTGGAAAATTAGATACCCATAGGATATGGGGCCATCAGTATCCACTACGGGATGAGCGCTGCCGTTGGCCTTTCGGTTCATCCGCATCATATCTGTTCAAGGGGCCTGACTAACCCTTGATATTTCTAGACAACCTGTTGTCCGAATATGTCGAAGCAGCTTGTCTAGGTTCGCCTGGAACAGCAGGCCAGTTATTCATTCCGTGCCATTCTGACCTGGCTGTTTATAGTGTTGCTGTTTTTCGTCGTGTTATCAGCACTCGCGCTTATTGTTTAGCAAGTCAAATCCAGTTGGATGAAACCAGTACTCGATGGTTACCACTTGGAGGTAAAAAATAAGCACTTGATGTGTAGTCAGAGTTACAACCACTGGGCATTGCCAAGTTAAAGCCAATCAGAGTCTACCCTCGTTCTATAACACCCAACCATTAACTACTCACCCACGAAAACAAGCCATTGCTTCGAAGCAAGAAAAGTTCGTATTTTCAATCTGAGATAGGTGCACGCAAACGAACAGCGGAAGCCGTAAGCTGCTAAAGAGCGGACATAACTGTCATCCAGGAAATTCGATGGCCCGGTCAAATGGATAAAAAACCGTGACATCTACTACGGACCATGTTTTAGTGAACAGAAACAGCGACTATTTGGATGTGGAGTTGTTATGAGTGCCAGACTTAGGTAAAACGTCTTATGGTTGAAAGAACATAACGCAATGTAACAAGCTCGAATCAAGACCAAATTCGACAACATAAGCTTTATATTCGCTCACACTCTTACGGAGGAAAAATATGATACCTATAGAGAAAAATTGCTTTTACGAGCTGCTTGAAAAAACCTATGAGCGACTACCAAAGTACGATGTTAAAATCGTGCTGGAAGATCCTGGAAAAGACCAACGAACATATCGAAACATATCATCTTTTCATCGACTTTAAAGCTAGTTCTGATATCATATATCGCCTAGAGATTTATAAGGTGATGGCAAAATTTGAAATACCATCAAAACTTATACCATATGTCGCCCTACATTGGGGGACCAACGATGCAACATTCAGTTTGGAAACAGCTCATCTGAACTTTTCAAACATATACTGGATTCCGACAAACGACATACGCACTATAAATCGTTTTCTTTTATCTCGTTGTGGAACATATAATAAATACGGAAGGCATTGTCTTCAACAAATTCATTCAGCTATTTGGGTACGCAGAGGATATCGACATCATTGGTCGCTCCCATTGTGGCTATACAGATGGCATTACGGCAGTCGATATATAAGAAAAATGCGTTAAACTTAAACCAACAAGCAAGACTAATGTTAAAAAACAATTCTAGAAAAAAATGTCACTGTTAATAGCAACACTTCTGACATATTAAAAGAGTTCATCTACCTCCGAGTTAATATGAACCCCGCGAATGACACCTTAGTATGGAGTTAAGACGAAGACTGGCTTAGCAAAATAAATTGGATTGAAACACTTTATGTTAAATTAAAAACGTTTACTCTACCGAACCCTAATCAGCCTTACTTCACGGCCTCGCGTACTGAACTCCTTATTGTTATAAACGTAAAAATATTAGGCACTTTCCAAAAAAAAACTTTTTGGTGTGTTTGGTTTCCTCAATTCGAGTTGAGGAGAAAATATTTACAACATCGAACTTTATAAGTTGTACCAAGATATATATGTAGTACACGTAGACTACGTTGACTCGCCCTCATCGAACAAATGAACATAATGCTCCAGCAAAGAGAATCTTCGAATCCTAGCCTTTAGTTTCGAGGCGAAAAGAAAAACCCAACATCGTTTTTTAAAAATCATGCGATCGCTGATACCAGAACGGCCTGGACTGTACAACTGGAACAAACGTTTCCAGGTAGCGATTCTCAATGAGTCGGGAGCCCATTACCTAAATAAAAAACACAGTTCGTCAGATCTATCAATCGGCGATATATATGTATCCCTGCTTTTTGTGTGCTATCCAGAAGTGAATAATCTCCTATAGCAACTGATCTATTTGGATAAATTAAGAATATAACCATTGCAGATGCCACTCAATCAATGGCAATGATTCCTAATAACGTGATATTTATCACCATCTATGAGCACTTAATTATAAAAAAATGTGATTGGTATTCATGCGTTAGAAATAAGTTTTGTTTGTCACAACAAATTCGAAACCAAAAGTTAATAGCTATTAACTTATTAATTTTTATAGCGCACGCCATAAACAAAAAAAATATTGGTATTCGCCATCGATTAGTTACTGTATTAAATTTAATTACGTATTTAAAATTCGAGAATTATAATGAATGGGAATATCAACCGTCTTTGCTAAACACTTCAATTAGTAGGTGCACTTGGTTGCCTGTCAGTACCAACAGTCTGCACAAAACTATATACGACTATACATAAGTATGTAGATACTAATTTAGTGTTACTTGACACGGGATTTCCAGCAAATTAAAATTGCATTAACCACATAGGTGGTTATCTACGGTATATCGCCCTAAGCGGTACATCAAGTTTCATACATGCAAATTGAAAGTTACTTCAAATCAAACCTCGCGACGGCACTCGGAGCTACTGCATCTGCAAGGCATAATGATTTCTGTTCGGCCGTTTGCTAACCGCCAATTCACTTAATTCACATATTTTTTGCTCAGGATTGTATTCACCACTGGAATAAGGAGAAACCCATTTCACCACGAGGGCATGTTTTCTCCTTCGACATGTGCTGCGCGTTTTCCCCTACAATGATTAGACGTTAGTTGGTACCAGAACCATGGTCGATAGTGTGGCTAGTGGTCCATAGATGGCACACTTTTATACCGGGTGTTTCAAACTGGAAGTTTTTGCCGTTAATGCATGTTTTATTATTAAGGACGAACTTTTTCATTCTAAGTGTAAACGCTGACTAAACAAAGAAATATTTGTTGGCACTTGAAATGCGTTTATGTTCGGAAACATAGTTTTTAGAATGAAAGCGTTTCGGCTTGGTGGGAATATACTATTATCCTCGGCTTACATATTTCAACATCTAGACACCATTCGAATTAGTTACAGTTGGTCAATTTACGTTTGCTGAGTTATCATCATATAAGACCTCAACCATCGAAGACTTCTACTAAATAATTGGTAAAAGGTGGACATATCACGTAAAAATATAAATTGAAACACAAATTGGAATCTCATAGTAAAAAAATTAATATTTATTTTGGAGGAAGAGGAAGACCTCGCCTTAAGTGGCGCGCAAAAGTAGAAACCGACCTCAACCAGCTTGGAGTACGCAACTGGAGGCAGTTAGCTAAAGACCGGGCTAATTGGAGAGGCATGTTGGTTGAGGCCCAGGTTCATTCCGGACTGTAGCGCCACTTAAGTAAAAGTATGTAAGTATAGTCATATTGGGAAATTATGCTTAGCATATATATATATACTGAATAAAAAACAAACATTCATGTGTGGAATTTCTTCTGCCCTAACTGAGTTGACAAACTCATGGTGATATCTATAACAAATTAGCGGTAGAGTAAGCCTAGTGAAAGAATAATAACTAGCGTTGCCATCATCTTGGCAGTAGTTCAATGCAATAAGTTGAATTTACTCAGTTCGCGTACAGGGTTAAATTTACTCATTTCGTGTATGCTGTCTCATGCATGCATATTGATATAAAAACATAATTAAAACAATCAATAGGTTTCTTAACTTCATCGAGTGTAGTTACATTATTTTTTCCAGAATTCGAAGCCTATTTGCGCTTGTATGGGAACTATAATTGGCATTATATTATTAATGAAATTTGTATGAATTTATCAATTAAGAACAATATGTTATTATTATGAACTTGTTAAAAATAAAATTCCATAAATGCTATTAACATATAACTTGGAGAAGTCATCATCTGAATTAGAAATTTCATTCTGTTGATTGCAATAATCAAAAATTTATCACTTATAAATGCATTTTAGTTGCCACCCTGTTGTTTGGAACAACTTCATTATCTACCTCTCATAGCCATCTTCTGGGCAATAGTTAAACTTAAAATGCAAGAGAAAAAGGAATAGTAACCTCTATGGGCGGTGCTAGTCAGCCATTAAAATTTGATGAATGCCCACAATTTGGAATGAGTGGGAGTTGGAAATTGCGCACAGCCCCTTAGAATCCACATTCCACCATGTGCAACAATAAGGCTGTAGCTGAAATTGTACATGTGTTAAATGTTACATTGCTGCATGCCATGAGATTTATTGTACGTATGATGATTCTAGAGGTTAAATAGTAGAAAGAACAAAAATTGTGTAGTTTTTTTTTACACAATTGATTCTGCTATGCCCGTTGGAATTTAATGATGTATAATTATTATATAAGTAGTTGGCTCAGGTGGCATAATATCGATCAATTAGCAATTGGATATTTCTCCAGTAATCCTGGGTTAAGATTATACCTACATGTATACTTTTCTACTAATTTATACAGTTTAGCTATCTTTTTCGGCCACAACACCGTACCAAACAGTGCATCCTAATGGGTGTAACTGTTGTTGGGGTGTTGATCTTGGATTTTCGGAGCCCGATAATCTTCAGTCTTGCACATTGAGATAACCAATTAAATGGAAATACGCTTAGATATCCGACATCAATTAGGTAAGCAAAACGAATAGCGTATTGCAGTCATTGTCGGTGGTCTTGCGGTAGAAGTGTTTGGATAATATAAATTTCTTTGGGGGTACATCTTAAGATCCAACTCTAAAATTATCTAAAATTATCTGCAATTCGGGACTTTTCCAATTAGACAGAACGACAGATGGATCATTGGCAACTCTGCCAGACAGCTTCCGATGATCACCTCCTCCAGGACAGGCGGCCCTTGAAACCCGTTCAACAAAACGGTTGACAAAATTCATAATCAGAAGATATTAGCGATATTTATACGTTACAATTGATCGTTGACAAGAATAGAAAATAAATCATTTTAACGCGCTGTTGTGTACTCTGTGTATTACAAATTTCCAAGAACTCAATTGAAGAGCTTAGAAGATGAAGGGCCCAAAAATACAAAAAATATTTGGCAAATCATTAAATAAGGAAGACTTAAGTTTTATTTACAATTTAATGTCGGTTTATACATTTTATTGATTTTATCAAAAGAGTTAAAAGTAAATAACCCTTAGCGTTGATTACTCAAATTTTCATCTTCTAAGCGCTGAAAAAAAATTATATTGCAATAAAGTGATAAAAAAAGTAAATGTGATCATATCTGTTTACCGGACTGTAATTAATCTTCTTTTCAACCTCTCCTTTCAATGCTATATTTATGCCGCTGATGTACAGAAATTCTCAAGATGAAGTCAATGGATGGAGTTTAAATTAGGATGCACATAGTGAGCAAAATATTTGAGCCGCTTTGACATATTTAAACAGCAAGTCGCTCTTCCGATAAGACTGGAGGACTTTTACGATCTTCTGGGCGAAGCCTATGAGACTTCAACGCGAAAATCGGTAAGAAACATCTTCTGCGGGTTAGTTGGAAAGCACAACCTCCACGAAACGACATCAGATAATGGTTTCCAACTAATATACTTCGCGGCAGCATGTTACAATCTTATCATCAGCGATCTCCAGATGGTTAAACTGCCACCAAATCGGCTATATGCTCATAGATAAAGATACATTCGGAGGGTCAACTGTCGAATCTGACCTTTTTCTCGTCGCAGCGATACTTAGAGCCCGACTGTCCAAAGAGATGAAGCTACGAATGGTGCAATAAAAAGGATACTTCGATTGCCTAAGTGAGCCGGAGGTGGCTGGTAGCAACCTTGATGATATGTATTTTCAAGCATCAAAAGAGATGACTGAAGAGGCATTGAAGAGGCACATACATCCAAAAGAATGGAAAAGAAGAAAGTACTGCTCAGGTTCTCGGGAAAAAAGAGGACAGAGAAATCGAATAAATCATGGGACAATTAGAAATCCGTTAATTCTACGAAAAAAACCAAACAACTGGAAGCTGGCTTCAAGACAGAAACGCTGGCTCTACGAAATAACAATGTCGACCTAGTTACTGACACGCAGGGAATTGTAGATGTATTCAGCATAAGAGTCTCGCGACAAGTAGAACAACCGTCAATTCTACAAAAAAACAAGACAACTGGCAACTGACTTTAATGTAGAAATACAGGCTCTACGAAACAACAATGGCAACCTAGTTACTGTCACATAGGGAATTTTAGATGTGTTCAAACTGAATTTCCAGCATCTATTTAATGGGAACAATGACGAGAAAGAAACTAACCCGCAACCAGTCAAGGATGAGGTAACGCTTTCTGCCACCATTCAATAAGATAGAGAACCCAACGGAAAACTGAAGAACAACAAGGCAGCCGGTTCTGATGGATTACCAGTAGAACTCTTCAAATACGAAGGTATTGCTATATAAGTGTACATGCACCAAACTGTAAACAAAGTCTAAATGGAGAGTATGCTCGATGACTGGAATATCAACTCGATAAACCCCACCTACAATAACGATGATCCCATATCTTACAGAATCTACCGAGATATATCCCTGCTAAATGTCACATATGAGATCCTATCCAACGTACTTACATCGTAAGGCTTTCTGTAATACACTTATCGGCAAGTATCAGTGTGGCTTACGGCTCGGCAGAGCGACTATAGAACAAATTTTCACTCTAGGACTAATCTCGGAAAACACCAACGAGTTTCAAGTCGAACCATCGCCTACTTACTCACTCACTTACTTAATCAGGTTACTTCCTCCGGTTGCGCACTTTAAAGTAATCGAGGTTTGTCACTACTTGTGCGGGCCATTTAAGGCGAGGTCATCCTCTACTGCATCCGAAGTCTGGCTGGGAATCGATGACTCTACGATCCGGGTCATTCGCTCTTAATGTCGTAGCCATCTTAAATGTCAAATGCGGAGTTCTTTTTCTAGGGGTATCGCTGTTCTTGGTTGAATCTTTGGTTCCACAGGGCAATAAAACAAACGAGACCAAGGATTTTTATGAATTTTTCTGTCAAAATGACCAAAAATTTCTTCACCCGTTTTTGACATGCTTCAGCGCTGTAGAGCAGGACTGACATGATCAGGGTAATCTCCTTAGTAGTTCGAGTGAGGGTTTTGCAACTTAATTGCTAATCCCAATGAAACAGCGGTTAAAAATAGTAATACGTCAGTTTATTTATAACTAGATGTTGTTAATAGAGCTAATAGCGTAACAGAGGTAGACAATGCCCCGTACTTCATCAAAGTTGTAACTGTTGTGTATCGTTTCGTGCTGGTCTTACCCTCATTTACAGCTTAACCCAGTTTTGTCGATTCCTTCGGATACATGGCTATGACATCACGTAAGTTCCGACCAATGATGTCATATCGTCGGTTTATGCTGGTAGTTGCACTGATTTATTGAAGATTTTAATTCTGCTGATGGCGCGGGAGTTTTGCACAATCTTCTCAAGAATGATGTTAAAGAAGTCACATGACACTGCGTCGCACACTATGAACATTTGTATGTTAGAGCGGAAAAAAGTCTATAAAAACAGGACGCACTTAACCGATTTTGATCAAATGTAAGTAATGAAATTGATTGCAGAGAGAAAGAAAAAAAATATGATAAAGGATAGTTTAAGAAATGGCAACAAAATATTTCAACCCACTGCCACAAACGTTTATCTAAGTTTTAAAGTAAATTAAATTTTGAGTAATTAGAAAAACATATTTTCGCTCAAACTATTGAGGCGAATTTATTTTGACCCAAAGCCCCATCAAAGCCCCACTTCGTTGATAATGTCAATTGCTTGATTATATAATTTGTCTAGATCCTCTGCCGATTTTGCTTCTTATTTTTTCGTGGGTGTCATTCAGCAAATCGCAGTGGGACCATAGCGGATGTTTCCGAAATTGTCAGCCCTTTTTTTGTAGCTGGGAAATATTTCATACCCAAGGTTGCTAGTAACATGTCTTATCATATCATAGTGGACAGATCGGCTTGGAGCAATAATGCCAACGCCTGATCGGCTGACAAAGTTTCAGATTTATGATGTTCTTCAGTTTATGCAGCTGCTTTGTGAATACGTTGTTTGAAGGCTGCTTATTTAACTTCACCCCAACTTCAATCTCTACGCTCATCAAAGGATTTCCACGGTCTTCCAAGCCCAATATATTCTGTAGGTAATAAGGTAATTGTCCATCCACTTACCAATTTGTTTTCTTAAAGTACTATCTGTTACAAAACGTATTTTTGTAAAACTTTCTCTCATACGGTTCATATTTTTGGCGCAGAAAAACTTAAAACTTTGTCTTGTTACATATACATTCACGCAATTCACGATATTCAACTCATGGTTACTGAATGTTATATGTTGAAGGCTTATGTCATCATGCTCTTACAATCTTTGCTAACACCTCCATATGGGACCTTTTGTATGAAGAGCGAGTTCAAAATTAATTTGAATGTTGTCTTTGTCTTGACCAAATTCGGAAATTCTCGGATCGTAGGAAATTCTTTGAGGTAAAACTTCTTTTGGAACGGTGTGAATTGAATTTTATGAAACGATAAAAACATCACGACAGCAAAATCTACGGTATTTTGATCAGATCCACCATCCTAGTACTAACAACAACCAACGCTGCTTGAATGTCGGTGATCGCGTGATGTTGATTTATTTTGTATAACTTTTTCTGACGGATTATGCTGCGGCTGTTTGATCGTATGTGTAGATATTGAAAAGATGTATACTTGAATCTCAGGAAATACGTTGGTGTGCAAAAAGTGTTCGGGGTGCATGTATGTGATTTGTGATAATGAAGATATGTTTTTGGAATTGGAGTGTTACCGAGAGAGGCTGCAAGTTGAAGACGAAAATTGGTATCTGGTCTGATTCGGATGGGATGCCGTGCTCAGATTTGATGGTATTCAGTTGTACTTTTGGTACTTTTGGCTAATATTGCCTTTTGAATGTTTGAAGGTGTTATAGGTGTTTGGGAGTCTTTCCGAAAGGTGGGGCGCGTAGCTTTGGTTGGATTTTGTGAGGTGCTAAAAATGAAGAGAGAATATCTTCAGACTGGAGATCTTGCAGAAGGGACTACTGACGATATTTGTATGATTGTCTTTTTAAAGTAAAACTTGTGAAATGAAAAAGTGTAACGAAAAAGAGGTTATTGGAAGAGAATGAGATGAGTTTAACTCATTAACATTGTAAGCTTTGGAACTGAGGCAAGAATCAAATAAAATACCAAATAAATCGATGCATATGAAGATGAAGTTTTTCAGGTTGGCATCACTGATTAGTAATGGCGTCCAAACGTCATCTGTCAATTTTTTTTTTTTTTTTTTTATAATTTACACGTACTCAAGGGGTTATGAATACCCTTTTATATGTTACCATAGTACGAGCGTTAGAGAAGGGGAAGAAAGAGAGGATAGGAAAGATTTTGGATGTAGTGGAGACTTAAACTCCATGGGTGGTGTCCGAACTAGCTTGGGGGGAGTCACTTTTTCTTGTGTTCGTTAAATTTGAAGAAATTCAAGATGGTGTGCATACTTTTAGGTATTACACCGACCTTTTATTTCTTTTAAATAAAAGTGAAATGGATTTTGGTTGGGATTGAACGCGCAACCTTCCACTCAACAGACGAACACATTACCACTACACCGCGGCCACCCACAATTGAAAAGTTTTCAGTATACTCTGCCATTTAATCATGGAAAGACTTATAAACAAAATTTCAATAATTTGCAATCGTTGGCAAATTATTGAAATTTTTTATCATAATTCGTGCTCTGTGTTTGTATCGACCATATTACGGCGACCAGCGATGAGGCTCATTTCTGGCTCAACGGATACGTAAAGAGGCAAAACTGTCGCATCTGGAGTGATTAACAGCCACACACAAGAACTATCGATGCATCGCGAAAAAACGGCAGTTTGGTGTGGTTTATTGGCTGGTGGCATCATCGGTCCATTTTTCTTCAAAGACGACCGTGGAAGAAACATTACCGTCAACGGCGAACGATATCGAGTAATGATACCATGCCCCAGTTGACATATAGCTTAATCAAGACGGTGCCACACACAGCTCGTAAAACAATGGAAATGTTGAAGGATAATTTGGTAAGCAGCTTATATCTCGAAATGGCCCTGTGAGTTGGCGGCCAAGATCATGTGATTTAATGCCTTTTGATAACTTCTTGTGGGGTTATGTAAAGTTGTTAGTCTATGTGGACAAGCCGAACACGATTGAAGCCTTACAGGATAACATAACATGATCAATGCATGGAATACAGGCCAAAATCGGACCTTCCGAATGGACCATTTGAAACGGAACCGCGGACTATATTTACATGATGTTGTCTTTAAAACGTAAATTGCAAAGGCCTATTTATCAATTACAATAAAAATTTTGAATATTTAATGCAACTTTGAGTGTTTTATTCGATTTAAGAAAAACTACTCATAAAAAATTGCCCGTTATTTATTATTTATTTTATATTTTATGGATGAAAGTTAGGAATCTGTTTCCCTAGTACTAGAATGCCTGAAATTTCGCTATTTTTCCACTAGACTATGGAAAAATCCCTAGTTCTGGCAGCACAGGTTCAACTCGTATCGAATGATATAAATACACTATGGAGAAAGAGAAGTAAAGTAAAATACGGTTTCACTTCTACAGCACATAAAAACAAAATAAATCCAAAAAAATTGGCACTATTTCGTTGTTAAAAAAGCGAAATAAAATCAAATTTTTAGGTGTTAAGACTTAATTTTTGTCCCAAATCCTTTTGCCCGGATTCACAGCGAGAGCTTAAGCATCACGTGGAGTTTAATCAACGGTTTAATTCAACTTGGTGTTTCACAGTGCCACGTTAAGAGGTAAACTCCAATTAAGTGTTTATATAACATAAACCTCCGATGTTGGTGGCCTAGGTCTTGGCTTAACTCCTGTCAGAGCAAAATACATAATTTTTCTCGTTTGTTAACAAAACTAGGTATATAAAGGGTGATTTTTTAAGACTTAAGTTTTTCAGGTTGGCAGCACTGGTTAGTAATGGCGTCCAAACGTCATCTGTCAAACTGAAATTTTTTGTTGCCCCAGTTGGCTGAGTTGAACTTGGTTGACATGTGGTTTAATCAAGACGGTGCCACACAGCTCGTAAAACAATGGAAATGTCGAAGGATAAATTTGGTGAGCAGCTTATCTTATCTGAGCAGCACTGTGAGTTGGCTGCCAAGATCATGGGGATTTACGCATCCTGATTATTTCTTGTGTAGTTAAGCCGAACACGATTGAAGCCTTACAGGATAACATAACACGCGAAATTCGTGGAATACAGGCCGAAATGCTCGAAAAAGTGACGCAAAATTGGAACTTCCAAATGGACCATTTAAGACGGAGCAGCGGACAATATTTACATGAAGTTTTCTTTAGAAATTAAATGGGAAAGCCCTTTTTATCGGTTACAATTTTGAATATATGATGCAAATTTGAGTGTTTTATTCGATTTAAAAAAAACTAATACGCTTAAAAAATCACCCGTTACATAGTTTCATTTCTTATTCGTTATTCTATTTGACATCTACGATTCATTAACAGTAGTCAATTACCTACAAACTGTTCACAATCATACTTGTTTTGCTTGACTTAGCTAAACCCCACTTTTTATATGGTTGTGAAATTTGAAAAACTTAAGCTCTGCATTTTTCTAAACTTACATAGGCCCGTTTCATTCACTCTAAGTTGAACACAACTTGTGGAATTTTTTCGTTAACTTCAGAAATTGCTTTTATTTACTCCAAGTTGACTCTCTCAACTTACGATATTCAAAAGTTGAGAAAACTCAAAGTTGGTCGACTATTGATTTCTCAGCTCCCCGAAATAGTAGAAGCTATCCGAGCAAACTTGGAATTTTATTTAATTTCTGTTTATTCACTATAGCTAGCTAGTTGTTGACTGTTGACATCGGATATCGAAAATAATTGCATTATTGTATTATTATGTTAAAATTGAAATACGATTAATAAATAAACATTTTTGGCGCTAATTATTTCTGGGAGAATGGCCATCATCTTCTTCGAGCAGCGAAGATAAAGAAGACAGTGAAAATTTGTCTGTTGAAATACGGCAATACAAGATGCTTCTACGTGCTGAACTCAACAAATGGGACAATAGCGACTTTATCTATCGTTCTCGAATCTCAAATCGGACGACTAAGACGGTTTTTGAATTAATAACGGATTCTTTGTTGGTAGAGCGCGTGAACTACGGTCAATTACGCAATTATTAATAGTTTTACGGTATTATGCACTCAGATCAAATCAAATGGAGATTGCAGATAACATTGGGGTTGGCATAACAACGGTGCAGTATGTTAAAACGTGCGTCTAGAGCTTTTATCAATGTTGCACCACGATTCATTCGTATGCCGGAAACGATTGGGAACGATTGCTGGCGGAACGTGACTTTTTCGCTAAAGCCAAATTCCGTCAAACAATTGGCGCCATAAATTGCACACATATCCGCATTGAGTCGTAAGGAATGGTTCTCCCTAAACGTTCAGAAGATGTCTACTTCGAATTTAAAAATAATCAATATCATCGCTCGTTGGCAGGTATTGCGCTCTTATAAATAGTACAAATTTCAAATCAATTTTTATTGTTTCCTTCTTTAAAAGGACTCTACAAATGACCAGCGCATTTTCCATGCGAGTTCGTGTATTTCATTCTTGTTGGTGATTCGGGTTACACAAATACGAGGTACCTTGCAATGCCTTACCGGAATATAACAAACGCTGTTGAAAATCTATTCAAGAAATCAATATTTGGGTTCGAAACTGCGTCGATCGTTCGTACGGCGTTTGAAACTGCAGCTCGTTTGAGATCTAAGGCAGATCGTGCGTATTAAAACTTGTACCGCTTTCACTCGACCTCTAAAATCTCAATTTCAATTTTATATTTATATTCTACTATTACTGTTAGCAACAATTCCACATAATAAGTTTTCCCAAGTATAACTAAATGCAATTTTCAGTTTTGGCCAATAACGGAGAATCATTATTTTTCACATAGACACCGATTCCTTTAAATTCCGGAAAAATCGTTGGTTTAATTAAATTTCGACATTTCGTTTGTTTACTAGCTATTTCGTTTTTTTTTTTGGAAACGTAACTGCTTTTGAAAAACAGCCAAATCCAAAGTTGAGACTGACATATTTGTGTCAACAGTCAGATATGTAGATATCCCAGAGAATTTTCTTAAACAGCTTGTACGAATACTTCCGAAATTAAACTTTCAAACCGAGAGTTGAACTAGCAAAAAAAAAAAAACATTTTTCAACTTGCCTTTCAACTCTCAAATTGAAATCAACTCTTCGAAGTTAGCCAACTTGGGAGTTTTCGGGAAGTTGAACAAAAGCGAATAAAACGGCCCTTAGCTCTCACTGTGAAACCGAACATTAGTGTACCCAGATTCTCTGGCTAATTTACTGTGAGAAACATGAATCAGCAAATCGAAATCGGCACTTTCGGAAAATCGAGTATTCTCCGTGTCGCCTTTCCTTAAACCTGTTCTTGTTACTGAGCAGTTCGGTAAGATCATTGGCGACCCTGATGAAGCAGCGATAATTGTCTATCGTCATCCTGCACTGATGGGCGAACTTGGACAAAACAAGACATGAAATGTTGTAGATATTATGCGGCTTTGAATAGGTTGCCATGACCAAAAGGTGGTGGGTATCAATATTGTTTTTGGGTTTCGGTCATGGCAACAAGTACAAAAGAACAACTAAAACGCTACAAGGAACCAAGCAACATAAAAGAAAACCTAAATACGCAGTTTATGCAATGATCAATTTAAAACTTTTCACATTGCATATATCAATTGGTGCTCAAATAATAATCGAGTACATCAACCATTTCGACGATGTATTGGCTATCGCCACATATTACTATTATGGCGCTAGTTCTGCTTATTTAAGACAACAACCTGATTAATAGCCATTTTATATGCAATAATTAAATCGATAACGATTTTCATTGCATCGTTCTAGGGTTTGATCAAATATTTATCTAGTACTCGTTATCTCCGCAAATTACTAACTTAGCGCTAGTACGATTACAAGGTATATTACTAACTTGGCGCTAGTAATAAATACTCGGTCTACTCGTTTGTGGTCTTTCCTCAATCTACATAATCACTTCAAAATCAACTTAAGTACCCGAATGCCTGCAACCCGAAAATACTCCGTAGTCCATAGTCCACCCATTCATTGCGCGTCTGCATGTCAAAACTGAATAAAAAAAAACCAAAGCCGAAGCTCCAAAAACAAATGAATCTTTGAAGAGACACAATGTGACTGAGTGCACTAGGGGATTGAGTGCATCCAAATCCGAAGCGAGTAATCATAACTCAAAGTGGGACAAATTCCATCTCATGGACTACGCGACACGTTTTTTATGCGATCCCTTTTCTGAGCTTAGCCTGTCATTTGTTGTCTTTTTGTTGGAATTGCTCGTCTTTTATGCCAAATTAATGGCCTTTATGTTTGTATAGTGCCGGAGTATATCCATTTTCATACAATCGGAGGGCAAACAAAAAAAAAATCTACACTGAGCGAATGCAAAGGTTAGGAGGAGTATTAACTAAATGCTACACCAGAGTTCATGACAAGAACAAAAAATTATCCATTCAACCCAATGGCTGTTGCTGTACAGACTGGAATAGCAGTAACATTGGAGCTGCGGCAAGGGGAACGGCAACAATTCTTCTCTAGCCAGAGTGTGTAAATTTGAGGTTATTCACGACGAAGGCAGCTGGCGCTCGGCATTGTCCTGGACTTTACTATACCAACTGCGTATGCAAGTGTAAAATTCGTAATTGCATAAATTTGCATGTGGCTGTATAAAATATGGACTGGCGCTGTATTTATGTTGGTGTTGTAAATCATAAACGCATATTTCGCACCAGTGCACAGGTTTTCACCATTCACCATTTACAGTTATTAAATTTATTAAGCTTTTACGCGCCACACTGCGCGCCACTTCCTGTGCGGATAGTTAGTTGAATCTGCCGAACCTCATGGCGTATATGAGGCCTTGGTGTGATTATTTACGAGGATGTGGAATTTTATGCGTCGATGAGAGGAGAAATTGACTTTTTGTTGTGCTTGTCAAATCGAGCTTAAAACGGACACGGAAATGTAAAAAAATTCGGATGTGTAGTTCATTTAACTCTTTTTTTTTGCGATTCTGTTTCAGCATATCGAATGGGATTTTATTGAGATTTTAAATATGTTTTTGGAAATCTTTTATTAATTTCAATAAGACATGGCATTGTGCCAAGAAGTCAAGTCCAATTCGATACGCACCTATTCATCGATTGGTATGCAACAGCATTTATAGAGATGACCTATACAGAACCATTTCTGGCTACTACATCAGGGGCGAACACGACCTCACCGACACATTCTATATCAAGAAAGGATTTAGGATTTACACACTGGTTGGTCAGACTTGATGTCAAAGCCATGTTTGCTGGTAAATACAAGGAAGCGGCAGCTGTAAATGATGATAATACCAAATATATGCCGTCAACGCGAAAGGATACACAACATCGACGAATTGGACAGAACGTCAACATTGACAGATATAACATTGAGATAACACGGGCATATATCTACCTTGGCTCCGATATTACAACATCTTGTCAGAAATTAAATAAAGAATATCTCTTGCCAACCGCTGTTTCATCTAAGTCCGATGAAACAAGGAGGTAGTTTAGTAGTAAAGCCCTCACTCGAACTATTAAGGAGATCCTATATAACGGGCTCAGTGGCACGATGGTTAGTGCGATGAACTGTCGTGCAGAAGGTCTGGGTTCGATTCCCAGCCGTAGCAACACCTAAATGATTTTTCACTGGCCCTCCTTTCGTGATGATCTGACAAATCATCCGAGTAGTATCAATTGTCATGAAAAGCTTATCTCAACTTAGCCGTTCGGATTCGGCATACAACAGGAGGTCCCGCCATCGTGCTAAGAAGTACACACGCACACATGAATGGTTGTGAGAAAAAAGCTAGGCCCAAAGTACTAACGAGCCTGTTGCGCCATAAATTTATTTATTTATTTATTTATTTTTTATATAAAACCCTGATCATCCCAGTCCGGCTTTACGGTGCTGAAGCATGGACAGTATCAATGCAGGTCATCATTTGAATATTTTTATACCCAAATAGTTTCTTACAATTTTCTGAAAGAACAAAATAAAAAAAAAGATCGTTTCAAGCTCGTTTCCATATAAATGTGTTTCACTGTACACATACTTTGCCCTTTCTCATCCAGAGTTATCCATCCGCCAACACTAATGATACGGTACCCAACGGTAAGAAGTTCACACAAAAAATGTAACAAAATAATAAGATTTTGTACAATAAATTAACATTGTTACCTACCTTCAAAGTCAGAATCGTGATATATTTTTGTTTTATAAACCTAATTATTCAAAAAGCTATGGGACGAATGAGCCTTTAACAAAGTAAATTATGAGTTTTAATTCAATATGCAATTACATTGATTTCAGTATTGATATTTTAATCCAAAGAATTGCATTTAAAAAAAGATTAAATAAGTTCATAGCGTATTTTTTACTTTTGCTCAGAATAACCCGGAACTACTGTCTTGAAGGACAGGAGGACATAGTAAAATGTTGTCTGCCCTTGCCATCATATTTTACAATTTTTTTTTGTGAGGGGGAGGAAGATCGGTCACTTAAGTAAAATAAATATTCAGCAGAGGAAACAAGTCAAAACGTTGAACTAGTCGCCGGGTTATGTAACAACAACTATAGAGGTCAATAAATCAGCTTTTTTATTGATTCGAGCACAATAATTGACACACCAACATTTTTTATATTAAAGGCAAAACGATTTTCATGTTTTTTTGTATATATGTGGTTGATATATGTAGTAAATTTATTTATTAGTATTTTAAGTACTTTATAATTACATTTATAATTACAATTTTTCTTAATCAGCTCAATTTTACAGAAATTTTTAAATATCTCTTTTTACATATTTGATACATTTAGTTTTAAAAATTCTATAATTTTTTATATATTTTGTTAACATGTTAAAAAGTTTTATCCCATTATAAGTAACGTAAGAGTAACGTCTTCTGACCATCTGTTGACAATTGCAAATAAGTCGGAAATCATTCGCGTTTCGTATGTTGTAAGGTTGAGCTACACTCACAAGTCTTATTTCCCGTGGTAAATATGCTGATGCTTAGCAATACTCTATTTTCAAAACAGTAAGAAATGCATTTAGTTCCAGTCTCTGCTTGACATCCAACCATCTCAGCGTATCCATCATCTGCCTTTTTGATGCAAAGCGATTGTATTGCAGGATGCTTCTCGACCTTAATTGCAACATGAAAACAGAACGGTAGAACAATATTCAAAATGTGGTTTATTCATTACCCGCTCTTGTAAATTCCATTCTTTTTCGGATACGCTTGAAAAATAAAATCTTTTTCCATACTTTTTTTACGTATATAATCGATTTGTTGCTCGATTCTTAACTCTTTGTCTAGTATTATTCTTAGATACTTTATTTTATTTATTTCATATATATCAATTTATTACAATGGTTAAATCGCTATCTATATTAATTGTCGTCAACTTAGTTCTTATGTTCCTTAAGTTTCAGTTTATCCATTTTAAGCCATGAGACAAGATGTTTCACATCATTGTTTAACATGCTTCTAAATTGTTCAGTGTCGTCTCCTTCAGCATATATTAAAGTGTCATCCGCATATAACACACGTTTGCAAAATTGTATAGTTCTTGGCATATCGTTTATATCAATTATAAATAGAAGCGTCCCTAAAATTTATCCTTTAAGAACTCCTTGTTCTACTTTTATATATTCCGATGTAGAATTGTTAACTTTCATCCTCTGCGTTCTATTTGTTATAAGGGACCTGAACCTGATACAATACTGATAATTTTTTCTAGTAGTATTTCTCGATCAATCTTTTCGAACGCTCTTCTAAATCAAGAAAAGTTGCAATTATTTTTTTTCCGCTTTGAAAATACAATTCCTCCATTCCGCAGTTTGCCGCAGTCTCACATGAATATCTTTTTCGAAACCCCGATTGGTAAATTGATAGTTTATTTTTCCGTTCAATGTATTCCACTAGTTTCTTTTTTTACTATCGCTTCTAATACTTTTTCAATTGTCCTTAATGTATTAATTGGTCTAAACATTTCACATATGTGTTGTTTCAACAGGTGTGATCATTAAATCTTTAAATTAGTTAGGAAATTCATCCGTTAAAAGCGATTTATTTATTAACTCTAGAATTGTGTTGCCTAAATTATTCCAGTTATTAAGTATTATTATAGGACTTACATTGTCGAAATCAGCTTTATTTTTTTTAAGGATTTACATACTGTTGATCAACAAATATGTGCTCAATTTTGTATTTATTCAAGCACAATTAATGTCACACACATACATTTTTATTTAGAAAAATGATTTTCATTTTCCCTTTAGTTAACAATGTTTATGATCATGTTAATATTATTTATATGAAATCTGTTAAAAAGGGACAACATTTCTAAATGTATTTTTTAATGTAAATGAATAATCGTCTATAAAGCAGATTGTCCAGTTTCGGAGCCAAACTCCAAAAATGCGTTTAGTATACCAGACCTAGTTGTACTTGGGCTAGTGTAAAATATATCTGTATAAAATTTAATAGTGAATATGTTGACTCGAGTTATTAATTATTACCACCGAAAAGTTGCATAATTAATCTATCCAAACGTTAGTTTTTCATAAAAAAATCAACATGATAAATATATAAACATAAAGCGCATTTGAAATTTAAGGATAATAAAAATAAAGTTTATGGTTACATTGATTTAAACAAAAAAAAAGTTGTTATACCCCTGTTTAAAAAAAAATGATATCATGTGTCAGGAAGCAAGGCAGTTTACAAATTAACTACTGCACATCAGACAATGCCCAAAAAAACAACTTGTTGGTCAGAAATCTTCTTACTATAGCTTATATGTACTTCTCTATATCGGATCCACAAGTGTGTCATTCATAGACTTAATTCATTTCATTATTTTGACATAACACCTTCACAAGGAACTGAGCACTCAACAAGTTGCTTGTCAAATCGGCATAAATTTCATAAATTCTTGCAATGCTCCTCTGCAATTCATTTTAATTGGAGTAGATGCTATTGTCATTTCATTTCACCCCTTTTTGCTGTTAAACCAATACCACGCACCCAACAAACTCAAACTCAAAATGCTACTAACTCTCGTGTGTGTAGTAAACTTCCTGCAATTAATTGAAACAATAACAGCAACAAATTTTCATAGGCGTGTAGAAGAGCCCATAGAGTCAGACCTTGCAGAATCTTCTTCCTTCACACAAGAGAACTTATTTCCATTCCACACACAGGAATTTCTCAATAAACATACGAAATAGTTTCCGCATTTTGCACCCACGTTCAAAGTGTGGGCCAACTCTCTGCCCTTATCCTCATCCGGCGGAACGTCATCCATCTTCTTCTGCACACATACATATAACACAACTGAAGGGCAGGGCGTTGAACGTACGAATCCTTTCCCACAGCCGGATTAAAAGCACACAAATGGAGAGCAAAAAAAAGAATATATTTAAATAAAAAAGAGATTTTTCATTTCGGGCTTAGTATTCACCCGCACCGCACAAAAAGTATGGCGCTTCTTGCATCCGCTCTCCGGGCGACTCTGTACAAACAAGCGTTCTTGTTATTGCATCCTGCGGAATCCTTGGCACCATATACTGCCTCCGACAACCAAGAAGAAGATGATGACGACGACGACAAGGATGGAAGAGGAGATGGAGATGCGAAAAAAAAACTTCCTCTTCCATTGAAAAATTATAAAAAAAAATCAGCTCTAACAAAAATGCAAACTTTTTCTGTTTTCCTCATTCCACTCAATGGAAAGTGCAAATGCAGCGTACACACGCTATACTCTCCACCCACCCAACTCGAGGACTATTTCGAACCTAGTTTTTATTTTGTCGGTTCTCCAGTGCAGTCCTTGTTGTTGCAGATTGCAACTTTATCCTTCAACTGCGGAGCGGCGTTTGGGAGCATAGCAAGCCCAAACTTGGAAATCCGCACATATTACCCGCCCAAGAGTGGCGGATCGACCAGGATAGTTTCTCAATCTCCGACGAAACTTTCTCCATCCTGTACCGCAGACAGAGAGTCTGGACTAAGGCCATAAATCTATCCAAGTGCTGTGTTGTCGTATATAGCTGAACGGAGTGGCGCGGCGCAACGCACACGAGTCCTCTTTAGATGAATGTGTTTGTTAAACTAATACAAAACTTTAGATGAATTCTTTTCAGCAACAAGAAAAATTAATAATATTATCTATTTATCTTCGTTGCGGTTCTATATGGGAAAACTTTGCGTTCTTTTTTGTTCTATTTCGGTATGTGTGTGAGTGTTTTCTTGGGGATATATTTTTTTGCCGGTTTATTCCTGAGAGTAGCAGTTGTTGCTCATGCGAATCCCTTTGGACGTCGTCGTTGGATTACTTTGAAAAAGGAAAAAATCAAATTAATCTGCATCTACAGGATCGGTGATGGTTTTTTTTTAAAGAATATTACAACCATGACAAGAGGGCGGTTGTGTTGAGTAATTAGTTGCTAATATTAATTAAATGAGTTTCACTTAATTTGCATTTTTTGTGTTAATAGAGTTTTTTGTGGATTTACACTATTTATGTTATGAACAATTAAGGACATACTTGAGATGGTGGTCAGCAGTTATTTATTTTTTGTGGTGTAAAAGCTTTTATCTTATTTTTGTGGCATATCCTAGTTTGATTGCTCATTAGCATTGACAAAGCATTAGCATTCTTTGTTGATCCTTTAACGGTAGTACATAAAGTTCAAATGGTAGACATGAAACACAAGCCTTATCAAAGAGCCTTATCCGCAACCACTTTCACTGACGATGATCTGCAAAATCTTTCGAGCAACATCAATTATCAAAAAAAGCTTAGATATCTTAACTCAGTGATTCGAAATCGGCAAAAGATCCCGCCAACATGCAAGATATACACATTTTCTCCATCGGTATTTTCCATTCGATTCCTTTGTATAGGGGTACCGTAAATTTAGAACCTAAATTTCACCAGCAACACATTTCCGAAATTTCAGTTAACTCGGCCTAGTACTTTGGTCTCTATCATCAACAACACACTCCAGATTCAGAATCCGGACGGCAGACATACATTTTCCAAGACCTTACGTTTTGGACTAAGAGTTCATATGAGTTTCTTAACAACTCAAGTTAGAACTTTTACGTCAATCCAATGCTATTTACTTACTTTACATAGGGGCTCGACCCGTTTAATGTCTCTGCCTGAGACAAGACAGCATTGTATCTTCTATTTATAATCCGGACCAGATTGCTCATAATCCTTCAGTCTAAACACTCTGGCATACGCGATCACTTAATACTTAGAACAGAGGTTCTGTCGTCTCGAACCTGAGACCAGTTAAAGCAGCGGGGTTGATAAAACTATTTATTTTAGCACGAGATTCTTCTGATATCGCGTCTCCTTGTTAGAATCTGGTACATGTTAGGAAAAGTTCAATTAAATATCAGTATCAGTAAGCGCTATGCGATGGATGGTATATAATACGCGGCCTGAGGCAACATCGCACTCAGGACAATATAAACCGTTGGTGCTTCACGTGTGTGGGTGTTTAATTTTGTGTATTCCATTGTTGTAAGTCCCTTTCCCGCCATCCAGATGTTGTTGCCTAACGGAAAAAATTATAGAGAGGGGTTTCGGATAGATCCGTGGGGTCACTAGAAGTATTTTCATAAAGTTCTAATTCTTAATTGAATGAGGCTTGGCAGTAGAGGTTATCCTCGTGTCTTCATCACCGCAGTCAGTACAAAGGTCATCATACTCATTTTGTGGCTTTTAAGTAAGCTGTGTACAATAACAATCCCTACTAGTGTCGAAACAGATTTCCTGTTTCATTGAAGTAGTGGGTTCTGGTTTTGTCATACTCAGGCGACAACCTTTTGAATATTTCACAGGTGGGAAAGGAGTTCCACTTGTTTTTGGTGATATTCAGTGTTTTCTGTCCCACCCATGATTTGAGGGTCACATGATCAATGCTGGTGGCAGATCCTTTCCTCGCCAGTTATCCGCAATTTCATTGTCCTGTATGGCACTGTGTCTGAGAACGCAGCAGAGCTTGTCATTATATCGGATGCCAAAAACCTTTAGCTCTTTACGACAACACTTTACAACTAGAATTTATTTTAAAAGCAGAGATTGCTTGCATTGCAGCTTGACTGTTAATGAAGATGGTGATTGTATGGGATGGGATCTGATTGTATCTCCAGCATTGAGTTCGCTTTAGCTGTCTCTGCTACTTGCATATATCTCAGCCAGGGAGACAATGCTGTGCTCAGGAAGACGAAAAGTGCTCTTTAACTTTAGTTTTTCGGAAAACAACACTCCCGCTCTAACGCTTACGTGCATTTTTGAACCATCAGTATAGATATATATGGTTTCGGTGTCAAGTTCGTTCCTCTCCCAATGATTAGTACTTGGAAATATGCAGGAGAATGGTCTTTGAATTTCAGGTTGAGGTATCTGCTTAGAATTTAAGCGTGTCCTCTTGAGCTTATTTTCCAGCAATTGAGCTGGCGTATTCTTAGTGCGCTTTTGGCTGCAGATTCTTGCAAGTAAGGGTGCAGCGATAGCAGGTTAAAAAGGTTTCCAGTGTCGCTGTTGGTGTGGTTCTCATTGCACTAGTAGCACCCAAAACCATCAGACAAGTCCTCCATATATTAATACAGGTCTAACGATGGCTATGTACATCCAAAAGAAAATAATCGGGATTCGAACTGCACGTTGCACGTTTAGAAAGGTATTGTGGCCTTTTTTGTGCGTTTGCATACATTAAGACTCCAGTTAAATTTTCTGTCAAATATTTTGTGCTGTCGGATAGTTTGAGGGTAGTATAGTCGATAAGTGGTAGGTCAAATATTGTTATTTTTCTCTTATTAGTAAAAAGACCGAGTTTTGGTTTTGCGGGTCCATATTGTTTTGTCCACTCGTGGCGAGTTTTCAATGCATGAATGCACGATCTCGGAAAACACACTAATAATTGCCGAAAAGTAAGTTTCAAGAAGGTTTTAGGGGTTAACATATTAATTATATAGTATCCTATATGCGGTATTTAGCATGAATCTCGGGCAGCAGTTGCATGATATATGAGATCACCTTTTTTGTAGATGGGACGTATAGAACTGACATCATCGGGCATGTTTTCATCTAACCAACATTTATTAATGGTTTTGGTGCAAGAGCACACTTTTATGCCAACACCTCAGCATTTAAATAGTTCTGCTGGATATTCAACTTTTTGGTGCTTAAAGTAACACCTTCAATACTCGGAGGAAGTGTTACCTCTTCGCTGACTGCAGGTGTGTCGGTTTCTGATTTTCATTATCCCAACATTAACCAGCAGCCTAATGTCCCAAGTACGATTTTCACACCTTATTCTGGATAAGCTCAATGTAGCAGCTGGTCGTAAATTAACTCATTGATAGGGTTTTCAGTCGGTTTCAACGGTAGAGGCGGTAGATGCGGTATAAATTCTTATATGTAGAAGTCTAATAAATGTCGCATGGTTTTCTTTTTTGTATCCCTCATCCTGTTCATTTTATTTTCTAAATTGTACTAATGTCTACACTGTAACGGACGAGTACAGATACCGATTTTTGCCTTATCCACCACCACTTGTGTTCAAAGTGTATGACTTACTCTTGGGATTATTAGATGAATTTTTATCCTTATATATACAGGCACCTCAACTTCAGCTGGGAAGGAAGCCGCGATTAGTGACTCTATTTTGGGAATTCTGCCATGGGAAAAAGTATGAAAGCGTGGGGACATGTCTTCTCCCGATGACATTTGCTGTCACCAAGACTTTACACATGGGTTCACAGTCACACACTTAATACGGTCAAGGCAATAGGTACACAGCGGAGTCACTATGCGTATATCAACTCGACCACTCAGTCCTGTGTTGGCTGCAGTCTACGCTGATGGAAAATTGTTGGCGATGATTTCATGAAATGTTTTGGAAGGATGGTTTATTGCTTACATGAATCTGGGAAGCATTTACAAAAATTTTTTTTCATTGGTTTTAATTCCAATATGCCACTGTTGAGTTAGGGGCTGTTTAGCTCATTCATACTGACAGACACGTTTTGGGGACTTTGTTTTATACTATGTATAGATAGACATAGAAGTCTGATAAATAAAAGTGGATGGTATCACAAACAAAATATTACCTGAAAATCGATTTATAACACCCAGTTGTCCCAAAATATTTTTTTTTTTCAAATCAACCCATGGGGTAAGCCATCACGTATAGAAATCGCAACTTCCCACAGCTTTATAGAACACTTCCATCGCTATCGACATCTTTGCTGCGAAATCAAGCATCAATTTCACATCAAAAAGAAATTATGTTGCCATTTGAAATTTGAACTGTTTTTATCGCATTTTAACCATTGGGAGTAGGTTTACCAACCTCCATCGACCTTTATCCCAAATCCGAATCCTTTACCGAATCTGAATTTATACATTTACGCTCTCTGTCATTCTACTATTACGTCTTTAATTGTGATCCTTGCAAAATCCAGAGTGTGGAAGTTACATAACAAGGATTGAATAAATGAGATTTTTATGGAAAATATCTCAAGGGTATCTGAAGATTGAGGGGGTGCTCTTCCGTCTATTCGTCGAACTGACGCCAAACAATACCCAATCCCCGCTGCTGCTAGGAGTTTTGTAAATAAACCATATCCTTGCGTTTTGTGTCAACTTGGTGGTGTGCCGTCAAAATTCTGTCTCGAAATTCTAAAATTGTACACAATAATCCATATAAAAGGCAACTTTTTTGTAGCTTAAGGGTGAAGATATAGTTTATTTCGTAGCGGTATCATTTTTATTTTATTTTGGAAGAACAAAATTATACAAATAAGTAAACTTTGTGGTGCTGGCGATGGCTTTATTTTTCGGTGGTGCTATGCTCATTCAACTTTCGAGAAAAGTTTATTTATATTCTCGCTCCCAAGGAGCCGAGCGCAGCAGAGCTCCTGTTTACCGAAATGGCAGAAAGGAAGTATTATCCTTTTTTTCAGCGAATAACAAGAGATACCACTAACCACCATAACACACAATTGGGATAAAGGCATTTTGTGGATTGCGTATATATCTGTATCTGTCTTTGTTTGGAGAATGCCCCCGCACAATTTCAGGATATGTATATCTCTCAAAATGACTTTAATGAATGCAATCTTATGGTAGGTTGAAGCTCCATGCCACTGAGTTAATTAATATGCCAATGTTTCTCGCTACTGGAATTCATTTCATTCCGCTAGCAAGAAATATAAAAAAAGGAGCACCCAGAGGGAGCATCCAAATGATATGCAGTGCATATTGTTGAGAAATAAATGCGCAAAGTTTTGTACAAAAGTTTCTTTTGCGGTCTGATCTGCTTTCCTCGGGAATATATCTAAATTAAAAGTAGTCCTGAGGTTCACGGTGGGAAAAATGCAAATCTAGAGGAAAGAATACAAGTACAAAAGCAATAAGGTGGGTATGGAGGATGCTGGCAAAAAAATGGAAACAGCTTGCCTCAGCTGGCATCGGTATACATTTGCATACTTCCGCAGTGAGTATGGCGGTCTTATATACATAAAAAAAAATTCCAGCTTCCTGCAGAAGGATGCAATAGAAGACAGCCAACTCAAAGGAATTTGTATGACCAGGGAGGAAGCAGTTTGAACGCCGGAGAAAATATGTTGAAACATTTTTGCGCGCTTAATTTTCTCATAATTCTCTAACACCTTAAAGAATCCAACGGGGATCCTCAAAATGATGCAAAATTACTCTGTCCCGGAGGTTGAGCTTTGGAAGTCCAGTGGCGTTTTTATATATCTTTAGCTGTTGTGTTGAAAAATGTCAGCAAACTGAATGTTTTATTCAAAAACTTCAACATGAAATATTATATCGGGTTGAGGGCAGAGGTCGCTTGTGATCTGCAATGCGAAATTCGTAGCAACGGGGAATTGTCAAGTTTATATAAATTTATATTTTCAATTAATGTTTAGCGTACAAGTTTGTAATGTATCTATATTTGAAAGGGGATGTAAACTGAAGTTAAGGAGACGTTTATGCTTAATTGGGGCTCATGTGATGCGTTGGTGCATATATATGGGAAACCAATTGTTTTTAATTCTTGCAAATTTCAAGTTTTCCTTAGTTTCTATCTTATGTACTAAATGAAGTAAGTATAAAATGAAGGAAACATTTGAAGGGTATTTTATGGATTTAAAAACCACATTTAAGGAAATAGAAGGGACATTAATAATACAAGGTGAATGTTTAGAAATCAGTTTTTATTAGACTTTGCCAATGCCAAGTGCGTAATACTTTACCTCGAAAACAAATCGACTAACCCCCTTTATCACCAGCGCCTAAGATATACAAACAAATAATTTCTTTTACTTTTTGTGAAAATTTGTATAACTTACTAGATTGTTTTTTCTTCTGAATTCATGTGTGTGATTTATCCATTTTTTTTATTTTGACATTTGCTAATAGCCAATCGAGTGGAAGTCCTCTTTTGAATGCGTTCGCGATCAAGGTGTTCTGTATCATTCAACTGAAAGGTATAGTGTTGTATATTTTACTTTTGGTTTAAGGCGCAAATACGTTGTTCTATACTTGAGGTTGAGATGTTTAAATTAAATACACATCAACATAATGCATGTTTAAATTTCAACAGAAAAAACATTTCATTTGTTAATTTGTAAAGGGGTGGATCACCAATGTACTCGTATTCCTCCCCGTCACATAACAAAATAGTTGTTTACAAAAAGTGGTCCGGGGAACCTTACGCAACCCCGTTTTCACTGAATTCTTTACAAAAACTTCTTAAAACATGCCAAATTCTAACGAGTAAATGAAAAGAATAACATCAAAGAAAAAATTAACAATGAAACTAAGCAAGAAATTTAAGTAACATAAACGATTTTAATTATGTAAAAAAGTCATCTGTAAATGCTTAAGGTATTTCTGGAGTTGGTTTAAAATTTAAAAAAAATGTAATAACTTTTTACTTGCATCTTAGCATGGCTTTTGGCTTTCATTGCGATCACATAAGAAAATAACATTTCTAACATGACATTATTTGTTGGTACTTTCTAAGTATTGAAATTCACCAATGATTTTTTTGGGGAGAAACTATATCCCAAAGCATTACTAAATACAAATTCATTTAGAATTGGTTCGGGGTGAAATTTATTAACAATGATTAACTTGTTCCACTGTAATTCTACATCTTGATGGAATTTGAAATCGGCAAACATTTCCTATTTTGGTAACAAGTTTATTCGAGACTGATTTGTTTTTGTTTTTCCAATAGTTGAACTCTTATGAAATCTAATATGTTCTCCTTCACAATCTTTGGATAAATTTTTCTTCTGGCACATGCCTTCAAAGCCAGATCCAAGATCTTAAATTTTGTTCGTAGATTTTTGATTAATCTTCAATACATATTTAAAAATCAGGATTCATATTAAGGATTTGAGCCATAAGGAAATTAACTTCAATGCATGGAAGAATAAATTAAGACTACTCAGAAATATTACTTTTAGCGCAGTTAATTCGAAATGTGCACTCAGTTCAAGAAACTGATAAAATACGCTCATAGCGAAAGAACCAAAAGTGTTGCACAAAGCAACGAGGTTTTTGTTCGTAGACATGCTCTTAACGATAATCAAATAGTTTTAAATAGTCTCAGACATGCTTTCACATTTAAGCCAATTAATTGTCTAAAATATGAAAAAAAAATCGTTTAGCGTCTTATATCATATTGTAATATTCGTGTACATGCTTCGGCAGAACACATACCTAACATATAAAGAAAGATTAGAGGCAAGATGCCTCTGCAAGGATGACAAGCTAAAATTTGAAGCGTTTAACATTTTTTACTGCTGTTAAAAACATAACAACCTATCGTTGAATCCATTTGAGACCAACTAACATATATCCAAAAACAATCCAGTGACAACGAAGATACTGCTGGAATATCAGCAGTCAAAAAGCCGTTAAAAATATTTTACACATACAATGTAAGAATCTAAAATCTCATATACCCTGTAGGTGTAGCCTAAAAATGTGTCCCATAAGATACTTAAAGAATCTATATAATAACTAAGGTTAAGGGCGCACACGCATAACCCATGAACACCTCATCACCAAACAACCGTCGTGACCAAGACTTATTATCTTTTTTCGTTTTCTGCAAAGAAGCCAATTGAATCTGCAGGAACATTTCCATTAAACCTCATGTTACTTCTGAGCAAATTTACAGATTAAAATATAAATAAAGTTTAATAATTTTATTTTAAGTTTTCCCCTACTGTTTCTGCCGAAAGCCCATATGTATATGGCTTTGTTATATCTAATATTGTGATTATTAATGTTAAAAAAATATTATGATCTACAAATCATCCGAGTAGTATCTATTATCAATGCCAAGAAAAGCTTATCTCGAATTCGCCATTCGGAGTCGGCATAAAACAGGGGTTTCCACCAAAGTGCTAGAAGTACACACGCACACATGAACAATTGTGAGACAGCTCAGACCTGGGTACTAACTAGCCTGTTGCGCCAAAAATATGTATTTATAATATTTATTATGTTAGTAATCTGTTATAATTCAAATTGTAAGAATTTATGTTATAATATTTTTTTCATTAGTATTGTCTTTTGTTAAAATCATCAATAATGATACAAAATACAAAACCCGCAAAAAACTTAAGCAGGCAAAATCAAATTTTATGCCGCAAAAAGAAAAAAGTATCGCACGTTTTGCGATTAATCGCGCAATATGGCAACGGCAAGCCTGCTCACATGCTGCATATAATACTTCGAGTGTCTCTATTTTCTTGAATCAGTTTCTTATAAAAGTGTTGTCAAAATTAATGTAAATTACAATCGCGATTAGAACATTTTTATGGTGTGATCTTCATCTTCAAACACTGTATGAGTAAATTACATAAAGTGTATGTAATACAATAATATTTGTTTGTTTATAATCAGTCTAAGAGTAATATTTAAACAATATTAGATTTTTACTGAACAAAAGTTGTGGATAGGTGAGCATATGCAGATAATGTGTGCAATATCTAAAACAATGTGTTTGGATTTCTTTCTACCTATTGTCATGTTCATAAATACGCAACTTGCCTAATTAAACACTAAAAATTTCATACATTTTCACAGTAATTTTACACGTCTTTTTGAGAGGTTAGCTTTTCCGAATTACCTCGAGAACTAGTGAGCATAGAGAAAACATTAAACATTTCTTATTAAACTCAAGTCATTAACTTATCCATAAAGTTTTTGTATGTACTATCTTAGTTTTTTTTGAAAATATCTAGATCTTTCACGCTCAAGCTTACTTATATAATTTAAACCTAAAGAAACACAACCTTCTGCAGACAAGCCACAAGGCTTCGCAGAAACGTATTTAAAATTGTAAAGTCTATATAAATACACAAAAAAAAAGAAAAAAAAAAGAGTACCTGCATATTAAACAGTGTCTCGTTATGGTACTCATAGTGGCGCTATCCAGCGAAATTATTCCTTTGATCTCCTCAAATCTTGCTTTGGCCAAATTTGTTTGGTTATTTGACACGTGCGTTGTGCCAAGTCTACATCTTAGGTTTAATATGCTATTAGTGTGTTGGGCTAACAAGCTTTTTCATGTACCGATGGGAATACCTAGTGCACCCGTGTTGGCTACAACTAGCAATTTAGTCCCATGTCTGGCGAGTTCATCAGCCTTACAGTTCCCATATCGATTCCCAGCGCCGTAGCAACACCTAAATTATTTTTCTATGGTTTTGTCTGGTGATGATCTGACAAATCATCCAAGTAGTATCAATTGTCAAGAAAAGCTAATCCCAGCTAAGCCTTTCGGGATCAGCATAAAACAGGAGGTCCCACCATCGTGTTACTTTTAGAGTTACATGTGTATCTGGAACATTTTTTTTGTCTTCGTGATACTGATGGACAATATGACATGACTCGACTCAACCTAACGCGACGACTTGACTTGATGATTAATCTACCCGTGGTAAAGTGACTGCTTAATGCTTCAAAGGGAATCACTAAAATAGTGATAGTGACAGTCGTATTTCGATTTTAGGGTTCGGCAGGCAAACTTTTGCCTGCCGGCGTGTATCGGATTGTGTCCAGTGATATTATGGAGGGTAAATATTGGGAAGCCTTTTTCGTTAAGTTATATGAGTAGTTTTAGTATGGTTATATGGTTTGTTTGATTTGTTTAAGTATGGATTAATTAAGTAAGTACAAATAAAATATTTAGTCTTCGCGTTGTTTTCCCAGGTTTATCCTTCGTCATGGAGGCAAAGGTCATTGGACAGTCTTTTCAAGTATTATGAACCATATGAGGTCTTTTAACGTAACTTCCTTTTCTCTTTGCTTTTCTATTTATTTATTTTTTGATTTTACGAGACAAACAATAGTTGAGCAGGCTGTCCAATTTGTGACCATAAGAAATGATCCACCCGGCGAGCTGAGCTCAGCGACCGTGAGCATGCCACGCCTACCTCAATTGCATTGAAGATGCCCTTGTGGCACGTGTACTTTTATTAAATTAGACAGAGATGAAGAGATGATAGTTTTGACATTATCTTAGCTTGTAACTTACATAAATAATTGGGAGCATTTTCCGTAAAAAACGGTTTTCGGTACAATTTAAAAAAAAATCGAAAAAGAAATGTCCATGAATATATTTGGAGAAAAATACTATAAATATAGCGTTTATAGATTATTTTAACCCACGCCTAATATTTGGCGGCATTTTCTTTAAAAAAAAAATATTTGCGAAAAACATATCCCATAGAAAAACCTGCTATTTTTGTCGAACCATCAAAATTAATATAAACTTGCTGAAAAAGATGTGAAAATGTGATTTACTACATTTCGTCAACAATCAGTTTTAGGCATTTAAGGATGTATGGGATAAGATATTCATATGTTTTTATTAATGAATAGTTTGAGATTCTTCATAAAAGGCAGGTTTAACTTGTTTACCTTGTCTGTGCATGGGTCCAATGGTTCCATTCAACTAAGTTCCGGAAGTGGAATGGAATACCAAAGTTTTGCTCTACTCCAACTCTTGCGAAAGTCTGACAAACATACCAGATTAACACTGCCATGACAAATTTTTCAAATTTGCCATTCGGCGTTCGGATTTGGCTTTAAATAGGAGCACTTACAAATGAAGTTAAAAGCTTGGTTTGAGGCACTGTATGGGCCGTTAATGCTTGTTTATTTTTGTCTCCTAAATATGATCCGTATAAAATTTAAACAGCTTTAAAATATTAGTTTTGTAGACTGAGGAAGCATAACTGGACTTGAGTATTTATTCCTTAACATTGCAAAGTAAAATTTTCTTAAGAAAACGTTATAAAATGTCTATAGTACATGATCCAATTTTTTTTTTGCCAAGAGCTACTTATTACCACCAAATTACAAGAGGAAAAGTGTACAATGCCTACAACCATCAAATTCCAATAAAAATGAGCTAAACATCCTTGCAAGCCCATTTTCACTCCCCACTCAATAACAATTAATCATTTGAAAGGAAAAATTACGTAAAAACAATGGCATACAGTTGTACACACATAATCGGTCCTATTGGTCCCAGTCTGTGTTCAGTTCTAATTTAGCCAGCAGCAGGCTGCTGTATGGGTTTTCCCCCGTTTCAATCCTTCCTCAGGCTAATGTCAGAACAGAATCATGTGTAGTCTATATATGTATACATATTCGTGCATATACTACGCACCATACGGCATTTCCAGAGAGGGTGGTGGTGCTGCTGCTCAATGGACGCCCGATAAAATGTATGGCTTTCTATAAGTATTTTAATACACAGTTGGTTGGATTTATTCCTTTATAATATATCCTGTCCATGGGCGTCCACATATTGTATTTCGCCTCCCCCTTCGGCCGTGTTGAGCCCCAATGTAACGTCCTTTAGCTACGACTCATTCCAGCAAGCAGCAGCAGGAGCAGTACCAAATGCTGCTGACTCAAATTCGATGTGTATGAATGTTATTTGAAACGGAAAGTAAATTGGAAATGTATTAAACACCGGAAGGACTTCAAATCGATGAAAATTTACGGCGATTGTGTGTGGCCTGCAAGGATTGTTAGAACAGGACACAATAGTATATGGGTAATGTGGTTACACAACAGCAGCAATATTTCCTCCTTCCGTAGTCTTTTTCTCTCTTGAAAAACACTTTCTGGCAGATATTTCATTTAAACAAAAGAAAACCAAAGCATTCCCTACAAAGGATTAATTGTGGTAGTCGGTTGAATTATGTACGAGCACGAGTAGGAGAACCATGTACCAACATGCATGCTGTGCGTTTGCTGTAAGCTAGAGATTCGCGTGACCTTGTCCAATTCAATTTTCCAAAATTTAATTATTTTCACGCTGAGTGTACATTTTGCTTCTGTAAAGCATTATGAGGGACGTCTAAGAAGTGTGTTCTGCTGTAGTTCCAATAGTCCCAGAATATTGAACAGCTTTTGTTTCTCACGCTGGCTTACAGTGGAAATATTGTTTTGTTATGGGAAGTTTTTAAGTTAAAATTAACAGTGGTCGTGCACTATGGATGTTGGATTTCTAATATTGAAATGGGATTTAATTTTTACGAAAACGGCATCCTCTTACAGGAATGAGAGATGTGCATACAACGAAATACTGCGAATAATTCAAACAATGGCTAATTACACTCCAAAAAATGTACCTTCGCACTTCCACAGTAAAAAAGTAATTTCAAAAAAAATGTATGTCTGGAGTCTGAAGTATCTGATCGTTGATCTAGAGTTTGAATTTCATATTTTATTATCTTTTTTTTTTTAACTTTTCTTAGGTTAACAGAACGTTCCAGGAGCGCCTTGAGATTACACTTATAGATGTTTACTGATCAATGCGTAGTCTGTTTTTTTTTTTTTTTGACCAGGATTATGTTGCTGGACAGCTAGTACAGTTAGTGTTTAAGTCTCGTCAACGCATATAGGACCGACGATTTTTTCGCGCGTTGTAGAGCAGGACTGGGGTAATCGTATCAGGGTTTTATATGTACGATTACTAGGAAGATGAGTGGCGTCTTTATTATTACATTAAGTTATTAAACCGAAGACAAAGTGGTTGGTAATAGTAATTCTTTGTTTTATTTCTGACGAGATGTTGTTCTCAGAGTTAGTAGCGGAGCCGAGATAGAAAAAGTCCCGTACTACGTAGTTTTGAACAAACCTCTCAAGAATTAGGTTAAAGAACTCACATGACAGTGCATCGCCTTGCTGAGATAAATTTTTGGTAAAGGTCTGGTCGTAGCCGATCCCGATGAAACATATGGAATTCTCCATCGTCATCTTGGCACATACGGTCCAGTTGGGCTCTATATAGTTTGTCTCTATAAATGGTGTCATAAGCGGTGTTAAAATCAAAGATGAAAAATAATAGTCCGATCCGATGCTAGCCCCTTGGAATGTTTTGAATAGCGTTTGAATCGCATATTTAAACGATTTTGATCTGAACACCACTTTGTACTCTTATGGATAAGGATGTATATAATGGCATTTCCTTAGTCAGTCAATTAGTCTAGTTATGTTGCATGTGTTTAAAAATTGTATACTACGGTTTTTTTTTTCAAACTAATAGAGAATACAAATAAATGCTCTATTCGCTTATTTAATAAAGATTAAATGTTTATTTTATACAAAAAAAACTTATTGCTTAATTTTTTCAACTTAGTTAAATGTTTTCATATTTTTGAAAACCTATCTAGCTTTGATTAAATTCATAGCTAAGATAGTGCGAATGTGTTAAATCTACTCGTCCAGTTTTTTTTTTAATTTTTAATATGGCTGAATGATAATAATTGACACTATATTTACTTAGATTGCACTTTTCACATGTTAATTAATTTCAAGAAATAAGAAATGCCTTACACCCATATGGCAACACTGGTTTTTGTCGAGTTATTTCATTGGAATAATATATCGAACTCGAATGTTTATGGTTGTTGTACATACTAAAAGTATATTCAAATAAGTCCAATTCCATATAAGCAATCTTACAAGTAAAAGAAACCCTGCAAATGGTTAAAGTCAAACAAAGGTGCTTTACATTTAACCAAAATGGATTTTTAAATATATTAAGTGTCTGTTTCACAAATTTATACAATGTTTCCTGATTGGTTTTGTAGAACCTAGTTTATATGGCGGCTTAAAAATACAATTGTTCTGAATTTTAAATTTAAATCGGGGATAGGGTTCATCTGGAACTGGACTTATTCTTTTTCATAGCAAGGTTAGAGTTATGATAACTGTTTTCCTACTCGCTTGTTTCAAAATGTATCGTCAACAATCCCAATGTTATCTTAGGTCACTACTTAGAGAAGTCATTTTAGGTTCGGTCTGTCATCCGCAATTGGGTTGGAACTGGATTTAAACTAATTTAATAAGAAAATAGCTTTACTTTCATGTATGTATTATACTGTTGTTTCATATAGTTTTACTGTCTCAATAGCCAACATTTTTAATCGACAGACGCAATCTAGTAATATATAATTATTTTAATCATCAACAACCGAATTCAAAATATCTGTCCTGAAATAAAACAATTTCTCTCAGTGTACTTACATAAGAATATAGACAAAACCGGGTATAAACCCTTTCTGCGTGCTTTGTGATCATTTTGAATGTCCAGCAGCTATGATTCCTTTATTGCACGCACAATTAGATTTACTTCAGTATTTTAGCGGTGGTTTCGGCAGTGTACATAATGGTGTTGTGGCAGCCGTTACTGCCTGGTCTTCTCCTGCTGCCGACGAGCTGCTGATTCAACTACCAGTAACCCTGGAGGTAAATTATTTCTCAGTTACCACAGGACATAAATACCTTGGATTAAGTTCATTTATTCGGTTGGCATCCCTGAACAAAGCGGAAAATGAATAATTGCCTCACCCTGGCATCGAAGGCTTACTCCCAATCCCCAGTGGTCTTATTCCGCCTAAGCATCATATGGGGATATGGGAGTTGTGTTCATTTCCGGTATTGTATCTCTCTTGGGCACGGACCATGGGTAGGTAATCCATTTCAGAATTTTGCCTTCGTTGGTGTATTTTGTGAGAAGAAATCGCTTCTTCGCAGTAGCACCTCTTCTCTATATACAGATGCCAATTAAATAATTGAACCATCAATCAGAAGGTTGGTCTATTAAAAACAAATATGGCAATGCTAAGACAACTATTAGAAATTTGTGATTGCTGCAGTGTTTCACAACTAGTTTTAGTACATATGAGTGTGTACTCTATGAAGTTCATTGTATTGCAAGTGCATGCAGTTCTGGAGGTTTCTCTGCTTGAGATGCCAAATTTTGCGATAAGATAAGTAAATGCTGCCAACCCAAGTGTCATAAATCTTTCTCTAAGGATGCCAAAGAGCGATGAGGACGACAGCAGCTCAGCAACGCTGATTTATTTTAACAGTTTACAGCATTCTGCAGTGCAGTGGAAGATATACGGCAAGTTCGAAATAAATATCTATTTGCAGTTTTCTTGAACTATTCTCTCTGTCTCTCTTTTCGATGCTCTGAGGATGGTTTGCTTATAAAATGTAATGTGGTGTGACTGTGTGTTCATTTCACTTTTTATTGCATGGATGCCAAATCAAAGTGTTGACTTTGCTTTTGTACAGTGCAGCGATTTTCTGTGACAAATTTGTTTGTAATCTACAGAATGAGAGTTTGGTAAAATATGTCAAGTTGGTTACGCCTTGAAGTAAATATTTGAGTGTTTACATTATGCATAGGCAATTATTCTTCATAATTTTTCAGGTGATATAAAATCAATGTTAAGTGCAGCGTCAGGACGAAAGCGTTGTATAGATTTTCAAATGTCAAACGACCACAACTGTCATTTAAAATTAAGTTCAAACAAATCCCACAAAGAGTAAGTTGATATGCAGTGACGTGGTAGGGTTAAAATTAATGTGAGCAATCATTCTAGAAAACGTGTGATGGGTGCACGACTGAGTCGTACGTAACTTCCTCTTTCACTGTGAGTTAGAAAATATTTCAAATACCAAGCGTTCCAGAACTTGACGATTTTCATAGTTTGGCAAAACTATTTACATAAAGATATACAAGAACATATTTGGTCCAGTACTCAAAATGTGGAATTGTTGCAAACATTAATAGCAATACATTCAATTTCATTCATTAGCGAGAAAACAATAAATATTCCTAAATGGCTGTGATCTTAAAAAAATCGTGAAAATTGTGACCAATAAAACTGTGTATAAGAAGCTAAGGAAAATTGGAGTATCCTTTACAGAGCGACGTACCGCTATGGACGAAATTGACTTAACCACTTCTGTTGGTTCTCCTATCAATGTAATATTAGAATCAACCAAAATCTAGAGGTCGAACAATTTTACGAAAACTATATCCTTATCTTTGCAACAGGTTGTTTAAGATCGCAAACATTCCGAAATTCAAATGCAAGTTCCGGTTTTCCAAATGAAAGATTCTGTAACAGATGTCTCTACCTTCGGATCAAGCTGAATTATCAGCAGTAGTTGCAGTTGCCTATAGTGGTAGGTATACTAAATGTGAGGTCCCTGTTTCAAATACCGAAAGCGCTAATACCAACTTCCGAAAGTTTGACAAGCATCCAAAAGTCATAAGAAGCTTACAAATGATTGTTAAACTGGTGGTTCTATTCTTTCTGCTAAAAACAAAAATGAAATGAAAAAAAACTACCATTCATACAGGACCGGTAGGTCAGGCAGGTATTTTTTTATAATTACAAGATTTTAGTATACAAACCAAAGGTTGTCTAATCTTTTATTGTATTAGTCACCGTCGGCAGGTGTTTTATATACTTCTATATGACAGGATTAGAGTTAATATTTGCTGGTATAACGCTGTATTAAAAAAACATTGCATAAAACGAAATACCTCACATTATGAATGAATTGGAACTACACCGATAGGCTATACTTATTTTACATACTTCTAATATCAATAAGATTAATTTTTTAACCAGGTATTACGGTATATTACGGTCGAAAAAGGGACTTGTCTCTGCGGTTAGTGTAAATGACTTGAACCAATCAATCCCAAAATTTCGGATTTTGCAATTGATTACCAAGTTAAGACAAAAATTCTAAACGAGGTTAGTGTCTGCGGATTCGTAACATGCAACGGACTCAGGGAAGAAGTCCTATACATCGCGGATATCGTAATAATCCTGACCAATTCCAAGCATACTTACTCAAGTTTTAAATGCCTAATGCTGCGATAGTGAAAATGAAAGAAATCACTAAAGATAAAATTGACCATAATACTGCAATAGAAAAGAGGCTCGCATCTAGTAATTTGGAATGCCAAGCAACTAACATCGACTCGGACTATTATATAGTTGAAGCTTAAGGAAGAATGTGGAATCATATACAACTGGACGATCAATGTCAAAAGACAACAATCATAAAATGAATGATGTTCGAAAGCTATATCAAAATAAAAAACGTCAAGTCGTATAGTCAATGCTAAGAACATGTAATATTCACTTCTGTGTATTGACTGCAATGGTTATAATATATATCACACGTTATATGGTTAACGAGTTATTAAGTAATAGCGAAAACTACCACTCACCGGACACAAATGAATTTGTAATAGCAGTATCTAATATTAATCCTTGACAAGGGATCCGGCACCCTTATCACGGCCTTCCTACCGAGCCTAGGAAGAAGATGGACCCTAACTACGCCACTAATAAAGGTAAAACTCTTGTCAACACCACTTTAAGGATCATATTTATTCAGAGTCATGTCAAATTCCTGTATACCGTTTAACCTCGTTCTGTGCAGGATTATGATAGAAGAGTTTTGCTACCCAAGAGTTTGATATCAAACTAAGTTCTTGGAAGGACTATACAAAACTTTAAACAAACATCAGGGACAAATTAAACGTTTTTTTTTACTTCAGAGCAGAGCGGCCTACGCACCGGAAGCACCTCAGCCTACACTTTTTACAACAGAGCTCGGAAAACTTTTCGAATCTCTAAGACTGAACTCAGTGGAGAACTTTTATCTTTTGGCCGGAGATTTAAATGCCAAACACGAAGATTGGGGAAATCCATTACAGAATCCTCGGGGTAACCATCTTTTCAATTGGATGGTCCACTACAATGTTGAATATAGGATCGACATTCTCGCCACAGATAGGCCATCGTTTCCGAGAAGCGGTGCTTTCCTGGATCTTTTACTGCAAGACACAAGACTGACAGTTACTAACAAAGTAGGTCAACACCCGCGAAACTGTTTACGGACGATTGAGTACGACAGTGATCACTACGGACTCGCCGCCGTAATACAGTTTCCGAACGAGATTGTGGCGCTGGAGGAGTATGGGCCTGTGCATTTTTACAACTACGGTAAGATGCGCTGGCCTCGCTTCACCAACGCCTTATCAAGAGAACTACGTTCGAGGGCCAATTCTATACCAAACAACAGAAACCTTACAAACAACGAAATCGACGAATACTTACAACAAATGGACGAAACGATTCAACGAACAATAAACAGGACGATACCGAAATACAAAGAACATGACATAACATCTACGTACAGAAACGCGACCATTGACGCACTACACAGACAAAAAAGCGGACTTCTGACAAGAATTAAACTCTTGTACAGACAGCTGACAAACCCACGCGACCCGGAGATAAGTACACTGAAGGCGTCGATCAAAAACATCAACCACTTGATCAAGGAGAACTATCGGTTGTCCATTAATTTGTTTTGGAATAACAGAATTCGGGCCGTAAATTCCAGCGACCCGAGTATGTTTCCACAAATTAATAAGATCTTTAGGAGAAAAGGTCATAACGACCTTGCGTGTATTAACTTCCAACGAACAACTGACAATACAAACATACTTTTGACAGCAGGAATTGATCCGGGGGTTGCCGTCTTCGACGACGATTTCTATGTTATTGAAGATCCTCAGGAGAAAGTGAAGGCAGTGGGGGCTGTCTTTCAGGAAGTGTATAAGGTGAATGATAGCATTCGCCCGAACCGCGTCCTGGAAACCAATACCCTGCTCCATCATTTCTATCTCCGAAACGACATAACGCAATGGCGACATGAGAACCGTGGTTTCACCCGGTTTGATGACGAAAACTTGGCAAACGCCATAGTCGCCGAGCGAAGTGGGTCTAGTCCCCTGTTAATCTCGAAGGTGGAACTCCAGATCATCTTCGATTCCATAATGAAAAAGAAGTCAGCGGGAGTCGATGGTATATCCAACCAACATTGTATTGCGACACTTACCCCCTGAAGCTGTGGACATTTACGCCACGCTGTTCAACAACGTGCTGAATAATACGTATTATCCAGTACGTTGGAAGACGGCGGTGGTTCAACCTCTCCCGAAAAAGGGAAAGGACAACTCCAATCCGGTGAATTTCCGGTCGATAAGTCTCCTTCCGAGTATCAGCAAGGTTTTCGAAAAGATTATCAATCGAGCACTGTTCAATTGGTCTGAGGACAATAATATTATACCAGAGAACCAGTTTGGTTTTAAGGCTGGACATGACTGATATACAATGAAACAAAGCCAAAAAAACAGTGCACGGGTGCATGTCTGGTTGATTTAGAGAAGGCTTTTGACACCGTATGGTTAGAGGGCCTCTATTTAAAGCTGACCAGACTTGGAATAAGTAAACCACTGCTATATATGCTTCATGATATGCTGACTGGTAGAACGTTGTTTGTCAAAAGTGGCAATGTAACTTCTACCACAGAATTTTTCATTAAGAATGGTTTGCAACAGGGAGCGGTAAACTCGCCGGTTCTCTTCAGCATTTACACCAGTGATATAATAGGTAGTCTTACTCAGGCAATTGCGTATGCGGACAATCTTATCGCGTACAGAACAACCTCTACTGTCGAAGTCATTCGAACTATTTTGCAGCGGGACTTCGACAAGACCCAGAGATATTGGATGACTGGAAGTTGAAAATCAACTTTCAGAAATCAGAAACTATCCTGTTTAGGACACCGTTGTCTAGGGCCTCTAGGGATACGAGAAAGAACTGGCGAAAGCTGGTGATCGTTGGACCAAACGGACAGCCACTGGCGAGTAAAATTGTAGTAAAGTACCTTGGAATCTGGTTAGATCAGTATCTATATTTCGGAGGACATGTAGATGCTGCTCTGGCTAGAGCTACGGGAGCATTTGCCCCGACAAGACGATTGTTTTATAGCAGTCGTCTTGACAGCAGGGTGAAGATGATTTGCTACATGGCCCTCATTAGGCTGATGATTGCCTATGGGTGCCCGGTGTGGTTCAACGTTGCCCCATCTCAAATGGAAAAGATACGGGTGTTTGAGAGGCAGTGTCTGAGGAGCTGCCTTGGAATTCACAGAATACCAGTATCTGACTACACAAAATACTATTCCAACCAGGTCCTATACAACGGGTCCAATATAAACAGAATAGACAATTTTCTGGTGAAACTCATTCGGTTTCACGCTGTAAGTGCGATGGCGTCGAACAATAGTCTCATCTTTGGGGCCTTCTATCCCAATGATGAATATTTTGAGAGTGCGCGTTTAAGCGGCTTTATTCCACCCGAAGCTTTCCTATATTTGGATAGTCGAGGGCTGATACAGGATAGATCGGCGGTTCCGCTAATCTACCACATCTTCCGACGAACTGTGGATAGGCGGCTCCTATACGACCGAGACGTCGTCGCTCAGGGCGGAGGAGAGCGCCTGCGGTTCATCAGGAGTGTGTCCGATTGGGACCGTCGGAGTAGGTCACAACAGGAGAACCTGTTGTGGTGGTCCAATGAGTGTTAAAGAGAAATTGTTATTTTATGGCCGACTTACATAGTTTTAGTCTTAGGTTTAGGTGTAAGGCAGTCATGGTGGCACAAAAAAAAAATGAATGAATGAAATGAATGAAAAAAATTGAATGTTATGGCCGACTTACATAGTTTTAGTCATAGGTTTAGGTGTAAGGCAGTCATGGTGGCACAGAAAAAAAAAACGCTTGCTGTGGCTGTTCTAGTTTTTAAGTTATTTTTAGGTAGTTTTAATTAATTTTAAGTAGTTTAAGTTTTCTTGGTAAAAATTGTGTTACCTTGTATTTATATATTAGATAATAGGCCGAAAGGCATTAGAATTAAGTTATCGTATAATTTAGGGCGCCCGCATAGGGCAAGTAAGTTAGTTAAGTAAAAAAAAAAACGCTCCCAGACTTTTCAATTCTCACCAGATTGCCTCAAAAACTGAAAACAAATAAGACCCAGTAAACTGAAGATTATAGGGTAACTGGAAATCCGAGCTATAGCGAAACTAAAATAATTAAATAAGTTGCCTTGGTCAGTAATTTGAATCAGCTTTTATGAATTTTCAATTATTTATTAATATATACTTACTTAAGTGGCGCTACAGTCCGGAATGAACCTGGGCCTCAACCAACATGCCTCTCCAATTAACCCGGTCCTTAGCTAACAGCCTCCAGTTGCGAACTCCATGTTGGTTGGCGCAACTTAAGGCGAGGTCTACCTCTACTGCGTCCGACGTCTGGCTGGGAATCGAAGACTATGGGAGCCGAAGTATTGATGTTCATTTATTCTACATGTCCTAGACATCTTAAACGTGCAATGATGATTTTTTCGACCATAAGCTTGTCGCTGTACAGGACGCTGTATAGGACGTTGAGTCCTACCAATGATGGCTTTGAAATCGATGAATAGGTGGTGGGTATCGATTTGGACGTCTTGGGTTTTTACCAGCATCTGCCGAAGTGTGAAGATTTGATCGTTTGTGGACTTTTCTGGCTCAGGAACTGATAAGGGCCGATCAGGTTGTTGGTAAACGGTTTCAGACGTTCACATATTACGGCAGATAGAATCTGTAGGCTATGTTGAGAAGACGTTGAGCAAACGATACTTCAGGCAAACTTTCTTCCGACCACATTTGGCTTAGCAAGTCATCTCCGCCGGCCTTGGTAAAACTTGCGTACATCGTTCCTGAAGTGGCACTTCTCTATATTCTCGATCGCACGCTCTTCCTTCTTTCCTTAATAGCCGGTGTTCTTCCCTGCCAATAGAGCTCAAAGGCAGCTCTCGTCTTCACCTGCAACTTAGGCTTGTAGGTATCGTTCTTGGTTGCGAGCATATTTCGGCTTTCCTCATCAAACCAGGGTTTACTTGCTGGTGATAGCAAGAAACTTAGCAGATTAGTTGCGGCTGATCTAATCGCTTGTTGGCATCGTTGCCATTGTTCTTTGACTTCTGATGCTGGTGATATGACGGCAATGAAGGTCTAGGCGGTCTCTTGCGATTGCAGTCTTTCGACATAAATTTTTTTTACATTATTTCTAGATTATTGTGGCGTGGTTTCAAGCCATTTTGTATGCGCTGTGTGCTTAACGAATCATTGGGGACAAAAGAAATTGTTGAACTTTTCAAAAAACATTTTTTTCTTTCTTATTCTACGCTCGACGCAACTCGAAAATTATTTAAGCCGAAGCATTAAAAGTGAAAAATTCAGATAACATAATGTAATTATGTAATTAAGTAATAAATATACAGAAATTGATAAGATTAACGTAGATGAGAGTAAAAAACTATAATAAACGGTAACTTCATCACTTGATGGAAGTGGTATTGTTATCGAATGTGGCTGGTTTTCCTCGGCGGCACGAGATGTAGTGGGCTTGAAAAAAACTAGCTAGGTATACAGTTGTCAGTTTAGCTTCCAACTTCTTCTTCTGTTTAACTTTTTAACTTCCTTCTCTCCTGTTTTCGAGCGTTGTAGAATGTCCAGTTTAGAGTTTACTTCTAAAACATTTATATCATTTTTTCTTAGGAACATTAGGTAAACACTCGGTTCTTTTTTTATGCCGCGTATAGGTAGCTTTTTTTGTCTTTGTGGAATCTCCACGGGGACCAGAAACGGTTGGTCGTGGACGAGCGGTCTCTGACCTGGCTGGGCGTTTCAGAGTTGCCGAGACAATCTTTGGGGGCAAATGGAAATATGTCCTCAATATTCAATACCTTCGTTGGTCAAGTGCCAGTATTAATGTCTTCAGGCGAACTGTTCCTTAACAAGACCTCGAGAGCGCAAGAACTGCAAAGTTTTTATGACATGAAGGTTAATAATAGTTTCCAATTCTGGATTAATTTGCCTGGAAATCTTTTGTTGCCACAATGCCACCATCTTTGAAGAGGTATTCATAGACAGCGACACGATGAGCTTTTGGCATAACAATTTTAGCGTCTTCTGTAGAGCGGTCACCGGAAGGACTAAGGATTATTAAGGCAAGGAAATGTTATCATATGTATTATTAATGAAAATATAAAAGAGAAACAGACCTATGACTAAACCTTGTGGCACACTCTCACTCAAATATTTCGTATTAGAAAAATGTGTTTTTTATCTGAAATCCTTGCGAATTGCTGCTTAGGAAAAACTTTTTAAATGGAAGGTCCCACATTCGAGCCAAAGTAATGACGATACATACCATGAACAAAAAATCGAACTGATAAGAGGACAATAACACATTTCTGTAAGTATGAGATCAAATATTTGCTTCACTAGGATCTTCTCAAAAACTAAAAAACGATGGTTATGATTTCTTTGTCACAGGGATTATTTAAGTTGTCGTAAAATTATTACGACCGTGCTTTTTAAGTAACCTGCCGAAAATGTTTTCCTTACCGGTTTCTTCATTATAGTTCCAGAGTTCGATCCCATTCTGTACATAGAAATTTGTGAAATTCCATTTATATTTTCTTCAGTATCATATTCAGTACATAAAGGGACGATAGCTATTGTAAAACATTGCACTGATTTGGATCATAGCCAGGTGATCACTAACAGGCTCTTGTTTGCTCTTTCCTGAGTCAGCTCCTAACAACGAATCCGCATTTTAATATGTACACCCTTGGATTACACTTGTAAGTAATGTCGCATGTTTTTCTTTTCCTGGTCCTTGCCATGTGAATTTCGCGAGGACATATTCAATCACGCTGTAAACCTTGAATACGTTTCAGGTATCGTTGTCCCTGATCGTTTTGGGTCTAGTCGTTCAGTAAATCAAAATCTGTCACTATCACCTATAGGGAATCAAACACATGTACAAATTAATATATTTTATATAAACAACAAGCTGATTTTCGGCTTTAATAATCAGCAGAAATTATCTGTCCGTTCTAATACATTATATTGATTTTGCAAAAGTATTACCCCTGTCGAAAAGAGTTATGGAAGATTGGATATAAATCAATTTAAAATTGAGTGGTTACGGATACCATCTATAACCCAGAAAAACAATCCAATTCAATGTAATACAAGCATCAATATCTTGAACAAAAGTATGACATCGATATTGATAGCCCGAGATTTCCAATGGCGTAGAAACTGTGATTTTGTAGTTACCTGGCTTTCATTTTAGAAATAGTACATTTACACACAAGACCATCAGAATAAGTTTAACATATCCAACAACTCAAACCGCGAATCACCATAGTAAGCTCAAATATTTAATTTACAATTTCCTTGTCCATTTTTAATTAGCTCTTCCTTTCAATTCAAGACTTTCGTAATAAATATCACTTTACAGCTCTAAATTGCGTAAAAATAACACAATGTTATTTCGAAGAGAAAAAAAAGAAGAAAAATGCCATTAGAGGAACAAAAAATAACATCCTTCAAGGATTACTGCTATTATTTTCGAATTCTGACATTTCTTCGTAAATATATATGTGTGTGTTCCTAATTTATTACCCAAAGCTTTATCTCATTTCGAATCCATCTCCCTGCAACGAAACGAAAAAAGAACCATATACCTACCATAGAAAACGAGGGAAAAAAGTGAAAACTCACCCCTATTCCAGAGAGTATCGCCAACCAACAATAACAACAATCTACGGCCATAGAAACCGACGCCATTATATATCAACATGCCACTCCGACCAGTGATGGATCACCGAAGTGTTTAGTTAAAAATTTAGGTTAATCTGAAAAAAATAATCAGAAAAATGCTCAAGGGAACAAAACTCACACACACACACGTATGCTCACTCCCGTTCATAAAAACCTCACCTTTAACCAAGCGTGTTAGGTTCTTTCCCTTTCACCTTCATTGGTTCTTGGTCTTTTTAGCCATAATGGAAAATTGTATTCTTCATCGTCAACGTGTTTGTTGTCGTCGTCGTTTTCTCGCCCTTCTGGCAGGTTACCACAGAAGAAGAACAACAACTATAGGTGGTACCCAAAAAAGGTCTGCTTTTGGGGGTGGAAAAAAAAGAGCAAGTAAAATGATAAGAAAAGAATGGCATCCGCAGGGCACTGATACTGTAGTGAAAGTGTTCGCTATGCGAGGGGAGATTAGGCCAGAAAAAGGAACATCCACCATAACCACCACCACTTTCTCACTGGAGATTGTAATGGTAGTCACGGCAGTAGCAGCATCAGCATGGCAGGAAGAAATGAAACAAAAATATTGCCAAGGATCAAAGCAACTAAGCATCTTCGCAGCAGTACATCCATCCACTGTTTCGTAACACGAATTATATGTGCATACATATGGAAGGCCGCGCCAGCGAGTGTGTATGTGTGATGTACGAAATGAATTCCATAGCGCTAGGACGAAAGATTTATTATCAAATTAAATTTCTGACAGAATTTATTGCTTTATCTCTAGTTCTTTCATCTTTCCAAACTGTATGCCACTATAGTTATAGTATATCAGCGCTGCAGGACGATTGCGAAAAACACCATAGCTGAGCGTAACACATTCGCATACACATGCTCATGATCACACCCTATACATACGTTCGTACCAATTGACTAAAAGGATAGAATTCGTACATGATTATTTTGTAGAATCGAAAAATTGCTCCGTTTTTGTGTGCTCTAAATGAAATTCACACATAGCACACACAATATAATGTAGGTAGGACCTAGGAGCATATTTCATAGGGAACGAATGAATGTGTGCTATAGGTTGGTGGAGGAGTGTGTCGGGATACCTATTAAGCTCTCTGGTAACTATAATATATTATAGAAAAACCAAAAGCACAAGCAATCACACAACCAGGACATAAATTTTCCCTCAACATTTTTTTGTTGTTGTATTGTATACACATTTTTCTGCATATCTATTCCTTTTTCGTTTGTTTTTGTTAGTCGATGTTATTCGTTTTTTTTTGATGGCACAGAGTATAGGCTAAAATGTTCGAACGATGTATCTAGGATTAGGCCCATATGTACACATTTGGGTTTAGACATAAATTCAATGAAACCCCTTAGCTAAAAGTGTTGTGTTATTGCTTTTATTTAAAACTTTAACGGATATGTTACGCTTGCATACACATCAAACTATAGTCTTTATAGTAGACTGTGGTTAATGAGGGTACTTTTAAATTTAATGTAGAGGATGACAAGAAGGCAAGTGTTAAATTAATTATATAAAATGTGCGTTTATAAAACCATACCAAATAAATGAAATATACAATAGCTAGTTATTGTAATTTGGTATTTAATAATATAAATGGAAATATTTTATACAATTCTTATAAAGAAAAAGAAAAGAAAAGGCGAGGAGAAAAAAAACAATGAAAAAGTAAAAGAAAGAAAAAAATCTGAAATTTATAATGTAGGTCACTTTTTTTAGAGGTATATAACTTATAAAAATAAAACACAACAAAGTCAAAAAAATGTTGGCAAACCATGGCATTTGATGTTTAAAAATTATCTGTCATATCGCCTCCGCGACTGAGCCTAATGAACGCCATCGTGCATGGCTTGTCTAATTTTGTCAATTATGCGTCGAATGTTGCATTCAAAGTTATCAATCGCAGCTGTTTTGTCAGAATAGAACAGAGATTTGACGCAATTACTCCCACAAAAAGTACTCCGAAGCTGTCAAATCAGACGACCGAGGTGGTCAAAGGTTACACGCCTTATATGGTACGTTACGCAGTCTTGTTGGACCCATTTCTCAAATTATCGTTTGCCATTCATTGTAATGTTGACACTGGTTTTAGATTTAAATACATGTGTACGCCTTCGGCACCGCACCAAACAGTGAATTGTTAGGGATTTAATTTAGTCTCAATAGTCTCATGAGGATTGTGATCACACCAAAAATTGCAGTTCTGCTTATACAAAAAATACCAGCCAGATCTTATATGGATGTAGATCTTTCCTCAATTTTGCAAGTAGTGGACGGTCGAAGACCGAGTTACTGACAATGGCATCAGATCGAAAAAATCGGATCCTCTGTCACACTCACGTCTACAGCGGCAATGGTTTCATCTGTACGCACTCGATTTTAATCAATATTATCAAAAACATTAATTGTAATCATGAATCAATCCACAGTATGTATTGCGTATTAGCTACTCAGATGGACAATGATGCGCACCGTACATTTCGAAAATAAATTTTCCACAATTTGTGAACGTTGTTCTGGTGTAAGTCTTTCCATTGTGATTGTGATCAATCCTCATCCTCATCCCATCTCTTCATATGCTTTTTAAGTACATAGTTCATTGATATTGGGAAATTCTCACCATCGTTTCGATGCGATTTGTAACTAAGTCTCGCACTGCTCCAAAGAAATATATACATGTTTTGCGAGCTCCTGCGCGACTTTCGCATATCGTGTGCTTATTATTGTAGTCTGTTGCTAAAAATCATTTTGTCGTTTTTTCATGTTTTGGTTAAAAAAATTTAATTTGTACACAAACTCGATTCGATTTTATCAATTTCAGCTTAGTAACTCATTGCTCATATTGTTAAAAACAACCCTCAAATCTGGAAACACAAGAGGCTGAAACTCACATCGGAGCTACCAACGCACTTTACATCATTTCAGTTGAAAGCTGCCAATGCACCTTGCAGCGGACATTGCGGTAAACGTTTATTATTTCCCATTACACTTACGTTGAAAGTAAAATGCATAGAATCTGTCCAATTTCCGGAAACCTATGATTGCAGTGGCTCTGGGGGCGCTACCAGTGGCATAAATTTGACTTTGCACACAATGCTTCATTTTTAAACTTTAATGCGTTGCGAAGTGGACACATACCGTTCATTGGTCCGACAGAAACAATTTGTTGTGAACTTTAATCGATTGCGAAGTTGTAATTGAATGCAGCTCGATGCAGATTTCGATTCCATTTAACTTCAATTTGATCCCCGCGAGTTGCTGCTTATTTTGAATTGCTTTTATCTGGTATACTCTGACTTGCAGCACTACGAGTTCTGCGACTTTAGATACCAAGTTACTGCTGGCAAATAGAAGAAATAATATGCAACTGAAAATTGACTCCCCTAGTTTTTCAGTATAACTATTAACTTAACAAAAATCGATATTTAATTAAACTTTACATATAAGGCGTTATTTTTTGCCTCATCTACTTTGTTCAGCGAGTTTTTTTTTTCAAAATGTGCTTATTCATTGCAGTTTTTATAATTTTCTGTCCAATGTTCTGAATTTTTCTTTCCGTAAGAACCTTCTAGAATTTATTAGAAAATTTATTAGAAATTCGTTCGCAAGTGATGCTGTGACAAAGGGAAATAGCCATTCATTTTTATATATGTATGGCAATTGCGTTGGCAATTTTTCTTATATTAAGCGGATATATATATTAGTTTGAAAATATAACGTATAATAAATGCGCCATTTTGTCTTCTTTTATTTACTGAGGCTTGGGACAATCGGAGTTTTCACCTATAAGATCAGCACTTTTATGATAGTGAAGGATTGTATTGATCACAAGATTGCTTTCGAGTATTCCATAAGTTTTTTTTTATGTGGTGAAATGCGTTGGTCTTGTAGGTATCTATGATAAGACGAAGCTTATGCTATCAACAAATAAAGTACTGTCAACGTTAGCGAAACAAATGTGAATAAACCTCTTAAAACGAAAGTCCAAATGCGTACTATACGTTCGCAATATGCTGAACAACAAGCAGGAAAACCCAGAAAATATTATGGAGTTTCGAAAGAAAAATTCTTCATCTAATTTTTGGTAATTATGTGATGAAGAATGGAGCAGAAGATACAACCGCGAACGTTATGAGCTATGACAATATGTGAATGCACTTCCAAAGGTAAACACACGTAGACTATGCATTTTCTCATTCACATCTAGTGTTCATTCACCAGATGTGAATAATTCATGGCTTAAAGAATACTCAAATCCCAGCCTTTAGGTTCCAGGTGATAAGATAACCCCAACTTCAGTTATAAGGATCAAGCGATAGCGGATGCCAGAGCGCTGGGACTGAATAACTGGATCAACGTGCCCTGCATCGAAGAGGATTGAAGGCTGGTTGAATCGTCGTCTCAATAGCCATCAACTCAAACGGGAAAAAAACTACCAAAAATGTCTTCATGGGCTTTTGAAACAGTCCATGTATAGAGGGGCACTGGGATTATAAGGCTATTTTAAGGGATCTCTAAATTAACTTCTTTGCCAAAAGAAACAACGGTTAGCAAGAATTAACAATTCTTTAGATTTCTGAAGATATGTCGTTATCAAAGTTAGTAGCGGAGCCCAGGTAGACTGTCAGTAGTGATTTTCTGTCCCATTCTTAGGTGTTGATTGTTCACACTTATTGACAACAAATGTATTGCTTTGTCCTGTGACTTCTCGTTTACTCCGATCTGGTGTTGGGTCGGTATTTCTGCACAAACCTATCAAGACTTTTGATAAAAAGTCACATGATATTTCGCATCCTTCCTTAAATCCTTGTTTAATATCGAATGTTTTCCTAAGGTTGCCGGATCTTCAGAGATCTTCTGTGAAATATCCTTCATCATTCTACACAGACGGACGATTTCATGCAGAATATAAATATTAGATATCTCTGTGTGTTCTTCGTTTTCGCAAATGCTGTCAATTGCACAATCGTTAACAGTATAAACATTCGTTTCAGAGGATCTTGGTTGCTTCGTGACAATAATATTTTTCCTATATAAAGTAATTAACCACTTGAAACCGGAAAGGTCAAGCCCATGTTTGGCTTTGTAAATAGCACGCCGGATATTCCGCACCAGCCATTTTTACCAGGCTGTTATTCTAGTATTGATATTTTACTTTTTTCTAATTACACTTATAGCTTTAGTAAGTCGAAACCGGTTAGTTGACATCAGTATATGTACTGTTGCCAACATAATTCATAATTTTTTTCTCTGGCACATATTCGCAGCGTAATAATTTTTTTTTACTTAATGCAAATCCTTCACCAAAAAACAACTACTTCCTACCATGATCCTTTTCTTGTCAGCATTACCGAAGTCACCCCCATTCAAATACTATAGCAGACGAAAGGGATAAAGCAATATTCCAACTTATTGCCACACCATTCTGAATCGACAAATATCCTTAAATATAAAGCATACGATATAAGCATCAGCCATCATCTGCTATTGCGTTCATAAGTCAACTTCCATTGCAATAAATTACATTTCAATCCTCTAATTTGCTTCATTTTCGAGGTGAAATCCTTTTTTGGAAACCCTAAACCTCTTTTACTTTCACAGGAGCAAAAAAATCTAATTCCAAAGGAAAACCGATATGGACTCACACAATTTCCTCCATTCTTCGCTCGGGGGTATTTCGTTATCCCATTTTCAGACACGTAGTACTTTATATATATTTTCAAATCCTTTCTTTACAGCACCCTCTCTCTATGTGAGGATTCATTTTTGAATCCAAAAGGGAAGTTCAATAATCGCATAAGTCATTGGCTGAGTGCGTTTCGTGTCCATAATAAGGGGGTTGCTCTTCAAAATGGAAATAGAGTGTACAAATTGAACACCCAATTCAGCGGAGAGGGTAGATTTATATCTACCAAAGTGTCCTTTCGAATGTCCTTTTTTCTATAGATTGTTGTCAACACAGGCAACAAATTGGAAAAATACGCAAGGGATATGTGTAATAATTCAATGTGCCATGCAATAGAATCAATACAACACAAAAAAAACATGGACATGTTTTCATACATTCTATTCGATACCAAGGACTTAAATGTTTTGCAAACATCTATCACACATGTCCTTGGGTATCCAAAATGCTATATATTTTCACGCTATCAATAGTAAAAGTGAAAAATTAGGTCACCAAACTGTGATTGGGCCAAACCAATAACAAAAATCCAATAGAGACTAACAGGTAAAAGGTAAAGGTAAAGGTAAAGGTAAAGGTGCTTAGGTGCACCTGAATCTATACCATACACAAAACGCACATAATCGAAAGGACCAACAGCAATAAATTAATTTCGCTGTTATAAAGCATTTTCACCGAATTTATTGTTCTTTTTGTGTATTGCGCTCCAAGGGAAAATATTAAAAACAAAATTGAAAGGACGAGATTTTTTTGGCGCACCTTGCAATTTATCAAACTGGAATGCAAAAATGTCCTTTCACTTTCCTTACACACAAAAATAATGGGCACCTTGTTATAGGTTGATGGGAATTTATGATTATTTTAGGCATATTTGCAGTCACTCAAGGTCAAGACAAATATTACGCAATTGTTATGCGTGATATGATTTTCTTTGTCTGAAGGTGTGGGCAATGTCCAGTTCATGGTCAGTATGTCTGGTCGGTAATTACGGTTTTTATTGTGTTGAGGTCATCAAATTCTTTATTTTATTTATAACTAGGGCAGTATCCCTATTGTGCCGCTGTGCATGGCTAAAGGTAACCTGAAATGAAATGTGGAATCTACGTGTCTAACGCACATGGCTGGATCATTTTTAAAGATGAACACCTCAAGATAGTCTTTCAAGGTTTTTCCACTTCTGCAAATAAAAGGTAATTTTACTTTGTTTCTGAATATTTATATAATCATTTTCGTAGAAATACCATCACACAGCAGGCCATTCAAAAGTTGTAAAGGTAAAGTCAGCAGTTTTGCCTTCTAATTATTGTTCGCCTTAAGCCAATACGAAGTTAATAGGGATGTATAAGGTCATCTTACTTACATTTAATGCTGTGCATGTTTCATGGACGAAGTACGACTGTTTTGAAAGTCAATACACAGTGTAAATTGTATACCGTTTGATATATAGGCTTTATTTAAGGACTTAAGTTGTTTACGTACAACAATAAACTTCAAATTTCGTTCAAACTTTTTACTTCTACTGACAGTCTTTTTTTTTTAATTTAAATTTTCCATTTTCTTCACAATTGTTATAATAATTTGATTTAATTTGACAATATTTTACAGTTAATCAGCTGTTGGAATTTACATTTATTACAAACTGTTCCTATACCCCTTTTGGTTAGAGGTCAGAATATACTCGAGGTAAGGCATGTCTGTCTTAGAAGGCGACTAAAATCCACACCCGTATACCGAGTGTAAAGCGTATACAACAACAAAAATGCAATGAGCAAAAAAAAAAAACATTTAATACCCCAGGTGGCAGTTCAGTTTCACTGGAAAATCTACCCTCTTCGGAGATAGCTCTATGGATTCTGGGGAGAGACAATTATTACAATTATTTAAGCCTTTGAGGAAAATCTCAAGGGTAACAAACTCACCTACATCTGGATCTAAAAAAAATTATAAGTCTCAAGGAGCTCGACATCACCAGAAGTGTAGGCCCACGAAAAATTAGAGCCTTAAGGACGAAAACGACGTTCTTCGAACAAGGCTTAACAATGTCGAACTGCTCTGTGAAGAGCTTCGTTAAGAAATTCTCCACTTTAAGGGAGAAAATATGACCCTAAAAAGTTGATTGAAAACACACTAATGTGCCAAAACCATGTGCAAACCTCGTGAATTCCGAATACTATACAGATGAAGAAGAGCTCGCATGTAAAAAAGAAGGGCGAAGAACTTAAAAATATATACAGAGAATTGTACTGGAAAATATCCGAAGCTTGACCCTGATACAAAGCTGCTTTTATACAAGCAAGTGCTAAAGTCGGTCTGGACATATGGTATACAACTATGGGGTTGTACCAGTAAAACGAATCTAAAAATTCTACAAACTTCTAAAAACAAAATAAGGAATGAAGATCTACGCAGAGATCTGAGATGAAAAATTTTGCATGCAAACATACAAAACGTTTGTTGGGACAGGATAACACAACGGTTAACGTGTTAACGTGAGGAAACTAATTAATTGGGTAGTCTTCAATGATATAAGCCCTTAGATTTGGCCCGATGATAACAACCCGCGCTATAAATTGAGGAAAAAGCAGGAACCCTGAAAGTAAAGTTACCTGCCAAACATTCATTACTCATGATTAAAAAAAATTGCTAGATAAGTCGCATACTTAGTTGCAATACAAATACAAAAAGCACGCTCTCGTTGTGTCTATGAAGATTTCCACCAGCCCACGGAAAAAAAAATATTCCAATTAATTATGGAAGTTGAAATTACTCTAAGAAGCTTTAATCGCTTCCGGATTGTTGACATAACATCGTTCTTTCAACGTTCCCCACAAAAAAAGTCCAAAGCGGTCAAATCGCACCTCCGAGGCGGCTAATTGACATCGCCATGACGGCTGATAACACGATTTGAAAATTTGGTGCGCAAAAGATCGATAATAGCATGGGCTACGTGCCATTGCGTACCATCTTTCATAAGCCAGAGTTCATCCAAATCCATGTCTTTAATTTCAGTAAAAAAAGGTTAACATGGCTCTGTATCGATCACCGTTGATTGAAACGTTGTTCCGAGTCTCGTTTTCGACGAAAAATGCACATCAAACTGTCACTCCCGGATTGGGAATGAACAACCATGTCTCTGTTAAATTGACAGCATTGGATGTCAGGTCAATTTCGACATTTAATAAACATCGGCTTACAACATAGCTACAACATATTTCTTTCGGTGCGCGACAACACTTCTTTCAAAGAACTAAGGTTAATTGACTTCGCTACCAAACAAAATGCCAATATTACCAGCACACGGTTTCCTCACCACGATATCCATAAGGGGGCATGGCCGGGTCCAGATAGATAACGGTCAATCAAATTGATCATATTGCGATAGATAAGAGGCACGCATCTAGTATTTCGGATGTTCGAATATTCCGAGGGGCTAACATCAACTCGGACCACTACCTTATTGCAACCAAGGTAAGAATGCGGATATCCACGATACAATCAACTACAAATATTGTGGAATATTTAAATGTCGATGTGCTAGGTTTCTCGCACTCACCAGCAAGAAATAATTGGTTTGATGAGGAATGCCAACAGATGCTGGCATCCAAGAATAAGGCCTACAAGGCTAAGCTACAGGTGATGACAACATCTACCATTAAGCTCTAAAGGCAGAGAAGAAGGGAAGAACGCCTGATTCTCTGAAGTTTTAGCAAATTTCAAAAAATTAAAGCCAATGATACAAGGCACGAACAGAATCCTTTAGAGACGTAAAAGGAAATACCGTAGCTAAGACACAGTCGATGCTGACTATATGCAGACCCGTCAGGTAGAACGAACCAATAAATATTGGAGACGATTGGGACAACTACCAATCACCCGACCTAAGTGAAGTGAGGATAGCAATATTAATCTTAAGCACGACAAGACTGCCGGAAATGACGGCAAGAAATTACTTGAAGGTAACATTCACCAAATCATAAGCCAAATTTTATCGGATGAAAGTATGCCTGAAGAATGGAACCTCAATATAGTTTGTCCGATCCACAAAAAAGGAGAGCCGAACAAAACGAACTGTAGAGGCATAAGTCTCATCAACGTATCGCCTACAAGATAATATCTGACGTAATACGTAAATACCTGAAACCATTTACCAGTAACCTAATCGGGTCTTATCAGAGTGGTTTTGGGCCAGGAAAGTCGACAACTGAGCATATCTTCACTTCGGCAGATCCTGGAAAAAAACCCAAGAAGTCCAATTCGATACCCACCTACTCATCAGTTCCAAGGTGTTAAATTATTTACCAGCAACATGATCCGCTCTTATTTTGGGTCAGGAAAGTCCACAACTGATCAAATCTTCATACTTTGGCAGATCCTGGAAACAAACCAAGATGTCCGAATTGATACCCACCACTTATTCATTGATTTCAAAGCCACATACGACAGAATTTATAGAGATGTACTATACAGAGCCATGTCTAGTTTTGGTATTCCGCCAAAACTCGTCCTTTTGTGTAGGATGACGATGGAGAATTCTCACAGCTCCATCAGGATCGGAAACGACCTCACCAACACATTCGATACCAAAAAAGGATTTAGGCAAGGCGATGCACTGTCATGTGACGTCTTTAATTTGAATCTTGAGAGGATTGTGCAAAACTCCAGAGCCAACACTGGAAGCACAATCTTCCATAAATCGGTATAACTACTATCAAGCGCTGGATGTCATGTTTGTTAGTATAATCAATGAAACGAAAAAAAATGATTTAGCAATAATTGATGGTGAGGCTGAGTATATGGTATTGGTATTGCGTTTAGTAAAACTTGTGGAATCATTGTGTGTTAAGCAAGAAAGAAAACGGCCCAACAAGATCCTCAAACCTACCTTTTCTCTGCATTCTGGTGCGATACTATTATTTTTGCTGCAAAGAATAGGCCCTCCTCCTTAAAACCAAATTAACACTTAGAAGTCCAACGCATTATCTACTATGACACTGCACCCACACAAATGAAAATGAGGCACTGAAAGCAGTAGTTGCATAATCCCAAACTTCAACAATTTTGATATTCGTGCTTAAAGATTTAACAAAAAAATTAAATCCGTATTGTTTGATTAATTTTTTAAATAGTAACTTAAAAACAAAAAAGTCTAACACAAACTCAAAATTAATAAAATGAGGGTTTCGCTACTCTTGCTCTTAATGTCCTTAATATGATAGATAAATTAATGAAAAAGACTCCATTTTGCAAAAGTCCTTATTATAATTATAGACTACTTTATTGTCCAAAGCAGCAATTTTGCAAAAGCCATGGTGCTCAACCTAAACACTTCTCTAAATGTCACAACAAAACCTTATAAAGCGTCATTAATCCTCACAGACTGACACAATGTTTTCGAATTATTTACGTGGCTTGCGTGCAACAATCAAAATAAATTTTAGCCAACACAATAACTTGAAGCATTAATCATCCGACTTAATATTCACTGCACACATCTCTCTCTCTCACACACAGTTGATACAAAGGACACACTTTTCAAAAAAAAAATTACATACCCTATGCAACACACCAAAACAATAATAAATCCTTCGAGAGACATTCATTTAGAAAATTTGTTTCAATTTATTCTCTCCACGGCATCAAAAAAGTTACTGCAATCCTGCACATGAAAGTTCATTTGAATCATTAAGAATCCATAAAGTTAATGTGCAAGTGAGCTGCTATAGCAACCACCACCACAGCCGCATGGCCAAAAGATCTCTTGAAGGAAATTCCTGAACTTTTTCAAAGATTTCGCCGCACCCGCTGCACCGTCGTTGTATGCTCATGCGAACGCATTAGCCATAAAGGGTTAAACATGCACTTGCACATTAAAATACCCCAAAAAGGCGCTACGTTCAACTATAAATTAATAAACGCTTGCATGTATAATAAACTGTCTTCAGAAGATATTTACGGCCACTGCTCAAAGCATCGTATACAAACTCTTGCGAAAGAAGCTCGCTCTCGTCCTTTGGTGTCGTCCTGTTGCACTTTATTTAGTGCACGAACTGATTACACTTCTCTCGCCAAAGTTAACTTGCCAAAGTTTCTTTCGAAAAAGGCAGTGAGCACGGCAAGAGGGATGCAATTTGCAAAGTTTCGACCACACACATTAATGCGCACACAACGATGTGGCAAGCGGAATATGCACGTAGGTAACCCTTATACGGAGACTGTGTCTTATTACGCACATAAGTCTGCCACTTTCTTAGGTGTCAAGTTGCAGAGTGCAATGTGAGATTTTTGTGTTGTGAGTGTTGTCTGTGCGCTGCTGCCGGGGTGGGTGTCATTTGTAATGTTTCGTTTAATTAATTTCTCTTTTCAAAGCAACAACAATCTGAAGAACTAATTTACCGTCAGAGAAGTGAATAACCTGCAAGCGGTACGTACCTGCCCGCGGTTAGCTGCGCGATGGGTATGGTGATGGCGATGGCGACCCTCAGTCAGTTGCCATTGGTTGGTATATGGTCTCTCTTGGGTTGCGAAATTTATTATGCTAGATGTGCCCTCGATGTTGATTCTGCTGTGGTAACTCTTTCCTTTCGAGTACGAGTATCTTATGGTCAGCACTTGAAACGGTGTTTGGTTCGTGTTTTGTGGTTCATAAAAGAGCTTTGCCGCTGTTGAGTATATCATAAATACGGCCGCAGTCAGTCATACGGGATCAGGCTAGAGTTGAACCCTTTGCGGGGTAAGTGTACTTGAAACCGGCTTAATATGGCATAGACTAACAATGGAAACCGCCCGCAAAGTTCTAAGAGATTCATTGTTTATGATATAATTCATCATGCAGATTAGCAGTTGAATATCTTGTTTGCCATGTCAATGATGGTCTGAATATTAAACCGGGTATTACTCATATAGCAGCATACTTCAATGAATTTCACTTAAACAAGTGAGTCATCAGTAGATGACTCTGAAGCAGTTCAATAATATATCACTAAGGAGGGCAGATCCATTAATACATATATCTATCGCAAGCTCACATGGATGCTATAATGACCTAGAAGTAATATTTTCCCTTAGTCACCTCTTAAAACAAGCATTATATAATGGACAATTTGAATGCTTTAAGTTGCAACAATGTGTGATTTTGATATATAGATTGTGTTTGAGTTAGTTAATTATAAGAGATCTCGTCCTTTTGCTATTCAATTAATTTTGATTAAATTTAATTATTTGAATTTTTATTCCGTTTGTCTTGGAACCGAGATAGCACATTTGTTAGGTCTCGGTGGTGTCGTAGCCTATCAAATTCAACCTCAACCTCAATGTGGCTGAAATTCCATGTTCGCAGGCAAATAATCCACTATTGTTTCATTTTACAAGCCGAAATCTTGACAGCAAGTCATTTTTTAACGAATTCGATGCGCTTTCAGACTCAATCTCAAGAATTATATCGCTGTATTATCATATTTTGCCCAATTTCAATGTACACAATTTTAAATTCTGAAAAAACAACACCAGAAGAAAGGTATGTTAAGACGAGTGTTAAGATCTTTTCTGTGGTAAATAAATCAACCCAGCTTGTAACTCAGCCTACATGCAAACCTATCATCCTGATAATCACACCATTAATGTATTATCGCCTCTAGGTTCTACAGACCACTGTATCGTACCAGCAAATCTCTCAAACTGCAAAAATGTATGACTTCAAACGAATTCTAGTTGATCATTGGTTTCTCGATAGTGACGTAGATGCTGCTGCTAATAACATCATTTTACTTGCTATGAGATCTTTTATTCCATCATATACATTGAGCTGTAAAGAATCTATCAGGCTGGGAGAGGTCAACTTTCCGTCCTACAAAACAAACCCAAGAGAGGAAAACCAAAAAAAAAAGAAAAAAAAAGCCGGAAACGATTTTAATGCACATTTAAAGCGTTTTATTTTTTTTATGACTTCAAGTTTAGGCAAGCAATAAGGATATAATAGCTGTCAACTCTTTTTAGCAGCTAGTTCCTCGATGCCAGATTGTTCTTCTGTACTCATTCAGGACTCTTTCCGAGTAGACGAAAAAAAATTAAACTGTGCAGCCTGTATCAAAAAAGGGAAATTGTCTTTAGTTACCGACTAGTTGCACTTACGCCCCTTCTTACCAAGGTCATGGAAGCGCTAAGAACCGTTAGCTTATGAAATATCTCGAAACACAAAAAACTTTGCAATGACCACTGGTGATTTGATGACATATTTCACCGAAAAGTGAAACCAATCAGTTTACCATGGTGGAACAAGCAAGATTGGTGTGCTTGATATTTCAAAGGCATTTGACAGAGTTTGAAATCAAGCCATTATATCAAAAATACGTGCATTTGGAATAGAAAAAAAGCTGTGAGTTTAGTGCCTTCCCAAGACTTAGTTTCATTCGCATTATCATAAATGATCTTATTTTTGCAACTTTTAATCATATTTATTCGTTTGCTGATGACAGTCCCTAAGCTTCTCGTATTCACTTTCGGGTCCACGCCTCCTTATCTTCGGAAGTGGTCTTCATTATCATATCAATATCTTGACTTGTGTTGAAGAAACTTACTTACGTTGCAACGAGCAAATATTCAATGTACAGTTAAGAACGCTGCGAAATATCTAAGTTTCCCAAATCGATTTTTGAAATATTTCACCCCTTCTGATTTGGCCACAATATATTTAAAAAGAGTATATGCCTCCAAATTTGAGTTTAAAGCTCACCTCTGTTCGGGGCACCAAAACCAACAGTATTTTTTGTCAGAGCTTTTTAAGACAAGCAATTGCTTACGTTTGTGTGAGGAGTGACAAAGTGGTTAGTGCGTTGGCCTAACAAGTTGGATGCTATTCGTCCAAAAAGATAAATATTTGGTCATCTGTGTAGTATTGAACAATAAAAAGTCGGCGAAGTAGACATTTTCGTTATCCTTTTTTATTTATTTGTTTATTTATTTAAGTCTACCAGACTGTATAGTTATATTAAAAAAAAAACTTTTCAGGCAAAAGAAAATATATTTTAATAAAAAATATTTTATAAGAAAATAAAAAAATATAAAAAACTGAAAAAATGCTGTTTATTAATGTACTGATCAATGTATATTATCCGGAACATTCGAAAACACCCGTTTTGTATCCCTAAAAAACACGAACAAAATAAACTCTACTAAGCAAACGTCAATAAGCTTTCATAAGCGAATATAAGCCAACATTCCGGCCGCTAAGTGTGGAAAAGTTAGAAAACTCAAACTGAACTGTGAGTTCACACACGGTAGAAATAAAACTGTATTCTGGTTAATTTGTAAGAGAATGTGATGAATTCAGAAAGAGAGTGCGTTTGCTGTTGATATTCGGCAATTCGACCTTAGACTATCCTCGGTGTATAGCCTCGTAACATATTTTCACTAAAGGAATGCTTCGAAGAAAATAGCATCAAACATAGCTTCTCCCTTCATTTGTGTATGCGAAATTGTGATTTTTGACACAAACAAGATGACATCTTGCTTAACACCCAATCGCGCGAGAGACAAATTTGAGATGAGATGATGTTTGTCAGAGGTTTAGCAATAGAAACAAATTAGGCGGTCTAACTATCTAGATTTGGACCAGGGACCCTGCGCTTGGAGTCAAACGTACTAATCGCTAGGCCACTTCAGAGCCTTTCAACAGATATTAAAAAAAAAAAACTGTTTGAAGATAAGCTCTCTTCATTTTAAACAACTCACAAAATCCAACCAAAGCTACACACTCCTTCACCGTCAAAGCTATCTTTGAGAACATCATCAAATCTGACTACGTCATCCCATCCAAAACGATCATGCAACATACCAGTTTTCATCTTCATCTTGTAGCCTCTCTCGCCAATCTGTCCTTGTCAAAGTTTGACAACCACAAACGTCACAGGCGTGTCAGGTAGCATCTCGGTTAAAAGCTGTCGTCAAATGTAAAACACCATAATTTCTAAGGGCAGGCCTCAAATTACAAATGTACATATTCCTTATTAGAAAAAAAATACATATACAAATTTTTACCGCAAAAGGTTCATTCATACCCAGGGCCGAGCTTTCTAAAAATTCAAAATTCTCAAAAAAAAAAATATAAACTCAAAATGTACTACTTTTCTGCAAATTAAATCACTAAAACGATCCAATTAAAACACTTTTGTATTTTTTGCACAACTACTTGCAATAAGAATCACAGTCATAACTAAAAATATGTCATTTTTGTCAAAGCACCTGTTATTTTAACTTTTGCATCTAAAACGACATTTTACGTTAAAAAAAATTAACTTAAATCAATGGCAACTAGGTAGGAAGGAAAGTTGTAAATATTTGTTTGTGTTTAAAACTCAGAAAAAAGAGCTGTAATAGGTACATGTGAGATAAATGGATTTCAATAATCTAATGGCATGGTGTAGTAAAAAAACAATCTTTCACTACTAATAAATGTTTAATTACGACTTTGGCAAGCACAAAAAGTTTACATCCATTTGATTTTATTATTAGTGGCGCATTGTTAGAAAGAGTACACCATTTTGCTGAACTCTGAGTAGTTTTTGATCCAAGACTGGACTTTAAGTTACATATTAACACAACTGTTAACAAAGCCTCAGGCCGTTTAGTTATGGTTAGGCGTTGGTCTACAGAACTTAATGATCCATAATGTAACTAAAAGCCTTTATATTGGTCTCGTTCGTTCTGCATTGTGGAGTTTGGATGTCAAGCTTGCTGTCGATGTTATGCCTGTCACATTTCCTGTATCAAGTCTGTACAAAAACAATTCTTACTGTTTGCGCTTTGTCATGGCTAAGCAATGTCCATTTGCCACCATACCGTCAACGTCTAATGCTGATTGGTTTAAATAAACTTGATGATAGAAGGTATACAATAATGATTTTAAATTGTTAGCTGGTGAAATTAGTTTGTCATATCATATTATGTTATATTAATTTATCTTATCATATCATCAATATATATCAATGTACCTTTTTATGAAAGCCCTAATTATAATTTGCTTAAATGTAACTTTTAAACTTTTGTATTTGTAATAAAGCCTCAAATAGATGAAATAGTAACTTATAAGATGTAAATTAAATATTTTCATACATATTGTAATATAAAAGTTTTTGATTTCATCTTTAAAATTAAAAATAATGAACGTATTTCGTGAAGGCTAGTTATTAATTAAATGATTCAGCATTCGAAATCTGTAAACAGCTGACGTCACATATGTTGTTCGAATTGACATAGCTTAAGTTGGAGTCCGCGAATTTCGGTTTTAACGCATTGTGTTAACAGTTTGAAGTCTCTTTTTTCTTGTCATCATAACCCACGGGACATCGAATGCTGGCTTACATAAAAAAAAGTTTATACCACTCCGCAGTATAAACTTAAGCTCAACTCTACTCCCAGCATATACTACAAACCATTGACTCTTATTTACCTACTCCCAACAACAATATGTGCATGGGCAAAACGGAAGCATGTAACAGGGCGCAAATGAAATTGATAAACCTTTAAATTCTGTCATAGATACCTACTAAATTTCTTATTTCTCACATCTTCTATTCATCCATTTGCCTGCCTTATAACTACCCTGATAGTCTAAAGTATCCCTAAGAGTAATTTATTCTACATTTTTATGCAAATACCTCAAATGTCCCCCCAAATATACACACTCACACTAAAACTCCATGAATACTGAGCCCGAAGCCCATAAGCGGATTGGCTAAAAGAAGATGTATGGCTATTTAATGATTTTCGATAACATCTCACCCCATTTAGTAAACCATTCTCCTCTCAAAAAGACGTCCGGTATGGAAAAACTTCCTTCGGATTGCAAAAAAAAAAAACAAGAAAACCGTCTCCTAAATTTTCCACGCGAGTTTACTACCACCACCTACCCCTCGTTGTTTAAAAAAAAACTCGTATCAAAGTTTCTACAAAAAACAACCAAAAAATAGAAGCTAACGCAGGAAAAGTAAAAAGAAAAAATTTGGACAAAAATTCTTGCACGAACAGACCATCCCCAGGAGCAGGGTGGTGGCAACAACGACGCGCGGTATATCCGTACATAACTCGTGTTGTATAGTAACATGGAATGGTACGACGAACACTAGAGGGTGGCAACGCCGCTCTATAGCATGAGGGATTACATTGGGTGATTTATATGGGATTCCGAAGAGTTATGGCCAGAATGTGTCGGCAATTTTTATTGGACATTTTAAAAAGCAAGTAAGATGTTCCTTCTAAGACCTTTTTTCGGCGACTAGGCAGTAGAAATATTTATTATTACATTATATCAGCATCTGCCTGATGCAGCCCACAACGTCGAGGCCGACTCTCAAATCGTGCTGCAGATGTGTGATGAGTTTGCAAGGATAGGGGTTGCCAATTCTCTATGCCATTGGCACATTTTTTCTGTCCAACCCCATTATTGGAATTTAAATTTGCTAGCAATTCGTGATGGGATTTCCCCATTTAGTCACCTTATTCGTGTCCTGTGTGTTTAAACGCGTTCACATCTTCTTGACCTGACACCCACGTCAACGCTGTTGCCTTCATCATTGTAATACATTCCCTTCTTTGCGAGAACTTTGCGAAAACTTTTACAACGCTACGAGCAAAAACCAAACCAAGGACGCAGCGGACATTTTGAAGTCGTGGTGCGCGCGGTACGGAAAAAAAATCCCCCAGAGAGCCGAAATAAATGTGGCAGCTGGCTAAGAATAATGGCGACAAAATGAATGATTCCTGCGGTCGGTGGCGGTTGTGGTGAGCAATTTACGGGGTGCTGAGAAAAAAACTCTGCTGCCCAATATTAATGCCCACTTTAATCCTTCGTCTCTAATTTAAGGGGTGTCTACTGTTCTGTTCACCGCGCGAAGAAGACACTGCGCGATTTTGCATACCAAATTTATGTGAAAAGCGGACCATCACCGCGCCGCCGTCTTCGTTGCCAGCGTTGTCGTTGCCTTTGCCTTGACTAATTATACGCGAAGATAATTCACTCGCGGGTGCTGCTAGGATGGCAGCGAGTAGAGAACGTGCAACGTTGGGAGGCACATGATGGGGTTTTGCTTTGGCTGGCATTGTCGCAAGGAATTGCAAATTGTTGGCACTTTGTAATTAGGAATTCGGTGCACGTTGCTCGCAACGAATTAAAAGACAATAATATTAATTATTGTTTCAGTGTTGCTATTGTTCGTCGAGAGTTTTGTGTTTGTCTCGCACTTTGATTGTGAGCTTGGGGGAGGATTGCGTGACGCGGGCTTTTTGCGAAACGCGGGAGACTGTGGGCGGATGACATTTCTAGCGGTGTCAACGTTGTGAGCGATGGTTTTGCGAGTTTTGTCGTCGTCTATGCCGCGCATAAGTTATGAGTTGTCACCTGTCACATCGCCTGTCAAATTGAAAGTGGATTGAACAAGTATTTATCGTGATCGCAGATAAGAATTTCAATTAGTGCGTCGAGTGATATTGCATGTGTGTTTAGTGCGGTTGGTCGTACTCGTAGGTATACGGGTAGATTTGGATCCGCTTTGTAGTTATATGGTCTGCTGGAAATTGGCAGTTATGAATGGGTATGGAGTTGTTTGTCTATAGTTGCATTTGATATTCTAAGTAGCAATGAAGGATAATCGTATGATTATATGAAAAGGATGTGATGCTTGTTGCTTGTGTTTTATATAGCATGGTGGGTGGTGCCTGCCTTGTTAGTTAAATGTTTCATTAGATAAATTAATGGGTATGAACTAACTTATGGTATAGTCATATTTTATTAGTCATTCACAAAATTATAGTTTCATCACGTTGTAAGATGCATATTAGCTTCACAGTTGGAAAAACAACGAAATTGCAATTTTCCTCAGCCCTGGGTACTATCGAGCCTGTTGCGCTAAAAATATGTATTTGTATTTTTGTTTTCTGATAATGAATATGTACTTTTGGAATGGGAGGCCTGTCCCAGGAAACTACGGTATTTTACATTTGACGGCAGTTTTTAAACAAGATGCTACCTGAAACGCCTGCGACGTTTGTGGTTGTCTCAAAGTTTGACAACCACAAACAGATTCCTTAAAATTAATATCCCTTAAAGAAATATTAAATTGAAATTGTTTCAACATATTGTTAAGACAGTTTATCAGAAACTTGTTTGGTTCGACCAAAAACGACGTTTTTCTCCTACGCCATACCGTAGGGTATACAAATTGTTTTTGTATGAAAACGCCTCCAAAAAGTGGGTGCGGGTAAAAATGATATATTGAAGAAATGTTGACATTACCAAAACCAATTATTTTGCATTAATATTTTTTTTCGACACGTTTAAAATTTTACCAAAACAGTTTTTTTAAGGAAAATGCCCCCAAAAAATGGGTGTGGCAAAAAACTTTCTATATACGAAATATAGATATTAAGATTGTCTTGATATGTTGTTCAGACACATTTCAAAATTTCTAACAGTTTGGCCTAAAACTATGATACGGACCTACGGACGGACGGACTGACATGGCTAAATCGACTCAGCTATCGATTCTGAGTCGATCCATACACTTTGAGGTATACCTAGCTCATTTATTTCTCTATGTTACAAACTATGTATCAAACCTAGTATACCCCAATGGGATAGGGTATAACTAGTATGTTGCTGATCGTTTTGGATGGCATGACGTAGTCAGATTTGAGTTTTGAGGCTTTTTGAGCCTTTCCGGAAGGTGGAGCGTGGAGCTTTGGTTTGATTTTGTGAGTTGTTTGCAATGGAGAGAGCTTATCTTCAAACTGAAATCTTTTTTTTAATTCTAATAAAAAACTCTGCGGTGGCCTAGAGATTAGTACGTTGGACTCCAAGCGCGGGTCCCTGCTCCAAATCTAGAAAGTTGCAACGTTTTTTCACTGCTAGACCTCTGACTAACATCATTTTAAATTTGCCTCTCACAGGATCGGGCGTTAAACAAGATGTCATGTTCATTGTGTAAAAACCACAATTTCGCATACACAAACAAATGGAGAAGCTATGTTTGATGCCATTATCTTCGAAGGATTCCTTTAGTGAAAATATGTTACGAGGCTATACATTGAGGATAGTCTAAAGCCGAATTACCGAATATTAACAGACGCACTCTCTCTCTCTCTGAATTCATCACATTCTCTTACAAATTAACCAGAATACAGTTTTAGTTCTACCACATGTGAACTCACAGTTCAGTTTGAGTTTCCTAACTTTTCTTCACTTAGCGGATGGAATGTTGGCTTATATTCGCTTGTTCGTATTTTTTGAGGGATACAAAATGGGTGTTTTCCAATGCTCCGGATAATGTGAATTGATCAGTACATTAATGAACAGCATTTTTAAAAAAAAATTTTTTATATTTTTTTTATTTTATTATAAAATATTTTTCATTATATTATTTTTTTTCTAGCTTGAATAGTTTTTTTTAATATACAAGTATTTATCGTTATAAATACTACCAGACCATACAGTATGGTAGACTTAACTATATAAACAAATAAACAAAATAATCCACAGATTACCAAATATTTATCTCTTCGTACAAATAGCATCCCTAGTTATGCCAACGCACTAACGATTTTGTCAATCCACCCACAAACATAAACTAATGCTATTTGCTTGTCTTAAAAAAATCTGACAAAAATGCTATTGGTTTTGGTGCCCCCGACCAGACGTGGGCTTTAAACTCAAATTTGGAGTGCATATACTCTTTATAAATATATTGTGGCCAAATCAGAAGGGGTAAAATATTTCAAAAATCAATTTGGGAAACCTAGATATTTCGCAGCGTTTTTAACTATACTTTGAATATTTGCTCGTTGCAAGTTTCTTCAACGTAAGTCAAGATATTGATATGATAAGATATATGGTATGATGATTGACTTCTGAAGATAAAGAGGCGTGGACCTGAAAATTAATATGAGAAGCTTAGGGACTGTCATCAGCAAACGAATAAATATTATTAAAAGTTGCAAAGATTAGATCATTTATAAAATGAGAAAGAAACTAAGGAATCTTAATCGAATTAAGGAATCTTAATGATTTAACGCTACTTAGTTCAGCGGTCTTCACAAGGGAAACGCCAATACAAATTTTGAAAAGTAAGACTTTCGAAATTCACACCGTTGACCAGGTAAACGAGACAATTCGTGATTTTGATGAAATACCAACCACATTAAATAATGATTTTAATAATTTCTATCGAATTTCACAAAACTCAAAATTCCCAACCCGAATTCGTTTAATCAATGCCAATGAAAATTATCGGTATCTTCCCGGGAAAATGCATTAAGCGACATTAAAAAAAAACGTTCTATGTAGGTAATTATTTGTGTATTTTGTAGTGAACTGTAAATTTTATTTTTCTATAGTTCATTTGTATTAATGGTAGAAATTTCAAACCAAGACCAAAACGTGGCGCTTCCATTAATTATAAGGCAAATTAAAAAGTGATTTCCTGAAAAATGTTCGCTTAGTACATTTCTTTGATTTTGACGATTCTGACGCAGATCCTCATTTTCTCAACAATTCTTCTACCATTTGAAGCAGTTCTTCCAACAGCGCAGATGTTCCTCTGAGTCTAAAATGTCTAAAATAAAAGGAGGAAATGGAACCTAAATCCCAAAAATTAAATCGATAAAAAAGGAAAGCCTTGAACTTCGGAAAAAAATTTAATGTCGTCATAAAAAACAAAAAAAACGATGTTCTGCAAAATAAAATGAACACACCATGTGGAGAAAAATGTACACTAACTTCAGTTTTAAAATAAGTCAGACATTTTTCAAAAGCTCTTGCGATCTAACCGATTTCCAAAAGCATAGAACATTTATTGCAAGACCGATACTCTTCCACAAATAATCATAGAAGTTTTGACTAAGTGGATGAACTCAAAGTAAAACAGTATTTACACTTTCTCTTAACGGTTTTTTTAGAGGTTGGTTTTTCGAATAGAGATAAAATGAACAGGTTGACAAATGAACAACGCTGGCAAATCGTGCAAATTTATTTCGAAAATAATTGTTCAGTTCGCGAAGTTTACTGCAAGCGACGTCCATTTTATGGTCGACATAATCGTCCATCAGAGCAATTATTTCGGCTAAACATGGATCGTTTTCGCTGTATGTTTGCTTTATGTGATAATACGCATTCGCAGATACGTCAAACAGTGCGCAACGAAGAAATAATTGCCGATGTACTGCAAACTGTTGAAAAGGACCCGAATGAATCGATTCGCCACCGTGCACAGCAATTGGAGCTTTGTCCATCAACTTTATGGAAAATTTTGAGCAAACATCTTGGCTTACGACCTTACAAGATCCAGCTTGTTTTGCTCAAAATTTTGTTCAGTGATGAGGCTCATGTTTGGTTGAATTACTACGTCAACAAGCAAAATCGCCACATTTGGAGTGAAGAGAATCCACATGAGACCCTTGAGACGCCATTACATCCACAAAAACTGACTGTTTGGTGTGCTCTATGAACTGGTGGAGTGAGTCATTGGGCCATACTTATTCCGAAATGATGCTGGATAGTCAGTCACCGTTAATGGAGACCGGTATATAGCCATGATAACCGACTATTTTGTTTCCGAATTGGATGGCATGACTGTGGATGAGATGCGATTCCAACAGGACGGCGCTACATGCAACACAGCGCACGTCACAATCAGTTTATTGAAGGAAACATTTGATGAGCTCATAATTTCGCGGAATGGACCTGTCAATTGGCCAAGATCGTGTGACTTGACACCATTGGATTATTTTCTTTGGGGATATGTGAAATCGCTCATCTACGCCAACAAACCTGAAACGTGAGGAGACTTGGAAGCCCACATTCGTGGTGTTATTGCCGACATACGGCCCCAAATGCTTGAAAAACTGGTTGAAAATTGGACATCTAGACTTATCAATTTAAACATCATATTTAAACATTAGCCATGTTACTACCGGTACCAGCCATATAAATTATACATACCCTCAGTTTCTCTCGCAAACTATTAGGCCAAATTGAATGAAATTTAATTTATAAACTACTATTAATGTTTTCCTGAATTCCACATAATTAGTTATGGTCCAAGTATACCTAAACGGGATTTTGAGTTTTAGTCAATAACGGAAAACCATTGTTAATCACATGGAAACAGTTTCACATTTCGAATTTATTTATATCATTTTAAGCATCATTAAAAGAGACCCTCTAAACTGCGCCAACTACAAAGGTATAAGTCTCTTCAACGTCGCCTACAAGATCCTATCTGCCGTAATATGTGAATGCCTGAAACCGTTTACCAACAACCTGATAGGCCATTATCAGTGTGGTTTTAGGCTAGGAAACCGATCAAATTTTCATACTCCGGCAGAGCCTTGGTAAAATCCAAGTAGTCCGAATCGATACCCATCACCTATTCATCGATTGCAGAGCCGCTTACGACAGCATTTATAGAGACGAACTATACAGAGTAATGCCTATTTTTGGTATGCTGCCCAAAACTCTTCCGTTTGTGTAGGATGACGATGTAGAGTTCTCAGGGTCGGAAACGACCTCACCGACACGTTCGATACTAAAAAAGGATTGAGGCAATGCGATGCGCTGTCATGTGACTTCTTCAATTTGATTCTTGAGAGAATTTTGCAAAACTCTCGAGCAAATACCAGAGGCAAACTTTTCCAAAAATCGGTTCAACTTCTAGCATACGCGACGGTATTGGCATCATTGGTAGGACTCAACGTGATATCATAGCCACGTTTGCTAGTATAAAGAAGGAAGCGGCAAAAATGGGTTTAGCAGTAAGTTAGTTCAAGTCTAATTATTTGCTGTCAACAGCAAAGGGCACAAAACATCGACAAATTGGTCAGAACATCACCATTGACAGATATAACTTTGATGTAGTACGGGACTTTGTCAATATCGGCTCCTCTATTAACTCTGACAACAACATATTGTCAGAAATTGAACGAAGAATTACTCTTTTCAACCGCTGTTTCTTCGGGTTAAAAAGGCGATTCAGTAGTTAAGCCCTCACTCGGACTACTAAGGAGATCCTGTATAAGACCCTGAACATCGCAGTCCAACTCAACGGCGCTGAAGCATGGACCATGATGTAATCCTTGGTCGATTTGAGAGGATAATTCTTCAAAAAACTATTCGGTCCCGTTTGCGTTGACGGTCTATGGAGACGAAGATTCAACCCAGAACTATACGAGTTCTACAGCGACTTGACCCTGGTCAAAAAAATCCGCAATGGGGATTTCAGATGGCTAGGACATGTAGAACGAATGGACACCAATATTCCGGCTCGCAGAGTCTTTGATTCCCAGCCAGACGTCGGACGCAGCAGAGGAAGGCCTCGCCTTAGTGGATCCCACAAATAGAAACCGACCGCAAGCAAGTTGGAGAGCGCTACTGAAGCAGTTAGATAAGGTTCTGACTAATTATAGGGGCATGTTTGTTGAGGATCAGGTTCATTCCGGACGCCATTTAAGTTAGTAAGTAATTTCCTTTTGTAAACATTGATTAGTTCATAAATTAGTTCATATTTTGATAACTCCACATATAGTTATATGAAATTTGAACTTAGCATATTGTACACGAGATGACAGGCGACAATTTTCTGATCAGCATGCAATGATTTGTTTGATCTAAAGCTTTTGAAAAGTCAGTGTAAGCGACATCAGTTAAAGACTTACATTTTTAAGTCCACTGGATACATGCGTGAAAAACAAAACATTTTTTATTGAAAAGGCGACGTGCAATTGAGTATGCGATTTGAGGGTTCTCCTGGTTAATGTCTCAACCTCTAAACATATCGATTGCCATGTTGACCTTTTCAATATAAATGGAAATGGTGGCGTGATTGGCTTTATCATAATTAGGTATACTTAAGATAAGTGACACTTGGAATCGGTTTGAAATATTCATAAGATTCAATTTGCAACGCCTAAGTGAAAAATGGAATTACTGACAAGCGGTGACATAGAGTTAATGATACTTGCATTGGACAGCATGGACAGCCGTTGGCGTTGAGAAGTGAAGTAAAATACCTTGGCATCTGGCTTGACAAGTTTCTGTATTTTAACAAAAATGTAGATGCTTGTCTGGCTAGGGCTAGGGGGGCTTATGCTCTGACAAGGAGATTGTTTCAAAGCAGTCAACTTGACTCAAGGGTGAAAGTCATTTGTTACATGGCCCTCATAAGGCCGATCATCGCTTACGGTTGTCCCGTGTGGTTCAATGTGGCACCAGCCTACATGTTCGAGAGGCGGTGTCTCCGATCCTGCTTAGGATTGTACCGAACGCCGGACTCCGAATACATTAAATATTATCGCAACATACATTAAATATTATCTATACAATGGGGCTCAGTTGAATAGAATTGACAATTTCCTGATTAAGGTGACGCGAAGGCACGCTGCAAGGGCGATGGCTAGCGACAACAGCCTGATCTTTGGGGCTTATTACCCCAATGCTTTATACATGGAGAGCACGCTCATATCAGGCTTTATTCCACCAGAGGCATTCATTTATATCGATTCGTTAGGGTTAGTACAACACAGGAACGGTATCCCGGTTTTATACCACCGCTATCGTGACGCGCGGGACAAACGGCTAATCCGCGACGGGTACGTCGACAATGCTCCGGAGCTCCTGCGCTTTAGCACGGCGGTATCGGATCGCGATAGGATCGATGCTGCAAAACAGCGCACTGAATTCTGGTGGCTATATGAGGAAGGTGATTCTGCACTTCCTCAGGACTTTGCGGACTTTTAATCCAACCCCATAGTTAAGATTTTAAAATTAGGAACAAGGTCTCGGGCGGGTTATGTGCACCATATTGGCGTACAATATGGTTGAACGCAGGCTGCCGTGGGACCGAAAGACGCAATCAGGATGGCGACCCCTCGGGGCATATGCAACGAGGGCTCGCCACCCCGATTATAATAAAGTAGGTTTAAGTAGTTAAGTAGTCTTAAGTTAGGCTGAAGTAGTTTTAGTAGTATTAAGTTAGTTATAATCTAGAATAAGCTTATTTATTTAAAAAAAAAAGTCACTATACAAAGTTTTTTATTTTGTCTTTGTTAATTAAAATTAAATATAAAAAAAACCCGACAAATTCAAGCCCTAAGGCAAAATAAAATAGCTAAATATAAGCTTACAGCGCCCACTAAGGGCCGATAAGTTAGATTAAGTAAATTTGTTATTGATAAGTTAGATTTAAGCATTTTTGTCTAGTAGTAAGTTCATATTTTAAGTATATAAAAAATGAATTTAAAAGTCGAAAAAAAAGTTAATGATACTGGTGCTAAGCTCAGAATCAACAAATACCAAATCTAGGACCTTATTGAAATCTTTGGGCAAATAATTAATTTGTCGATGATCCAGCTGAGCCAGAGTATCAACATTATGATGATGTTGATGATCTTTGAAGTTTTTTTGTTTAAATTGAGGAACAATTTTCAACAACAGGTGCTTAATATAATATGTAAGGAATCCTAGGTGGTATATAACTTACAATAACGATAAAGCTGCAGATGGGGGAGGTAAATAGATTTCATCTTCAGCGCCATGAAGTTCTTCACACGTTCGGTAATAGAAGAAGAGGTTTTTGCGAAAGACTATATATTGGTCTCTGTTGAACAATTCCTTCTTATGGTGATTATTAGCGAGTCAGTTCTCATGGCATCATATTGACCAGATGGTGAAAAAAGTATAGAATGTCTCGGAGTCTCGTGCGAAGACCGCCCGTATTTTGGTAGTGTAAGATGAAGGTCGAAGACGTTTTACCATTAAGTTTCTTATACTGTTTTTTTTTATCTGAGGAGGCCTGTTTATGTTTTGTTTTACCAGCATACCATTAGGCCAGAAGTCAGGATTTAACAATAAATTTCCAGTGTGAAGAAGAGATAGAACTTTGAATGTTGAAGATAACCGTTTAGCTAGGTTATCCGCCGTCAGACTATGACATCTAATGTTGCTGGTATCTATAACTTACGATGCGCTGTAGTCCATTATATCACTAGTCTTAGTGCTTAATTCTAAAAATACAAATGATATTTTTTAGCGTAACAGGCCCGTTAGTAACCAGCTTTATCACAACCATTCATGTGTGCGTGTGCACTTCTTGCGTGATGGTCGGACCTACTGTGGGACTCCGAACGGCAAATTCGAGTTAAGCTTTTCTTGAAAATTGATACTACTCGGATGGTTTGTCAGATCATCACGTGGGGAGAGCCAGTGAAGAATCATTTAGTTGTTGCTAGGGCTGTGAATCCAGACCTTCTGCGCGGCAGTTCATCGCAATAACCATCGCGATACTGAGCCCGTCAGTGCCGAATTCTAGACGTGATATTCTATCAATTCTACGAAAGGTGGTGGAACATCTTTAAGTGAACAGTCAGAAGGAGCGCAAGCAACATCGCAAAAGTCAATAAAGATAACTACAATAAACCAGACGTTTTTCTTATATTACATGAAGAAAGTCCAAATTACCTTGCCAGCAGAACAGAATGGCATAAATATTAAGACGCGAAAGCAAAGTAGGAGCTATACTTGGATCGATCGTTCAGCTGTACCTTATTTTTTATAGAATAATTAGCCTCCCCTAACTTATTTATTTACTTAAATATTTGCCAACACTAGCAAACATGCGAAACTCTTTGCACAGAACTAAAAAAAAAAATAATAAAGTCCAATGGCCTTAACTCGCAAGATCTATATAGCCAATTTTGAACGCAAAAACGGCCGATTACACGATAAGGAAATGACTCATGCAGTACTTGAATCGTTGTAATTAAGGCACTTCAAATTGGGTCATCATATAATGATAACGAATATCATAAATTGTTGCTGCTTGTTTAGCCGTATTTTCAAAGAAAAATGGTCCGATAATGCCTCCAGTCCCAAATCAGCACCAAACAGTCACGCATTGCGGATCCATTTGTTTCTCAACAACAACCCGTAAGTTTCCTGAACTCAACCAATCCGAAAATTTCTGCAATTGGCCAACCTATCAAGATAAAAATTAGCTTTTATAATTGGATCACCAACTTAAAGTTGAATAGTATTTTTAAACTTGAACATTTCCTCAAAGAGACAAGAAAATTCCCTAAATGTATGTGTTTTTCCAAAGCCTGTAAGTGTTGTTTTTAAGCAGGCAAAAATCCATTAAATATTTAATGTTTTGAAGCTTATACGACACTTTTATTATCCTAGAACAAGGATTGTGATGGGATCATAAAATTATGTGACCTATGTGGCTTAGCATACAGAATAAATTTTCAATATTATAAATTGAAACTAACAATAACAACATCGCGGCTGAAATCTTTATCAAGACAATTCTAGTATCTGAAAAAACCTTTCTTTATGCAAAAAAATGTTAAATATACCTAAAATAAGATTGGCAAAAAAAAAAGGATGTTGCACCAACTACGAATATTAATCTACTTGTTTATCGGCTCTCATCTGCGGATGACATACAAAAATTAGCTATCGCCATCTGTGTGTCGGTGTTTCAGTCGCGTCGCCTCTAACACAAATCTTAAAATAATTTGTTAGACTCACTTGCCAAACAAGATCTCGTAACTCACTTTTTTCTCTATATGGTGCACGGTGTGGTCATGCAGAGGTGTGACAGCTAAGACCTTAGCCGACGCGACGTCCCAAAAGAAATTCCATAAACGATGAACGATATGCAACGCGCGGCGATAATCTGATTTGAAGGTTTCGCTTTCGTTAACTATATACACTACGTGTTCATGGCCAGATGATGAAGAGCCAGAGGAATCTTATAATTCTACATCGGGTATCAAAAATAAGATCTTCCTTTTCCAAATCCCAAAAGGTAAAGAGTTGTTCTCTTATATCATTTTTTTCAGCCATTTTTTTTTGAGGGGGATTTTCTTTGGTTACTTTTATTTGTTTGTTGGGAAACAGTTCTTTTTTGTTTTGTCAAAAGTGAAATAAAGCAAAAGAAATACAAAAACGAGTAATTTTTTGAGGAAAAAAGAAAAGGTTTTAAGTTGATGTAAACAACGTTAAGAAAAGTTGCGGTCATAAATCTCCGGCTGAAATGTTATTCAGAAAAATCTCTGATTTATTATATGATTTTTTTTGTTAGTTTTTTGTTTTATACGAATTCTTGTTTTATGTAGTGGTACTCAGACTTTGACTGGTAGTGCACGAAAATGAAACACATGAGCAGGAGAGACACTTGGAAAATATGAATCAACGAAGACAAGAACACATTGAGGATGTCTCCACGGAATGCGAATAAGGGTGGGATAGTATAGGCTACACTGCATTATCTTATGATTTAAGTGAACTGAAGTATTAACAGAAAACTGTATAATGATACACCCAGAGTTGTTTATGCGATTTAATATCTCTAAAAACCTTTCTTTGCACGGCCTGAAGGCTAGCATATCCTTTAGAAGTTTAATTTTTCAAAGAGAAAGGTATCTCCAATTCAAATCCGATTTTGGATGCGAAATCATAGAAGCTGTTCATTACAGTTGGATGTTTATTAGATGCCCGCAAGAGATGGAGCCGTCCAAAATAATTATGTATTGATACTTTCAGGGTTCGAACCAGGGACCTCGATTAGATATTGCTATCCTCACTTCACTCAGGTCGGGTGGTTGGCAGTTTTCGCTGTCGTTGAAAATATTGAATGGTTCGTTCTGCGGTGTTCTTCGTTTAACAGCCTGCATGAGTGGTTCTTTCATATCCTCAGCATTGACTGTGTCTCAGCTACGATATTTCCTTGTTCATCTCGACAGAATTCGGTTCGAGCCTTGTATCCTTGGATTTGAAGTTTTCAACTTTGGTAAGACTTGTGAACATCGTTCCTGGAGTGGCGCCTCTCTATATCCTCGATCACACGCTATTCTTGCTCTTTTGGTTCTCGTCTTCACCTGCAGCTCAAGCTTGTAGGCCTCATTCTTGGTTGCTAGCATCTGGTGGTATTCTTAATCACATCTGGGGTAATGGCTTGTATGCATCGTTGCCATTACTCTTCAAAATTTAAAGTAATGTTGTTAATAAACATTAATCAAGAGTTTGTTGCGTGAAGATCTTGGCGGTCTCTTGTGATTACAGTCTTTCCACATTAAATTTGTTCACTGTATTTCTGAATTGTTATGGTGTGGCGGATATCCGTATTCTTACCTTGGCTGCACCAAGGTAGTACTCCGAGTCGATGTTATATGACTTATGTTTGAAATTTTTGCCTTAATGCCGATTATTACAATGCATTCGCTAATGTCTTGCACACATAGGACTTCTTGCCTAAGTCTGGTACTTATTAAAAATCCGCAATCGAATAGTCGCTGTTTCTGCTCACTATAATACGGTCCATATTAGATGTCACAGTTTTTCATCCTCTTTTTGCTCGGCCCATCCCATCATATTTCCTGGATGGCAGTAATGTCTGCTTTGTAGCAGTTTAGTGTTCTCTTGCACCTCTCCTGCTTAATGTTCTCATAATCCAGGTGCAGATACAAACGTCGAGGCCCTGTCATTGTTTGGCAGGGTAGTCAACAATAAAATCAGTCCTTTTCGAGGCTATTGGATGCTTCCTTATAATGTTTTTTTTTTCTATGTGTGGTTATTAGATACCCTTAGGACACACGGGCATCAGTATCCAATACGGGATTGCGCACTGCCGTTGGCCTTTCTGTTCATCCGCCGCCATCTCTGCTCAAGGGGCCTGACTTACCCTTTAAATTCGTAGACAACCTGTTGTCCGAATATAAATAGGATACACTATGAACATGTAACTTTTACATTGTTGTGCTTATTTATCAGACAACTATCTTACAACTGACGCTGCTTACTCGTGGATACCCCTGTAAACACAAAAAGGTACTGGGACGCGAAAGACAACATTTGAAAATGAAGTTTCTCGATTTTGTAGTGTCTATCGGACTTCAGCATTAGCTTTAGAGGGTTTTAGCAGTTACGCACTAATGAATAGAAAAATTCATATCGTTACGAACAGACTGATTAACACTATATCCAGGTTTTTGTCCGTTCTTGATAATCTTTTTCATCTAGATTTTATTTTTAACAATAACATCTGCTAAGGTATTTCACTACAATATTTGAAGATCAATCGTCATCACCAGGTAACGGATTTTGTTACCCTTTTTATGCTTTTTTATGCCTTTTTTAGCCTTTTTCTGACAGTTTTAGTCATATTAATCAGTTCAGGCCCAGTAAGCATACATCCAACAACTTTGGATTTTTAGTCGATCCAAAAGAGCATGCCGCCATTTAATGGGGCTCCACTCGTCTCTGCCCACGAGAGGTCCTTCAGCTCTTTCAAAGCTTTCCTTAGGGACAATCGCAGGCAATTATTTTTAAAATGTTTATGGCTATAGAGTGTTATTATAATGTTAATTTTTTTTCATAAATGGCATTTATGCCATTTCTACAGTTTAGTTTTGCTTTTTTTGAATGTGTAGGTCAACAAAATCAGTTCCCTGGTCATCATCAATATCATTAAGCTCTTGTAAACAAAGGCATTCATAGAAAGTGCTCAGCCACAATTAGCACTCCACATGAGTTACACATAGAATATGGAATGATTTAACATTTAAAACATTCATGTAGGTTATCAATACTCTCGCGAATTAATTGAGAGTAAATTCCCTTGTTAAGCGGCGTTATTAAGATGATTAATGAGGTAGCAAAAGTGTAGGCCACACCTCAGAAACACTCTTATTCAATTAGCCCACAGGAAACAGCATGGAGTGTGTTTTAATGTATTTTGCTTTTATTTCTCTACTCACACATCGACAAGGAATATATGTGAACACGGGAATTATCCTTCTTCAGGTCGGTACAAGGTGTAGACCGCACTTGCCATGGAACACAAAGAAAATTTATTTTCATGCCATTTTCTGCTTGGGACTCTTTTTTCAAGTGAACGCTTATTAATCAAGTGTCCCGCCAACTAACACTGCGCCTTCCACCACCACACACTACCACCTGCCGGTTTTAGAGGCAGCTAGCGGCCTCCTGACATGTCTGACAAATGGTTGCCGGGCCGGGATTGGTATGGCTGAGAGACTTGCTGCACTGAACTCCCAAGTTCGGGGAGGACTAGCGCGCTCGCGATCACTTATTAATGTGTGTATCGTTGGTGTCTCATCTCACCTCGCGTTCCAAATAATTTCCTTTTTAAGACCCGGTTTGCGCGCGGTGGTCGATGGTGGTCGGAGTAAGATTTTCGTTAATTTTATTACCTGTAGAGTGCCAGGTAGATTTATCAAAATGTTCCAAACAAGAACATGATTAATTTCTGACAAATGTCCGAAACAAAAAGATGTGACACACCCCGGACTTGTCTTGTATCTGGTTATTTTTGTCGTTCTATAGTGCGATGTATCGAGCAAGACTGGGTCTGGTTTTTTGGTTATTTCCCCCATTCTTGTAGAAGATGATGTAGTCTTGCTTCATACAGAGCTCATCTTTTTGAATGGAGCTTTGTTTTTTTTTATGAATAGGTATGTTATCGCAAAAACTAAGTTGTTGTGAGTATTTTCGTATGTATAGAGTGCAAGGGATGTTATGAGAATGATTTGTTGCATTTTTATTGTATGATTACTGTGCTTCATCTGATCATGAGGAATGTAAAAAAAAGATCACTGTAGCGATAGTCAATTTTTTGCAAAATAAATCATTTCTATATACGGTTATCAATTTGGGACATACAAAATTGAGAATGAAATGTTGGGTCTTTTTCAGAAAAAAATCAAATTGAATTTGTAATTTTTTTTTTGACACAACTGAGATATAGACGAGTTAAGTATTAGTTGGCAAATAATACTCTCAAGGACAGTTTTTATTTTGAGAAATTCTTTAAATTCATTTGGGTACTGCCATATATTTAACCAAGCATCTGTATTGTAACTCAGGATTGTTAAACATTATAAGGTTTAACCATGACTAAAAACTAAACTTAGTTATACCATTTTTTTCAATTAATTTTTCTTATCGTTCCCATCAAACAATAGAGCACGTACCTTCAAGGATAATTGAAGTATAATTTTGAAATCGAAAAATATATACGCATCATATATAATTTGGAGTAGAAAAAAACCATTGGGCCTGACGAAATTCCGGCTATTGGACTTTTAAAATTTGAACCCTTGCCTTGCAGATTATTGACTATGGCATATGATTAACAGATTTTCTCAACTGATTTCCAAAAACGATAGAAAATAAATGCATCAAAACTAAAGATCTATTGCTGTACATATACGGACTTCCAAAAGTAATTGAAATCCGACACAACTCGTTCAAACTTTCCCAGAAATATGGGAGGTACCGTTAACTTTTGAGCTGCTTCTGATGCTCAATTTCATTTCCAATCCGATAAACATCTTTGTAAACCACTACCAACACACAGACATCAAATTTTCAGTCAAATCAACCGATAAGTTGGGCATCCCCCGCTAGTGTCAAGTACAGATTTTAAAAGGCAGTCAAACATTTTTTAAAAACTACTTTTATGAACTCTGGTTGCGTCAAAACATAGGCATTTTTAAAAATCTCAACTTGGATTTTCATGCCATCATAATAATTCCCTATACTACGTATAACTGGGGAAGAAAAAAAATTCCTTACACTGACGATGTTTCTTATATGACCTAAATGCAAAAATCCATTATTTGGATTTTCTTGAAAAAAACTGGGTTGAGGAAACAACTCTCAATACCTAGTTTGAGAAAATCGGTCTACCCGTTTAGGCTGGAGGATCTACTACGGACAGACGGAACGACGGGCAACATCACTGGAACCACATTTTTAGGATTCCCTATCATCATAATTAAAGAATTAGTCAAAATTTTGAGGTCTACACTTTTCATAAAAGCAATACCTTCCCTTGTAAGACAATGTTAAACACCTACAATTTGCCAGTGATAAGAACTTCCAAGAGACGCATTTCCAACAGTATACTAACTACGGCAAATCAAGCGCATATTGAAATACCTATTATCTCAAGGCGCTTCTGAAGATATATTCATAAAAAAAAAGTATTCTTAAAGACTGATTCTTTTTCAATAAACTCTGAAAGTAGCTCTGATGTGCTAAAAGTGTGATTGAATCAATGCAACCATTAAATGCGTGGGGCATACTAAGAGATTATAAACCTCAATGAAAGCCGCCGTTGTACACTTTGGAGTAGAACCGTTGTGCTTTAGGGTCGTAGTTACTCACTCCCCAAGTTAAGCCGAAAAAATCCTGGAATTCTTTCAGCTGCGTATTCCAAGAGGCCTTTAAATAGGTGCTTTATTATTTCCATTAGCATCATCGGGTTGATTTGCAAGGACTTGCAGCACTTAAGTTGAGTTATGACCATTTTTTATGCTACGCCTTTTCCTTGCATATTGTCCTTCTTGACCTGGTTGCATTACAATCATGTTTAATAAGTCTTCTGAGTCTTAGTGATATACTTTTTGTGTTTATTTGGCAGCTTCTTAGGTATCCATTATTTTATCTAACATGTTTTTACCTTTATATTTTGGCACGGCTTGATGGGAATTTCGTTCCCTTTCTTATGCGCATTTCGATAATTATCGCCTGGTGGTCTGGTTTAGAATTGCAAATGTGTGTTGCGTGCACTATCTTATGTCGGTATGTGAACATTGAATAACATGTATAATTATAATATTGAAACCTAAATTCATATTAACCATGAATAGCATGAAACAAAATCAAAGCCCCGAAAATGTGACGCTGTACATTGAAATTGTCGTGCTTTAACTCAACGTGTCTTTCGTCGAAAATGTTGTGGCCAACAACCAGTATCTGACAACACTATTCATAGATCGATGTCAAATTTTGTTGAGCACAAAATATCGTCGATATGCCGTTCATCAACAAAGTTGCAATGAACTGGTTCAAGAGGTAACAAAAGTGTAACCGATAACTCACATGCGGCGTATCGTCACCGCGCTCATCATTTTGGCGTCAGTGAAAACAGTATGATTTCATATGTTTCCGTATACAATTCACTCGAGGAATATTGCCGACAGACCGTTCACGACTCTTAGAACACGGCCAAACAGTCCCTCTTATGGTTGATACTGAACCTGGTTTTTGGAAGCAAATTTTGATGAGCGACAAGGCCGATTTCAAACTCTTTGACGCCGTCAACAGGCAAAATTGTCACATTTGGGGACCGAATAATTCACACGAGATCCAAAGACCTCATTGCATGACCTTGAGCGAACACTCAAGGGGTTATGAATACCCTTCAAATGTTTTACCGCAGTGCGGACTTTAGAGAAGGGGAACAAAGAGAGTGATAGAAAAGAAGTTTTATGTAGTAACAACTTACTACATGGGTGGTATTCGAGCTTACAATAGAGGTGGCTAATAGAAGCAAACAATTAAATAAAAGTCAATATTCGCATTCCTATATATAAGATGCGACACCCTATATATATCTCTTCTTTTGCACGAACGAATGCTATTTACTGGAAATCCTGTTTTCCGGAAATTCAAATAATTGTCGAAATATTTATAAGATTATGATTATGATGATATCCGTAGCCTCGTCTTTCTATCACTGATGGCTCTTCTAAATGCCAGATACGTATTTCTAACCGCTACATGTTGCACCTGGCTTAGATGCCGCTTTCAAGTCTGCATAAATACGATCGATCTCCCTAATAGTTGAGATTAAGTTGCGGCTTCGATGCTTTCTTTTGTGGTTACCTAGTCTATATTATTTATCTCTATTGTCGTGTGATATGTAATAGTTCTGAATCCTGGTAGCATCTTCTTAAATTATATTTTTAGCTCTGCCTAACATTACAATGGAGAACAAGACCTGTCCGGCCATTCTGTATTTTCGTTGGTCTATCGGTCTGCTGGTCTGTAATCGGAGTTGGAGGCTTAACAGCTGAACGGGACAGATGTACCTTAAACTTTGTATACTAGATTTTGGGGTAATAACCGGAGAACATTTTCGAATTTAAATTATAGGGCCAAAACTAGTCTACCATAAAAGGTTTTTGTAAAACCAAAATTTGCTTAAACCGGCTACAAAGATTAGACTAAACTAAACATAGTATTTAACAATAATTATTAAAAACTGGGTACCTACCCAAGGCCATTAAAAGCAACTATTAAAAATTATCAATTTCTTGATTCTTAACCGGTGGTATACAGGCGAACTATATATAGAGCCATATCTATTTTTGGTTTACAGCCCAAACTTATCCGTTTGTGTAGGACGAAGGAGAATTCTCGCTGCTCCATCAGGCTCGGAAACGACCCCACCGACACATTCGATATCAAAAAAACGTTTAAGGCAAGGTGAAGCTCTGTCATGTGACTTTTTCAATTTGATTCTGGAGAGGCAAAACTAACAAGCCAATACCAGAGCCACAATTGACGTCATTGGAGGACAAAAATGAAGTAGTACGTGACTTTGTCTACCTCGACAATAGCAGTTTCCTTGGGGTAAGAAGGTAATTTAGTAGTAAAGCACTCACTTGAACTGCTAATTAGATCCAATATAACACGCTAATCATACCAGTCTACGCCGCTGTAGCATGGACCGTATCAAAAGCGGATTAAGAAATCCTTGGTCGATTCGAAAGGAAAATTCTTCGAAAAGCTGCGGTCCCGTTTACGTTGACGGGCTATGGAGATGAAGATTCAACCAAGAACTATACGACCTGTACAGCGACATGCCCCTGTTCAAAAAACTCCGCATTGAAAGTTTAAGATGGCTAGGACATGTAGAACAATTAGACACCAATACTCCGGCTCGCAGAGTCTTCGTTACTCAGCCAGAATTCGGACGCAGTAGAGGAAGACCTTGCATTAAATGGTGCGCAAGGCAGATGAGTTTGCCAGACAGGGCACAACCCTCTATATTCTACCGCCAGTAGATACAATATGTATGCCCATCGCTACATATAAATTACAGATCAAACTGGATGCGATCAAGAAAGCAAACCGCAGATGGATAAACGGTACAACGTGTCAAATATACAGTTAACTCTGGGCTAACTTTAACCAAAAGCGCTCCATCTGTTGACAATTCTGAACAGATAAAACATCAGCACCATTATCGGTGTCCTTACAGGACACTGTCCGATAGGCCTACACGCAGAAAGATTATGCCTCTTTAGCAATGATTTCTGTAGAAGCTGCTTAGTACGAAGAAGAGGAGGAAAGTATTACCCACTTTCTATGATCTTGTCCAGATCTCTCGGTAAAAAGATAGCTTCATCTGGGAGAGTATACTCTTTTGATAATCTATGTGAGCTGGTTAATATCAATTTTAGAAACCTTCTACGCTACATAATTAGTGGTTCAATTAGGCGAACGAATAAAGGAAATTCGACAGATCCACGTGGTACCACAATCGACCTTTATCGTCTAGGTGTGTACGTGCATCGCGTGGACCCACTACAACCTAATCTAACCTAACCTATGGAGAAATATGGACGGTGCTCATGCAATGTTTGCAGTTCCTACTCTGAATTTACAATGCCAATAAAAATTATTGCTGCAGTTACAAAACACTGAGTTATTCGTAGTCAAGCACTTGCATCGAAGCATTCCGAGAGCGTTTTGGCTCTAATTCGCAACTGCGATGAAAACTGCTATAAAAGTAGTAACCCTCAATAATCAATTGCGCTGAAAACTCTTCCAGCAATTGTGCTATGATATGAATTCTGAAAACGAAATTCTGCTTTTTCATTGTCAATATTGTACGAACTGAGAGAGGAAGTGCAAGCATCATTTACTGACAAGAAGAAAGAGTTTGCTAAATCAGTGAGAGAGTCCAAATTTTAAATAAGTTTTGCTTTTTTGGTAGCCTTTTTCGCACAACTAAATACATTAAACCTTCAACTGCATATATAAATTGCACTAGGAATACATTTTCACATGAAGATATGAAGATGTCGAAACATATTTTCTGTGTTTGATACCCTGAATCAAATTATTGACATACAGTGTGCTGAAATTAAACAAGAAATACAGGATATGTACTACACTTAATTTAAAAAAAAATTAAAAATTGAATTCAATCGCCATTTTCCTGACTGCGAGGATTATGGTTTTCGGAGACTGATCCGTAACCCTTTCATTGTAAAAATTTTTGAGGTCCCTGTCTTGTCTACTTGTCTAAGAAATTTCCAATACGAATCCTTTTTTTATGCACTCATTTTGTTTAATGTGCATCAGATCAGGTATTTCGCAATAAATTTTACGAGAAAAGTAGAGAAAATGTAGTACGATGTCACATGAACGTATAGCTGTTCTACAAGTGTTGTAGGCTGTCCAGTCTGCAGGGACACTATAACACGCGCCATAAAACACCTTTACATGGGCCAAGTGCAGATGGTTGAACCAGAAACAAGTGCCCATAGGAAAAACGTATGGACAAGCAAACCAACATCCCTGCCCATACCTAGATACTATCACAAGGAGTACTATACTCACTCATTCACTCACTCACTGGCTCACTCGTGTGTCAATTAATCAAAATCGCCTCAGTGTGCTGCGCATACCAGAAAAAGAAACACCCAGCAGAAAATGTCATTAATTTAAGTGTCCAATTAATTAATATCACATTTAACGGCCGCCAAGCTGAGAAAAGCCATTAAGATAGTTATACGCTGGCTTTTCGTTTCAAAAAAAAAAGATTTCCCATTTCCCCGCTACATCCCTACCAAAGTAGTCCACCAACCCAGCTACACACAGGGAACCATCGCATCGTTGCGTCGTCGTGTCGCTTCGTCCTACCAAGTACACCAACCAGCGCAGCAACTCATTCATCTTTCTCGGTTTTAAGTTTTCTTCTTTTAATTTTTCTCCTTTGGGATTTTCCCTCATCCTCAGTGGAGCACTGTTCAGTTCAGCCCGGCTATATGGGTAGGAGAGAGCGGATTATTTGTCATGATCAAGTTTCGCTTCGAAAGGACACAATAATTGTTGTTTATTGTGTGTCAGGAAATTGGTAAATACCATCGCCTCTAAAATACCCACCGCGTTGATCGTCTCCTTCGCTCTACGTCCTCGACAGTCCTTGGGAGAGTACTTATTGATTTATAGTCAAAGTATTTTTGAGATGACAGATATAATTTTTTTCCCTCAGTTTGTTATTCGCCAAAGATGTGGTGGGTATAGGTATTATGCTACCCCCAATTCATGCCCAGTGACACACTATAAGGACCGTATATCGCTTGGTCGCGAATTTCTTCCCTTCCCTTCTCTACATATCGAGAGGTGAACTTTTTGATTTATATTCAGATCAGGAGTCCAGCACATAAATCTAACGGCGAATTAAAGTTTGCCACTCGCACACAAGCATACAAATAAAGTGGCAGAGAAAATGTAGGGAAACCTTTCGCAAACTGTTAGAAGGACGACACATCCCTTCAACTAAACGCGGAACAGAATCAAACAGAAAAAAAATTGAAGAAATTTTTAGCGAAGGACGAAAAATTAAGGTCGAACCGGTTGCTGTTCTCCCTGGTACCCATGACCAAAGTTCAAAATCCTAGCAAAGGGCGGTAGCGGACGATGAAGATTGCTGGTCGTTTGGGTGGTACAGGAAATAAAAAATTAAAAGTGACTTCCTGGAGAATGGAGCACACCGTACTTCTGGTTGGAGGGTCATACACATGTGAGACACTTTACAAAAGTAACCTATTCCGAGTTTTCTTCTTTTTTTTATATCATATGTACATGCTGTGGCTAGTCGGCGGTCGAAACAATACTCTTGTGTGTACACTTGTGTGTACACTTGTGTCGGACGGATCTGTATTTAGCTGTATAAGGATACTCATAGGAAGCGGGCATTTGGGGAGTATGGTTAAGGGCTTGGCCGTAGCGATAGTGGGTGCCACTGTGAAGAATTATGAAGGAGTTAAGTCGGAGCTTGCTCGATTTGCGAAGGTAAATTGTTATCAAATAATTGCTGGCAAACGAAATTATACAATTAAGAGGGTAACACACTCCCGGCAAAGGGTTAATGTGGGAGTGAGCAATGTCCGGATGTGTTATCTTTATGGTTGTGCGGGATAAAATATTTGTGTACTATGTACTCAGGGGTTAATCGTTTGCCACTTTAATTGGGGGATTTTTTTTTCTGCTTTGTAGCGTAAGTTGGTATTTTTTATTCACTCATTAAAGGATATTTCTTTTATGACAAATGTTGGTATTGCAAAGTCTTTTGGAATCAGCTATGAACTTTAAATGTGTGGGCAGTGGCTCAGGGGTTGGTATATTGTACAAATCGAGGATCTGTGATTCAAATCTCGAAAATAGCAACGCTTCGAATTTTTGATTTGCATTGATTTGTGTTAAAGTTTCATTTGCAAAAGTATATATGCGTGGTAGTGCATATAGCAGGTGTAAATACGAAAGTCAATATCTTCAATCTTCATATCCATCCAACTATATCAACATCATTGGTTGCTTCCATCGTGCCATTGTAGAAGTTTTAACGGCAATTGGTGAACAGGCGAAACTAATAAGTCTTCTCGTTATCGAGGACAACACAAGTTATATGCAATTAATAAATTAAGTATAAGAGATGCACGTCCTTTGATAAATTGTCACTGTTGGTAGCAACAACCTTGAGGTAGTCCATAAGTTTATCTACTTCGGAGTCAACCATTCGTCTATTTGACATTGACACCTAAATAGAGATACGAGATAAGCCCAAAAGTTTTCTCTGGCGGCCAATGATTCTACAGATCCTACACTACGGCGCAAAGTTCTAGACAATAAGCTGAAAAGCAGTGCAACTATTTTTCATCTTTGAATGAAAAATCCTTCATCGGAGTTCTGGTTTTGATTTAGATTTTCGGAAGATGAATGAAGCAGAATATAAAACCACTAACTATACTAGCTGTCTAGTACTGAAAGCAAAAATACGTCGACTATATTGGCTAATACACTTCAAGAAAAGGAATATTAATGTTCCAGCCAAGAGAATATTTGAATCGCATCCTTTGATTCGAGCAATCATGGATCCTCAGATGTCTCAGAGCAATTTTGAATACTCAAAATTCGTGTCCAAAAGAGCAAGATCAGCGAATTTCATGTTTTAACGCTTTCAGAAATCTCCCAGTCCATATTGTGTCAAATTTCGCCTAAAACCCATTCGTCATATGCAACACCGAACCTCTCCGATTAGACTCTTAATATGAGCGACAAATAATATTCATCGGTTAAGCCCATGTTTAACAAAAAAGCATTGTGAAGCTTGTCACATGTGATTCAAAACAAAAACGTTGACTTAATTTTTTACGTTCTTTTATAATAAGCACGCCCTAAAGGGTTTATGAATACCCTTATGGTGTTTGAGCAAAGCGCGGTCATTAAGGAAATTGAGGGGTGGAAAGGAGGAGAAACCTATGTGCGTTGGAAATAAATGGCTGTAACTTGTAATGTGGAGGAAAAACAGAGTTTGGTATAGCCTTCCACATTCGTGTTGAATGGATCTCCATATTTTATAGTACGTCCGAAGATTGGCTTTAGGTTATATTGATCAGCGTTCATGGCATGGCGAAGTATTAAGATTGAATGTTTGAAGGGGCGGAATGCAGCCGGCTATTTTATTTGAGCATTTTCTGTAATAATAGCGTTAAAAAAGTGTAAGGCAGGAGATTTTCCTACGATGTTCATGCGAGATTATAGAGTTCGCTATGGTTGAATCTCCTATCAGATTTATCGCACGCTTTTGTATCCTTTCCAGTAGGTGCAATGATATTTCTGCTCCACCTGACCAGATGAGGGCGTTAAACTTAAGTTTGGGGCTTATATACGCTCTATATATTGAGGCTTGGATTATAATTTGGATTATAATTTGGAGACAAGAGGTCATTTATAAAAATGAGAAAGATTTTTGGAAACAAAACGGAGCCTTGGGGAATACCAGCATTTATTAGGTGAGTATCAGACTTAAAACCGTTCAAAACAACTTGAATTGAACGTTTCGAGAGGAAGTTTGTAATCCATAGAAGAAGAGTTATATCGATTCCAAAAGCACGTTTGAAATACGTTTGAAATATCAAGTGCAACGATCTTGTTTTCGCAACTAAGGTGGATATATTGATTACACTTTTCGGTAAGATAGGTCTTCAAGTCACCAGTGGATCTGTTGCTACGAAAACCGTATTGTCGGTCATGGAGGATTTTTCGTGATTCAAGATACTAACAAGCTGGCATTTTATCAGCGTTTCCATGACATAAGAAAAAAGGGAGATTAGTGCAATTGGTCGGTAGTTGGTGAAAGAAGAAGATTCGCGTGTTTTTGGTACAGGCTGGACAAATGCTGTTTTCCATCTACTCGGGAAGAGTCCTGATGAGTAGGAAAGTAAGAAAAGCTTACTCAGTGGTTTTGCCTGAGTGGGAGAATATCTCCTCAGAACTATGGGGGATACCATCTAGACCAAACGATTTGTGAATGTCAAGATCTAATAATACTGTTGCGACTGTACGAGTACGAATGTGGATTGGTCCCATAGAACGTTCTACGTTCTCAAGTACAGGAGGAGACTGGACACTTTAGGTATAGAGGTGACAGCTGGAATGTCATTGTAAATGAGCGTCGGCATGGAAAATGAGGTCGAATTCTTAATGTTTTTTGCAAACGACCAACATTTTTACTTCTTTTACTATGTCCCAACAGTAGAATATTTTGCCTCAACTTTTGGTCGCGGAAAACTTTGACACGCTTAATATTTGCATTGCAGTCATTCAGGTCTTTGGTAGGAAATTGTCTTGTATGACCGAATATATAACTCTTTCAACCTTGCAGCCTCTTTTCAGCTCGTGCCATACCGCCCGTTTACCTTCGGTTTGATAATCTTTACCCGGTGGGGATAAAGAACTTCACACCCTGGAAGTTCAGCATCAGCTGTAACATACACGTCACTATCAAGGAAGCATAATGACCAGTTAAAATTCTTAGAGAAACCGTTTAGAGCATCCCAGTTGGATTTCTCGTATTGCTACACGGTTCTTCTAGAAATTTGTTCATTAACTACGTGGTTGGAGCACAAGAAATTTGCTGATACGATACATTGGTCTGACGTGACTATAGGCGATAATACATTTATAGTTAAAACATTTCTTAGGGTGAGAGGTTAGAAAAAAGTACAGAGTGTTGGCGGCTTGACTGTGGTTACAAGCTGGGTTAGGTTTTTTACCTAAGCAAAGATCTTAACATACCTTTTTTCGGGTGTTGACTCTCCAGAATGTTGAAGCCACGAAGAATTGTGTACATTGGAATCGCTCGCAATAACTATTTCATTGTGAGGATACATGAATACAATTCTTGAGATGGAGCGCATCGTTAAACTTTTATAAATAAATTTGCCTATGGACATGGAATTTCAACCAAATAAAATCAAATTCCGTATTGGAACATCACTACGTAAATGGCGAGACCACGGTGAGAGAAGAATAACGGCACTGAGTTACATCCAATTAGACTTAGCTCTGAGATATCAGAATAAACGCCCATCTGTGTTTCACAAAGTGTTAAGTGATGTCAAGAAGATGGTGCTCAATGCCTGCAGCTGGTCAACAGATGGATTTATTAAAGGGAATCGTATAATCCTAAGAAAATATATAATAAAAAAAGCCTCCTTTCCTAGTTTAGTTTAACGCGCGCCGTTTGATTTTTTTTATATGGGGTTATTATTTTTGATAATATTGTTTTTATCAACTGGGTTTTAACAACAGTATGAAAAGAAAAAAATTGACACAACCGTGTGACTACTTTGTTTTAATATATGCATTTCTTTCAGGTGAAGTGAACGTATAACACTGAATGAATTAACTTAGTTGATACATGCATATCTCAATTGATACAGCTCTTGAAATCCTGTAATTTTTAATTGATGAAAATAATTCGATTTGCTTTTTCTCTAACAACACATGACACTGCGTTCCTTAGACCTTTTCCAAATACCGACAAGTATAAAGCTGTAAATGCAATAGAGTGATACCCAAATGGTATCGGTATCCATGGTCGTTCCCAACGTACTATTGTAGATGCGCACTAAAGAAGATCTTATATTGAACTGTATCAGCTCTACAAAGAAGTAGATGTCATGTCATTCATTTTGATTGTCCACTCTCATTTAAAAAAAAACTATTTTTCCATTCAAATTCCAGCCCCCAGATTCAAAATCGGTAATACCAGAGCGATAGGTGTAAATGAATGAAAGCAGCGTTTTTTGGTTCGATTGCTATTGCTATGGTAGTAGTGTCCTTGGTAGAGTGTCTTTAAAACAAAAATGTTATTCGCATGTCAATTTACAAAGAAATATATTCTTATAGGTTGGTATTCATAATGGCAAGCACATACATAAATACAAAATTGTAACGGCCTTTTAGGAGAATTTAAGCGTAAAATGTTTATCATGCTGATTATTTTTTTTCTAATAATCCTAAGAATGTCAGTGCATTGGAATAAAAACGCACTTTGTTACCCTGTTTTTTTAAATTGAAATTTAAAATGTTGGGTAAGGCCAACCTATAACGTGTGAAGTCCCCTGAGACGATACTTGCATATGTTTATTGATTCTGCTCTTGAACTGGGTAGAATAGCTTTATGATCTAAAAAGGTTACTAAGTTTGGACGCTGATGCTTTGGCTATAGAGGATATATCTGATCAAGTTCTCATACACAGAAGATGTATGTATTTTTCTATTTGAGTATAATCAAAAACGTACATATCCTGCCAAAAACTCACTATTTCCGATAATTTTTAAACGGAGATTTTTAAAAATGATTAACATAGCCATACTCAACAATATTAATGTTATTTTTATATATATACATTTAAAAATATGGATGGTAGTAAAGGGTAAAAAAAAAAAAATCGAGCAACAGGCAGTACCCAGGGCCTAGCTTTTTTATCATAACCGCAATATTTGCACAATGGCGGGACCCATGTTATATGCCGAACCCGTAGGGCTATGTTGAGATTGGCTTTTCATGACAATTGATACTACTCGGATGATTTGTCAGATCATTACGAGAGGAGTGACAGTGAAAAATCATTTAGGTATTGCTATGGCTGGGAATCGATCCCAAACCTTCTGCGCGGCATTTCATCGCACTAACCACAGCTCCACTGAGCCCGTCGGTCGATCGGTAGTGAAGTATGCGACTTTTAATAGTAGCTGACAGTTTGGTGTAAATCAAAATGGAGCACTTTATGAAAGAACAACGCATTTTCATTGTTGAGCAACATCTTAAAAAATGTTGATGGTTTGTCAGCTACACTTCGCAATTTTTGTACAAAAAGGGTCGTCATAGTGAATTAACACTATCGAATGTAAAGAGAATGAATGACCCGGTACATCAATTCTGCACCGTAGTCAGGAAATGGTCATTTTGAGAGAAAATTCTCATAATAAACTTTAAACTGTATGCTTACAAAGTCCAATTGATTCAAGGACTGAAGACTGTTGACCATACAGAGCGAATAGATTTCGTTGTAACAACAAAAACACATAAATTCATATATTTTTTGAGCAAAATAAACTTCATATCATCTCATCGTCAAAATTGTCGAATTTTGGGTTCAGAAAACTCAAGAGTAATAGGTAAGAAACAAATGCATCCACAATGCGCTACTTTTTGGTGCTAATTTTGGACTAGAGGCATTATCGGACCATTCTTCTTCGAGAATGTGGCTGCTCAGGCAGTAACAGGTGTTCGTTATCTTGACATTATAACCCTGTTTTTTGTGCTCAAATTATATATATATGTATATAGACGTGACCAATATGTGGTTACAACAAGACAACGCCATATGCCATACAGTCAGGGAAACCATTCCAATAATGGATGGGCCATTTCCTCATCGTGCTATCGGCTGTTTTTTGTTATTAGAATTGGCCATCCAGAACTCGCGATTTACCGCCATTGGATTTTTTTTCATTTGGGGTTTGTTAAATCCAAAGGTTAATGCGAAGAAGCTCATAACCACCAAAGCCTCAAAATTAGAAACCGGGCTGTGTATTAATGAAATTGTATACATTTTTTAAGTACAGTTCTTGCATTTCCGTTCGGTGCAGTGACATTCCTACAGTCCAAATTTGTCTGAATACGTCCTATTGTTCGTGGTAAAAATGTTAAGTCAGGCATCTTTTAGGATACGTATTATACCTTTGTTGGAAACACTTGTTCTGAGTTTAATGGTAAATTTTCTGAAAACCTTCTAGCGTAGAAGTTGGTCATGTCCTTTTGTGTTGTAGCTAACGAATTGTTCTGATTAGGTGAGGAAATGAAGAATGCTTTAAATTACTAACTACTTCTGCCGTTTACCAAATTGCCCGTGATCTTACGTAACATTCCAAAAGTTTATGGTTACACTTTTTTGTTGATGGAAATATATGATTTTTTATCTTTAGTTGGATGCGCTATCCAATGCCTAAACGCTTTCTTTTTGGCTGCTTCAACTTGCAAGCATTATTTATTGAACCATGTTTTATTGGATCCTATCTAATAGAAGATTTTAATAGAAGAAGAAAGAAGAAATCGTTAAAATCACGCAGAACATCGCAGTTATTTGCTAGGTAGTTGCAAGGAACTAGTTGATGGGCTTGTATCCTATGGATCGATATTGGGAGTGTGTAGATCGCTATTAAAGTGTGTTCAAAACTTCATAATGGAGCAGAGAATTTAATCTTGTAGTCGTCTGCATCTGAAGTGATAATTAGATCGAAGATATTTTTTAAGTATTTATGATTATGAGGAATGCGTGTTGGTTCAACGACAAGTTCAGTTATGCTGCTGATAACGGCTGGATACAGCCTGTAGTGTTCGCGCAAAGCATTTAGTTTGATCCACCGTACCATACCAAATTATAGTTGTTTAAGTTAATGTCACTAGCGATAATTATTTCGGCTTGTTGGTCGGGACTTAAGGTAAAATCAAAGGCTATGCAAGTCTAAGTTGTACATACTACAAGTGTGTGTTTACCTCTTGCACAATGGCAGGGCCTAATGATTTACGTCGACTCCGAAGGGCGAATTTGGAATAAGCTTTTCTTGATAATTGATACTACTCGGAGTATTTGTCCGATCACGACGAGAGGAGGGCTGGTGAAAAACCATTTAGGTGTTGCTATGACTGGTAATCGAACACAGACCTTCTGCTCTACAGTTCATCTCAACAACATTCGCGACACTGAACCTGTAGAGTTGTTTATATAGTTGTATAACATGTAGAGATTTTAAACAACCAGTAAGTACATCTCTCAAGAAGGCAAAATGGAATGTTAAATTTAATCGATATCCCAATAGAGAGAAAGTTAAAACAATCAAAAGTACAGCATTAATTCAGCCCAGTTTCCATAGATGAGCGAGTGATCGATTTACGAGCGATTTTTTTAAATCCCTATAGATACAATCATGCTATCGTTCAACATATAGCACCTCTGTCAATATAAAGTCATTTTAAATCTTATTGCTCTACCGCAGCTTCAAAAGAAGCATATCTTATTATTACCGGCCTTATAAAATTATTTCATGGATTACAATAAATGCATACTTTAAAAAAAATGTACGGTACACTTTTGTACCAATCTGATAAAAACAACATCAAAAATGTATGCACTCCGCTTCAACTGAATAAGTACACTATTTATTAATTATTGTAAGTTATACATTTTTTCCCACATGAATCCATAAAAACCACGTGACGCCATTATTTTTCCCAAGTCATATTGAGTCTCAAAATATTTCAACCGCTACTTTTAATTCATTTTTTATTTACTTAAAATATTAACTTAATACTAGACAAAAATGCTTAAATCTAACTTATCAATAACATATCTACTTAATCTAACTTATCGGCCCATAGCGGGCGCTGTAAGCTTATAACTAACATTTTTCTTTTGCTTTTCAGCCTAAATTTGTCATTTATTTCTTATTGTTAATATAAAGACATTTAATTGATTTTTCAAAGAAAAAATTAAAACTTTGAACAGTAACCATTTTTTTTTGTTTTATATAAAAACTTAATCTAGACTAAAACTAACTTTAACTACTTAATACTAGTTAAACCTAACTAACACTACTTAAGACTACATAACTACTTAAACCTAACTTAGTTATAATCGGGGTGGCAAGCACTCGTTGCATATGCCACGAGGGTTTGCCATCCCGATTGCGTCATTGGGTCCAGCAAGCATTTATGCAACCATATTAAATAAAATATGGTGCATAAGCCCAGCCCCAGACCTTGTACCTAAATTTAATTTACCTAAATACTAAGGAGTGGACTAAAAGTCCGCAAAGACCTGAGGAACTGCAGAAATACTTTCCTCGTTTAGGCACCAAAACTCGGTGCGCTGCTTTTCAGCGTCGGTCCTATCGCGATCCGATACCGCCGTGCTAAAGCGGAGGAGCTCCGGAGCATTGTCGACGTACCCATCGCGGACTAGCCGCTTGTCCCGCGCGTCACGGTAGCGATGGTATAAAACCGGGATACCGTTCCTGTCTTGTATTAACCCTAACGAATCGATATAAATGAATGGATGGTGATACATTGAACCACACGGGACAACCGTAAGCGATGATCGGCCTTATGAGGGCCATGTAGCAAATGACTTTCACCCTTGAATCAAGTTGACTGCTATGAAACAATCTTCTTGTCAGAGCATAAGCCCCCCTAGCCCTGGCCAGACAAGCATCCACATTTTTATTAAAATATAGAAACTTGTCAAGCCAGATGCCAAGGTATTTGACTTCACTTCTCACCGCCAACGGCCGTCCATGCTGTCCCATGATACAAAATTTTTTCCAGTTTTTTCTGGTATCGTAAGAAGCCCTCTGCACTGGGGTCCTGAACAGAATTGTTTCGGTTTTTTGGAAATTTATCCTCAATTTCCAATCATCCCAATATCCCTTAATGTGATCGAAGTCACGTTGCAAAAGTGTGTTGATGACCTCGTACCTGATCTGTACGCCACTAGATCATCTGCGTACGCTATAGCGTGTCTGAGAGAACCTACAAGATCACTTGTATAAATGTTAAACAATATCGGGGAGTTCACCGCCCCCTGTTGTAAACCGTTTTTAATTTCAAAGAAGTTACGTTGCCACATTTGACAACGAACTTCTTTCCCATAAGCATTTCATAAATCATATATAGCATGGGTTTACGCATGCCCAGTCTGGTCAGCTTGTAGAAAAGCCCCTCTAACCATACGGTGTCGAAGGCCTTCTCAAAGTCAACCAGACAGGCCCCTGTGCACTGTTTTTTGGACTTATTCCATTGAATGTCGGACACTAGTTTCGATGCGGCATGAATGGTGTCATGCCTCGCTCGAAAACCAAACTGATTTTCCGGAATAATTTTGTTTTCCTCGACCCACTTAAGCAGAGCCCTATTGACTATTTTCTCAAATACCTTGCTTACATTCGGCAGAAGGCTTATTGACCGAAGATTAGCTGGGTTTGTTTTGTCCTTGCCCCTTTTGGGGATAGGATGTACCACCGCCGTTTTCCAGTGCACCGGATAATGTGCATTATTCAGTGCATTGTTAAACAGCGTGGTGAAAATAGCGACTGCTTCCACTGGCAGGTGTCTCAATACGACGTTTGGGACACCGTCCTCTCCCGCCGACTTTTTATTTTTCAGTGATACGAAGATGTCCAGGAGTTCATCTTTTTGAACGAACAGCATCATGCTATTGGCGACTATGCCATTTGAAGGGTTTTCGTCATTGAATACGGTAAAACCGTTATTCTCAGATCGCCAAGCTTGGAGTTCGGTACGTAGATAAAAGTGATTCAGAAAGGCTCTCTCCTCAACATCGCGATTTGGGCGAACAGGAATGTTCACCGTATACACGGTCTCGAAGATAGCGCCTATCGAATTCGCCTTCTCTTGAGGATCTTCGATCGTGAAAAAACCGTCGTTCGAGTCAACACTTTCCGGATTTATACCAACATCCGTGAGCGTCTGTCTGTTCTCTGTCGTTTGGGAAATTCGGACACATGGAATGTCATTATGATCTTTTCGCCTGAATATTTTATTTATTTGCGGGAACATATTCGGGCTACTGGTTTTTATAGCCTGAATTTTCTTGCCCCAGTACAAACTGACAGATTTTTTGTAATTTTCCGAAATTAACTGTTTAAGGTTTTTGATCAACGACTTCAATGTCCGAATCTCCGGGTCTTGTCTGTCAAATATTTCAACCGCTTACACTCCCTTTGCTCGTTTAATGATGGCTTTTTGAAGATTCCGCCCTTTAATTTGAGTGGCACTGTATATCTCTTATCAGTTAAAATGGGTACTTGCATTTTCATCACTTTTTATTTTAATTTTGTTGAAGAATCATTCACCAGAAAGGGAAGAACATCTCGCATCACTTCTATCGGAAGTTTTTTTATTCATCCTTCAATGCTTTTTTTGCACATGAATCTTTATTTCTCATGTAACAATAAATCACATTAAAAGTTCTTCCAATTTTTGTAGCTATCCCTATGCCGGTCAGTCACTGTACCTTAAGTAGATCGATTTTAGCTTTCTCAACATTTAGATCTACCCATGTTTTTCTTATATATTTCAATTAATAGGATGAATTTCACTTAGAACACTACGACTAATGTCATTCACCTCAGAATCGCACTAAACAATGAAGATTCTGATCATGCATGTATTCAATCGACGCAGAGAAAAACTGCAATTTTCCATACGCAATTCTTTGCAAGAGAACCATAGAAAAAGTAACGGTGTGTATTTCTTTTTAATTTCTTCCAGCATCAAAAACAAGCAGTAAGCATTATCAAATAATAAATTAACGCACTATATTCGAAAAAAATTAATAATTAATAAAAATATTAATTTTTGTAGTGAATTGCAGATACAACGAAACATGCTGCTCACTGATTTTTGTTGCGTTTGTTGGTGTCACTTCATAACATAGAACAGCTAAAATAAAAAAAAATAACTTACAATTTTTTTTGCGATGTCGAACATATAATGCCTAACGACGTTTTTCAATTTATCATTCAACAATTTGTTAATTATTATAACCTACGTTTGTGTAAAATTCTTCCTCCATTAACAAGGAAACAATACGACAATGCAATTACCCCATTCACACTAGTTTATTGCTGCGCACGCCATAAAACTTAAGCACCGTCAAATTTCAAGTTCACAAAATCCATAAAATCTCGCACCATCCAACTAGAGACTTGTCTCGACTCAAATCCGAGTCGGCTTCAGTTCCACTCTTACCCCAAGTGTGAGCAGAAGAATTTACGACTCACTCAATGTGCACTCATAAATCTTCAACAAATTGTAAACGCCCATAAACAAACTGCGCTCTTTGCGTAGCTTCATAAATACGAAACAACACTCACCACTACATGCAGACACCAACCACGTGACATTCTGTTCAGCGACTTATTTACTTTTGCTTATGCTCTCCCAACCCAACTTCACAGGGTATGAGATTCGCACTTGAGGCGGAGACTTGCTACCCACACAGCAGATATTACATCTCACTCGCACTTGGAAATACGAAATCGGTACTCGGTCGACACATGGCACGCGAGTCATAAAGCATTGGTTGTGGCGGCCATAAACCATCGTGCGAAGAGGTTGGTCTTAATCGGCAGCCATGTGCGCAAGTGGGAAGGATAGCAGCCATAAAGCATTTCCGCTCAGCGGCACTGTGATTTATATGAGTATTCAGCAGGTATAGCTGGCTCGAGAGAGTAATTTTATTATGTTGCGCCAGTATGGGGGAGAGCATTTTGTTTTGTGAATGGTGTGTTGGGAAGAATATTTCCCCGTCTTTTGTGCTGTGCTCAAGCTGTTAGCTGATTTCAAAAGGAAGGGGATACTCTGTCTGAGAGAGAAAGAGCTGAACTGAAATAACAACAGCAGCTGATGTATTGTCGGCCATAAAGCATCTGAAGAGGATGTTTCTGCCATTACACAGATGATAATGACGATGACGACCGAATTCGGGTGAAAGTAAATATGTCTCATCTCTTTCCTTCTTCTTGGGTTGGCTTTCGTAGGACGCTTGAAGTGCGTGAGTGTTGCCGATGGCGACAGCCGACGGAGTATGGATTTTTCTTTGTTTGAGAGTTAATGTTATTGCGACGGAAATTTGTTTGTTTGTTGAATTATTGGAACTTTATTATCGAAAACTGTATGAAGAACTAGATGAATCGTGTTTAAGATATTAGCACATTGACTTGATTGTTTTAAATTCATTCTAACTACACGTTTTGCAAGATTTGATTGAAACGTGGTTAACTAGGAATTCCAGTTTACACAATAATAAAATCGATTTTGTTAATAAAAATTAATGAATTCGAACTAGCTATGCTTAGTCATACTAGACCTTCGTTATAACGCTACTCAACTCGAGGTTTGTTAAGGAAATATTTCATATGGTCAAAATTCTATCATTTTTAGCGGAGTTACCTACTATTACATGTGCTAAAAAAACGCAGGTTGGCAATTTGATCTAAAACAAAGAAATTAAGAAAAATTTCCCCAGATATTTAAACAATTTATTATTTTGCGTTTGTTGTAAAATTCAAGCAAATCTATTTTCGCGGAAACACTCAATTTTGTATATAAGTAGGTACGATTGCATCAGTTTGCATCAGTACTCATAAGAAATACGTTTTCGTATTCTCTATCGAAATACAAAACATATGACGTTCAGTGGCGCCTTGAATTCATTATTTATTTACAGTTTACAATGATTAATCGACCAAAGTTTTTGCAAGACGCAAGCATGGAAAGTCAAATCTAGGTCAACCAAATGTATTTCAAACTGATGCATTAGGAAGATTTTATACAAATTATTCGAGACATGACTAGTGTATTTATTTACGTATTTGAAAACATCAGCCCACTGGCTGAATCGTCAATTATTGCAGCGCCTCATCAGAATTGTATACAGATTTTATGACGGAACATATTTTGAATCGAATGCGTAGAAAAATATCGAATCCGCATTTGCTTATAACCCTAGAATTGCATAGTGAATGTCTCATAATAATAGAAGATATTTACCTTACATTTTGATGCGAGAAGTTTCAGATAAAAGTGATGGAGCTTATAAACGCCTGGTGGCGCTGTAAAAATTCAACAATTTTGGAAACCTTTCTTTCACAAAGTAAAATATCATAGGCTTTCGCATTATATAGAATCGCGGCGATATTGTTTTTTGGCGGCAAAATAGCACATCCTGCTCTCAAGTCGCCTTTGGCGAAAACGTCAGGAGTGGCCTGCCGACAATTTCGCACTATCACATGAAGAAGAACCCAAAAATGTTGTTTATCACAGAACCTTACAATAAATTCGTTTGAAAGAAAAAAATTAATGTTTGCTAATTTAGCAAAAAAAATAAGGGAAACGTCTAGGGAAACGTATAATAATAATAATTTGCCTTAAAAAAGTAAACCATACATTGTGGCCTCATTTAATTTGTAAACTCTATGCAAAAATGAGGCATGACAAAAGAAACTGACATTGTGACATTTAAATGACCTACAAGACAAAAGAAACTGACATTGTGACATTTAAATGACCTACAAGACAAGCGGTTGCTTCACATAGATTAGCAGTTTATCAAAAACAGTGACTCGAACAACACAACAGCTTTGTTAAAGATATTATGTCAGTTTAATGTCCGCCGGGAAGGTTTACTACTTTGTTTGTTTATAATTTTTGATTAAGTGAAATAAAATTGATCTTATATTGATAAATTTGTAATTTAATATCGGCAATTATATATGGAGTACAATATTAGGTAAATGTCTCACAAATGCGAGCCCTTTTGAGCACGTTTTTCGTAACATTGTCACACATTTCACGCCGTATTTCATTAATTTCATCACGAATATTTTGTTTGAGTTACTCAAGCATTTCTGGTTTGTTTGCATAAACCTTGCTTTTCAGATATCTCCACAAAAAGAAGTCCGGAGCAGTCAAATCAGGCGACTGTGGAAATAACTTGTTGTGGAAAGAGGTCTCGCAGTAATTCCATTGTAATCCTGGCTGCATGCGATGTGGCACCGTCTTGTTGATACCACATGTTAATCAAGCCCAAAGCATGTAGTTGTGGCATTAAAAAGTTTTCAATCATATCACGCTATCACTCCCCATACACAGTTGCCGTTACGCCGTTTTCATTTTCAAAGAAGTAAGGTCCAATGATTCCTCCTGACCAAATCGCACACCAGACTGTAACTTTTAATGGATGCAAAGGAGACTGATGAATAATTTGAGGGTTTTTCATTGCCCAGAACCAACTATTCTGTTTTATCACTTATCCATTCAAATGAAAACGTGCCTCGTCACTCATTAGCTAGCTGTAACATCCTTTTCGCATGTGTACGGTGGCGTAAATTGTCTTGTGGAAGAAGTTCTTGTGTCAACTGAATCTTATATGGAAACAAATGCAAATCCTGGTACGAAATCGTGGCCAAAAATGTTCTTTGAAGACCAAGCTCCTAAGCACGGCGTGGAATTGAGGTTGATGGATTGTTTTGAACACTTCCTTGAGCAGTAATAATGTTTTCATCCGATCTTGCAGTACGTTGTGGTCCATGCTTGGGTCTATCACCTACAGATCCTCTTTCTTCGAAATCATTTACTACACGATAAATAGTGCGTTTTGTTGGCACGTTGTTTCTCCCAAAAATTTCACGTAACTTTCTCATCGTCACAGTAATCGTTGATTAATGTTGATAAAATTTTTTAACGATTAAAAGACGTTGGCTTATCAAACATTTTTCCATAATAAATGTGCCCCTGTCTACTTCATGACGGCCAAACGTGTACTGTCAAGAATAATGTTTACCAAAATTACTGCAAAACAAAGTTGTATACCTTACCGGCGGACACCCTGTATATTAGGATCATAGATAAAGGCGTAGCGAACAAATGGAAAAAAATCTAGCGACTTTTCAAGATATACTGGTATACTTGGGCTTATGGCCGCCGTGCACCATTCAAATGGAGCAGAGCGAACTCGTCAGTTGCGGTTCTCTGGAGCATGGAATCTGCCACTTTCGTGCTGCAATGTCTCTTTGCCGAAATTCTGCAATTAAGAGCTTTTACGCTTCGATAATATGCCCACTAGAGTCTATCGAATGTGTGCCGATAAGAACGCACAAATTACTGACCTTCGGAATTTAATGACCGAACAGCATAAAAACTAAAGGCCATCGGCAGACATCACTGTCGATGAACAGCTTTTTCCATACAGAGGCAGTTCTAAGTTTACGCAGTACATACCATCAAAACCAGCCAAAAATGGCATGAAGGTTTCGTGGGCCATCGATGCGTCAAACTATTATTTACTGCTTGGTGAAATCTATACTGTGAAGGAGGCAGATGCAGCACGCCAGACCAATGTTGGAGAAAATGTACCACAAATGGAAAAAAAAAACCAAGGACCCTGTACATATTATGATACCATGCTGTATTTATGCATCGCTACCGATCCATAGCTGCTGTAAAAGTGGTCGAAAACACTATTATATATAATGAACAAAATTAAGTGTTTACAATACATACATGTCCTTTAAAAAAAATAGGTTTTTTTAAGATAGTTTTTTTATATATGTTATTCACAAATTAATATACAATTACCATACAAAATATGCCGCAGTACCTGTGTACATAAGTGGGTGTAATTGTTTGTTGCCAAGGGTTAATATAGACCTGAGTCAACGCGCGGTATGCATGTTGTGATGGATAATTTATTTAGATGACCTATCTACTATTTTCAATGTCATATGTTGAAAGCTAACATGGTCCACTCATAATGTGCCAATTTGCGATGACGTGTGTGAAATTTTCGAATAGTATCTGACCAATGACCCAACTTAGCACAGATTCCGATTCTTTATTTGTAGTCGATTTGGTCTTCACATAGGCCCAAAACATTAAAAAAAAAAACAAAGTATGATATCACATTATTTAGTTGTATTACGTGCTTTCACAACAATGCCTATGATCGATATACGGGAGCAAATTACTCGTTTTTCATTTTATTTTGGACACCATTTTTAAAATAAAAAAAATTAGGACTGAATTATTACCAGGCTCTTCTTCAGACATTCAGTGGCCCAATGGCATCAACGGTGTACCCATAAACTGATTCAACTGAAGAGGAATACGTTTTCTCAACATCACCGTCAAGATGATATGTGCCGTCATATGTGAATGCTAAAAAACATTAATCAATTGTTTCATCGGTCCTAATCATTTTGGATTTAGGCAGATTTTGGAAAAAAATCCACGAAGTCCGAATCGGTAATGCCACATATGACAGCAGCATCTCGCTGCTTCACCGGGGTCAACAGAGATCTCACGGAAACATTCGATACCGAAAAAAAAATATTGAGGCATGGTTATGGACGCACTTTAATAAGAATTCCTTAATTTTAATCTTGATAGGATTCTGAAAAACTCCAGTCCAAACACTGAGGCACAATCTTCTATTAACTACTAGCATACGTTGACGAAATTGACATCATTCCTCGAGTTCAAAGCGATATTATCATGCACGTTTTTTAGTATAGGAAAGGAAAAAAATGGATTTGAAAGTGAGTAAGGGCAAGACCAAGTATACCCTGCCAACATATGAAGTCACACAACATCGTCGAATTGGACAGAACGTCACAATCTACCAATATAATATTGCCGGGTTTAGGGACTTTTCCTACCTCGGGCTAAGAAGGCTTACTTATTTACATACTTAAATGGCGCTACAGTGTGCAATGCACCTGAGCCTCAACCAACATGCCTCTCCAATTAGCCCGGTCCATGGCTAACTACCTATAGTTGCGCGGATATTCATTCGATATAAATGCAACCGTGTCATCCGAGTAAAAAAACAAAGATGTGGATAAGGAATATAAGATGTAAATACATTGTACAATATAGGTCCTAGAACAGAGCCTTGTGGAACCCTAGTGTTGAAGTACTTTATTTCAGACTAAACATTGTTAACAGATACACTAAGGAGCGATTACTTTGGAAACTTTGGATTATTTTAAACATAAAGTACGGGATATTGAAACCAATCATTTTGAAAACAAAACAGCATAAAGTCAAAAGTTTTTTTCTATATCAAGCATAACCATTTCTCTTTAAACTGTTTGACTAATCTTCAGGCACCCACCAGGCCTGTGGGAGCTCCGGAAACAAAATTGTTCATTTGGATAAATGTTGTGATCCGAAATAAATAGAATTAACTTTTCTTTAATATTTTTTTGCTAATAGTTTGCTTAAACTGCTGAGTCAGTTAAATTTACAGGAAATCGCAAATTTGTGTATTTGACAGCAAATGCGTTATAATTTGCAATTAATTGTAACTTTAAAAGCGTTTGCTTTCATTTGAGCAATCAAATTGTTAAAATGATCAAAGTTTCTTGTTATAAAATTGACACCGAATTGTCAATTTTGGTTGTTAAATTCACACATATGAATTTGTAAAATATGCATCGGTGAATTGTTAAATCTACAAGTATTAATTATAGTAATTACATAATGCTGTAGAAAATACAATAAGTTCAATAGATATGACAAAAACCAAGCAGTCAATCTACAGCATTTGGAGTAGACGTGAACATACCTCATCAGCAAATGTTACTATGCCGAACGAATGCTGTTGCATTGACCATTTTTTTAGTTATTAAATCTACCACAAATGATGGAATATGCACAACACGGTTTTAGAATGAACAATCATGTCTTTGTTAAATTGAAAGCATTGGGTGTCGATTTTGACTATTAATGCAGTAGAATTAACAGCAGTTTTCTACATTTCTACAACATATTTTTTTGGGTGCGATAGATTATTAGATGAAAAAAGTATATCTCCGTTACCGGTGGATAGTCCAGCAATAAAAACTCAGATTTCGAATATATTAAAATAATTGTAAAAGCTGAGGAGCTAGCCAGAGTACTAATTTGGCTTAATAAACCCCTGCCCCTTCAATACTTATGTTTGTCTGTGAGCCGAAACGTATGCAGATTTTTCATGATCGCTTGTAAAGATCATAGCGCGGGCTTGTGCTAATTCAGTGTTGCTTTATGAGAGCTTTATTTTTTATTCCACTTAACTGTTACTAACTAGGTAACAGACCATCGTGATGCCTAGTAGGATCATTAGTAACCAAGTTATTATATTCAGGTAGAATGGAAGAAATGTCCTATGCAACATTTGCCTAATAAGAAGAAGCGTGATGCTTGAAACACACGTGCAGAATTCCTTTTTCAGAAAATATAGAACACAAAGTATTAAATGTAAGAGTAAACCCATTTAAAATATGCAAGCATTGCAGTTCTGCAAGTCTCTACTTCTAAATCGACTGCAAAAGTCAAGGGCGCCATAACACAAAAGAAAAAACATTTGATTTTAAGATATTTGATATCATTAGTCTATGGCGTTTATTTCGCATAAAAAAAGTATAAAAAAAAGACTTTCTCAACTCAACCTAAACATGAACCATGAAACAGTTCATGCTGATTTCAACTGAAACGAAAACATCGAGCGAATGATGACGTTTCGAGTTGTGTGTGACATAAGAATTTATATAAACTGTGAAGTTTATGACGGCTCACATTGAACAGACAATATTGTCATTTCTCTTAATAGTTTTGTGCATTTCATTCTGAGTTTAATTAATTAAGATATTTAATTCAATCTAATTGAATTTTCGTAGTATAAATAGTATTGCACTGGCCATTGCATCATCTGCAATTGCGGCAACTCTCTTGGATGGTGGCCTAACAGCGCATTCAGCTTTGAAACTGCCGTTGAATTTGCAAAATACTGAGGCACCAACATGCAACATCAGCAAAAACTCTGGGATGGGCAAAGTACTCCAAACTTGTCAAATTATCTTATGGGTCGAATGTACAATGTCTCACAAGAAAGCATTGGAAGCGCTTGATAAAACACTGCGAGATTTAAGAGGAATCGTACGGATCTTCGGTGGCGCACTCATTTTATTGTCTGGTGATTTTCAAAAAACACTGCCGGTTATACCACGTTCAACACCCGCTGATGAACTTCTTGCATGCCACAAATCATCAGTTGTTTGGCGTCATTTACAGGATTCATCGGCTGGACATTTCGCAAAACAATTAATGGATATTGGAAATGGGCGAATGCAAATTGATGAATCTACGCAATGTATAACCTCACCAGCAAACTTCTGTAAGATCAGAAAGCATAGACGAATTGGTGCAAAAAATTTCCCTAAATCTTGCACGGAACTACAAAAATCATCAGTACCGTGCTATATAAGCGACCAAAAACATCTATATCATTATCATCAACTTCGCTATCCAGAATGGAATTCTCGGCGAAACGACAACATAAACCTTCCATCGAAACTGTGATGAATCTAGACGAGGTCGTCAACTAACAAAGTGAATGCTTGAATTCACTTGATATTCCAGGCATGCCACCGCACGTTCTTACATGGAAAATTGGCGTACCCACTACTTTTCTTCGAAACATAAATCCACCACGACTTTGCAACGGAACCAGACTCTAAGTCAAGAAAATGACGAGCAATGTTATCGAGGAAACAATTTTGACTGAATAATTCAAAGGTGAGGACATTTGCTGCCGCGTATCCCAATGATCCCGACAGATGTGCCATTTGAGTTCAAACGTTTGTAGTTCACGGTGCGACTTGCTTTCGCAATGACTATCGTTTCAAGTGCGTGGATTAAATTTGGAGAATCCATGCTTCTCACATCGGCCTGCTCACGCGTCGGGAAACTTTCCGATTTATTTGTTTACGCACCAGATGGAAAAACAAGAAATATTGTGTTTCCCATAGCACTTCAATAAATATAGAATTAAAACGGAACGAACAATATCAATGACTCAAAAAGTATTCAATATTTTTGTAATGTCTTTGCTTCAAATTTATTTTAGTTGGTGGCATTGCAACACGCGCATGGTACAGCTAGCTAAAAATAGAAATTAAAATATTTTCATATAATCTTGTTTTAAAATTCATAAACTTTCTTTTGACACCAACTCTACAGCGATTAAATTTATAAAAAAAAGGTGCGAGATTTCAAAGAAAATTTCCAATGACGCTTTACAACTAACTGGACCCAAAGTACCAGAATCTTAGAAAAGGTGTAGGTACCTGTATATTTGTTAAGAAAGGGTGTATGAATGTACGTAAAATTACTTTTAAGTTCATTGACTTGTCATCGTACTATTCAGAATTGAGCCAAACATATGAAGATGGAAGGCAGATGCCCTCATATATTTTTTTATTTACCCACTCAACTCAAGTTTTTCTAAGAAAAAAGACATGGTCACATAATTCCGCTACAATAACCAAAATATATACCTACCTACTTATTTCACAAGGTCTACGGTGGTACGGTCGTTTGCTTGGTTTTTTCATCACTGACACATTCGCAGCGATAGAGTTCAAATGTAACATTTCATTAACATACACACACACAGTATTTAACCAATATTAACAAGAGAACAAAAAATAGAATTTGTTTTTTATTTCCTAACCTGACTCAACGTCAACCACACTATGGATTAACACACACACCTGTGGGAAGTATTTTATGGGATAGCCCACCGGTGAATTTCCATTAACTCGCTCTAGGCAATCAAATTCCAATTACACTCGTGTTTTTTTGCGCATTTTCATCTCAATGAATCACAAAATTCAGAAGTAGTATATTTTCCATTTTTCGTTGTTGTTGTTGTTGCTTGTGCTCCATGTGTCCAATGGCAGCGGTTTGGGGAGTGATTGTGAAAATATCCTCGCGCCAGTTCACACAAAACACCCAGCAGCCCACTGTCAGCGCACATCGATATTTGGTATGTGTATGTGTGCAATAGCAGTGTGCCCTAAACTCAGGGGATTACCGTGGTAAATTGATAAATAAACAAATTATAAAATTTTCGGATTATCTTGTTTATTTGGATTTCAATAAAAGTTTAATTTATTCACCGTTTGCGATGGACCACCTTCTGGCGCTAAGCGTTACATAAACATTGTGGCACCTACTCGGCTAAAGTTCATTGTAAACATTCGTCGAATGTGGCCGATGTTTATAAACATGTTTGTCTGCCTTGCAGTACACCAATCTGTTCGAATAGGAATAGTGTTTTAGGAACGATCTAACTCAAATATACGTTTTGGTTTTTGGTTTTTTTTCCATTTTCCCATTTTTTTTGGCTTTCACCATGCTTAAGTTATTTATGAGATTTTTGTTAGAATTTTGTAATTAGTTTGACAGGTGTGTTTTTTTTTGGAAGAAAATAAACTTTTATACGTCTGATTTCTTAATTGCATGTCGAGGTAATACACTGTTTGATGATCGACTGAAGATGGTTACCATATTTTTGCGGTGAAATTATGAGTAATGATGCTTTTGTATTAACCGAATAAAAATGAGTTTAATAAAAAAAATGTAAATGAAGTGGTGGTCATTCTTAAACGTGAGGATAGGTCTTAAAGCTTATTTTTTTATACAGGGTGGTATTTATGTTCAAGGTAAATTTTTTTCGCATATTTGTGTGAATAAAATTCGTCATGTGTCATTTGACAGTTAGTGGTCGATATCAGTTTAATATAGAGACTCTGCGAGCCGGAATATTGGTGTCCATTCGTTCTACATGTCCTACCCATCTTAAACATCCAATGCGGAGTTTTTTATGTTGAATCTTGCACTCCATAGCCCGTCAACGCAATAGGGGCCGAAGATTTTTCGAAGAATTTTCCTCTCGAGTCGACCAAGGATTTCTTCATCCGCTTTTGAGACGGGCCATGCTTCAGCGCCGTAGAGGAGGACTGGGATGATCAGGGTCTTATATAGGATCTACTTAGTAATGTGGGCTTTACTACTAAATTGCCCGAAGAAACAGCGATTGGCAAGAGTAATTCTTAGTTTAATATCTGACGAAATAATAACAGAGCCGAGATAGACAAAGTCCCGTACTACATTAAAGTTATATCTGTCAATGGTGACGTTCTGTCCAATTCGTCGATGTTGTGTGTCCTTTTGTGCTGACAGCATATATGTGCTATACTATACTATATATAAACTAAACCATTTTTGCCGAGTCCTTTTCTATAATAGCAAACGTGGCTATGAAATCACGTCAAGTTCTACCAATGATGTCAATATCGTCGGTGTATGCTAGTAGATGCACCGATTTTTGGAAAATTGTACCTCTGGTGTTGGCTCCGGAAGAACGAACCAATATTGGCAGTGGCAGCGAAAACTGCCGACCACCCAACCTGAAAAGCAGAACTAGGTTTCCTCGATATCGGAGTACAATGTCATTTTTTTTTTATTTATTTATTTATATATCTACCAGGTAAGACCTTTACAGATTAATTATAATATTAATAACTTAATTCTATTTATTTAATATCTTATATTTATGCATTTGATAAGTAATAATTCAACAATATTTAATATTAATTTATTAAATAAGCATATTTGGATTTTAAAATTTCAAGTGAAATTCGTTTAAAACAATCGCTATTTAAAGTTAAATCTAGGTCAGTGGTTTCTACCGAATTGTATTAATTAACGCAACGCGTGTTGATTTCACATGATCCATAGTTTGTCCTATGTAAAGGTGGAATAAAAAAACTTGGTTCTCTTAGATACCTTACAGGAGCATTAAAAGGTAACGAAGAAAGCAACTCATCGCAATTTAAGTGGTTATACACCACATCACTTAAGAATACTAATGATAGCACTTTTCTTCGAACAAAAAGAGTTTGGAGATTAAATAATAATGTAATCAAACGATCACTAAATTTTGCCAGAACAGGCAAATTAGGACCCGTAACACAGCGTTCTTTTTTCTTACAACCATTATGTGCGAGTGTGCAGTATTATGCTTACATTCTTATTTAATCTTGTGCAAAAAGCAAATTGTTTAATGAATCGCTCGTTACGTATTGACGACAATAGAACAAAACCAAATTTGCCACATTAAATCACAGGCAAAGCACCTCATCTACCTACTCCTTTTCCATTTGGGAAACTGCAAAAACAAATTTGCATGTCAGCACGCCATGTATATCTACTATAATAGCGCGAAGCAACAATTCTACCCTAAGGCAAACCGCGCCATTCAACAAATCTACAACTTCTCAGACACATACACACACCGAGACAATATCCAAGTTGGAAATAATAGCAATAATGATGATTATAACAATCATTGCCAGGCTAACACCTAATCACAAAAGTTTGTCAATGCACTCATTACCGGCGGAGGATACTCTATACACGTCTACTACCACTTTCATCGAGCAAAGTATCCGTGTTGCCTGCCACGAACTCATTGAGTTCTGCGGCATAGCCAGAGCTCGGAGTGTGAGGCGTTCCTGCTAAATGGCGAATATCGAGAAAACGACGCATTTAGTAGACAGGAATACGAAGCGACGACCGACGGCAGTAGAAGCGTCCGCAGCAACCACTTGTAGAGCATCCTGCGGCGGCATTAGTGGTACGGTCACACAATTACGGATGTAATAAAGTAATTTGGTGTAATTGGACTAAGGAGCAACCCCTTTTGTTCAACTTTATTATTACGGTCGGAGTTTTCTTTTTGGTTTGAAAGTGGGAAAATTTTGCATACCATCGCATTCGAGATAGTAAACTATGACAGTGGTTTGACGACGATGCCATCCTAATGAAGATTAGGTAGCAATGAAAAGGCATAAGGAGGTAAAGGACTTTAGTTTTGTTTCTTAATTTCATCTTGTCTTAGGGTCTATTGTACGAGCATAAACGTAATAGAAACAATTATAGTGATTATCGAAAGGAAAAATAATAGTAAATGGTTTTTGTATGGCCATGAGTTGCAATAGCCTAGGAGGTAGATTTTAGAATGTTGTATAAATAATTGTAACAAACAGCTTTTGAAATAAATGTATCTTTTATTTTCCTTCACGGCTCGGGAATGTCAACCAGCTTAATGTTGCCTTTAATCATGACTAAGGATTTGTAATTCGGTTTTGATGATTTTTATATTCACCATCGTATATAGAAGCACTGCAATGATAAGGGTATTATAAAAAATCTTATTAGTAGTTGAAGTAGAGATTTCATATTTAGTTGGTTTCTTATCCCCAAAAAAACGTTAGTTTGAGGAATTCTATTTTAGATTTGTGTGTGCCATTTTCAGCGTAAATAGCGTCGTACTTATGTTATAACACTGAAATATATCTGGAATTGACCGCGATCTAAAAATTACTAACATAAGATAACCATAAGTTAGCATGAGAATTAAAATAGACCTAAAATAAAACTAACCTAAGATTAATTCTGCGTTCGATAATGGTACTTTATGCACCGAAAATATGCCAGATCTTGATGTCAACGGTTTGTCTTCCCGCATGACATAACAAATCACTCTACAAATGGCTATCCTCCTGGCCAATTTTTTGAAGGAGCATCTTGATCGCCACCAGTTATATTATATGAATAATAATAATAATAATTATATAATATGATAGTATTATCCCGTTATTTCTCTGTTCATCCATCAATGGAAAACCCGTTATCGGTCTCATTAAGAGCACAATATATTTAAACACCCAGTACAAACAAAAACCCATTAAATTAACCTGAAATCTATACTAATTGCAATAAAACAAAAAACCTAGTACTTTCGGTTACCCAGGAAGATCATCCAATTCATGAAATTTTGATTAGAAAATTATTTCTTAAACGCTCACAACACACATAAAGGAAGTACCAAAGTTGAACCCAATCATAATAAAAAATTTATGAAAATAAATAAAAATGCCATTATCAATTGCACTCCCTCATTTTCGCACAACATATTTCTTTCTGAAAGTAAAATTTTCCGAAAACGAGTATATGGTACTCTGTATTAAATGCGGACTAATATTCTACTTCTTTCGAAAAGTATGGGATGTATAAGTAGGTACCTCAAATGTAAATTTGTTTTAACAAAATAAGTTGTAAAGACAATTTAAACGACTAAGATTTAAATTAACAGAGAATCTTCACATAAAAGTTTTCCTACAATACAAAAACAATTCAATATTAAAGTAGAATTTCATTGTGCACATCCATTTTCGACAAAATGACATAAAATAACTGCTGATGCTGATAATGTAAATCATGTCCGTATGAACACTTCACCATCACAGATCCTTAATTTATAAAAACATGTCATATTTATTGAAAGAAGAAACAAAATATTTCCATTACCAACATAGCATAAGTACCGTGCTTTAATTTTTGTTGAAATATAAGGATGGCCAAAAGAAGTCATCCGATGTTGTTTGGCTCTCATTTTTTTTAAATAAAAAACTTCGAATCTGTTTGTTGATTATGTTTATTTGAACCTTTAGAATTTTATTGGTCAAGTCGAGGAGATGATATCGGCCAAACTCGTTTTATGACGTTTTTCATCACTTCGGCAAGAATGTTGTCCTTGAGGGATTACAGGATCTCAGGCTTGTTCACGTAAACACGGGACTTCAAAAAAAACTCCACAATAGAAGTCTGGAACGGTTAAATCGGGCGATCTTGCGGGCCAGTGCAAATCGCCAACACGAGAGATGAGCCAACCCGGGAACGCCGCCTTCAGAATATCGGTTGTGAGTCTCGCAATGTGTACCGTATCTCCATCCTGTTCGAACCACATGTCCTCCAGTCCTAATTCGTCCAATTGCGGCAGAAAAAACCCTGTTAACATACGCGCACCGTCCACTGTTTTCATATGACCAGCGGCGTTCTCAAAAAAAAAATTTGCCCGACGACTCCTCCAGCGTGAACAGCGCACAATGCAGTCATTTTGAACGGATGTAATGGCTCCTCGTGCAGTACTCGTGGATTTTCAGTGCCCCAGAAGCGATAGTTTTGTTTGTTCACGTACCCGCTGAGGTGGAAATGAGCCTCATCGCTCATTATGATTTTGGTTGTAAAACCGTCCACTATGTCCTCGAGATTGAGGATGGCTTGGGCGTAAGTTACAAGCGTTTAGTGGCCGACAGGCAGCAGCTGATACACGGACTGGACTTTGTACGGGAACATGCGCAAGCCTTTGACCAAAACTCGCAACAGCTCGACATCCTCGCCAACAGTGGCGATATTCTCGGCACAACGGGCGCTCCAGATGAATTGTTACGCAAAATAATAGACACGATTATTTCCCGTTCTTGGGGAATGAATTGCTCCATGGCTTTTTCACTTGTATTCTACATCTGTCTAGTTCACAAATGTTAAAACGGAATTGACATTGGCGGCCATTTGCGAAAATAAGAGCATCTTCTAATAGGGTGATCTCTTTTGGCCCACCTTTATAAGGGTTTGTTTGATTCCGGTCTTTTTAGCTTCTCGCCGTTTTATTTCGCTCATTTCGAAATTAATACATTTGATACTTTTGCAATACAAATTGATGCTCTTTGTCGTGCCATGCCAATATAGTAATCATGTCCTTTTTAGTGCTGATAGCTTCCTTGTCCTATTGTAAAGTTGCAGGAAGTGCACTTCATCAAAAAAGATCTGCAAATTCATATTGTATGTAATTAAAAACGTACAAGAAATCCTCCTTCTACAGACGAAAGTTCTTAACAAAACTAACATAATATATAATACTAATCATTGATACGCAGGCTCAGTGGAGCGATGGTTGGTGCGATGAACTGCCGTGCAGAAGGTCTGGGTTCGATTCCCAGCCGTAGCAACACCTAAATGATTTTGCACTGGCCCTCCTCTCGTGATGATCTGACAAATCATCCGAGTAGTAACAATTGTCATGAAAAGCTTATCTCAACTTAGCCGTTCGGATTCCGCATAAAACAGGAGGTCCCGCCATCATGCTAAAAATACACACGCACACATAAATGGTTGTGAGAAAAAAACTAGGCCCTGGGTACCGAGCCTGTTGTGCCATAAATTTAATTTTTTTTTTATCGTTGATATGAATCCTTACTACCAATAGAGTTTTACCTTGTATCACTTATTTTTATACCCTACAATTTCCTACCAATTCAAAAGCGAAACAAAATGACATTTCGAATAGAGTAGGGTCCCAGATTATTTTTTTTAAATTAACGTATACCATAGCATTAGTTACAGTTGTGTCATCTTTCAAAGATTTCGTCAGAACTCAGCCGAATTCTTACTTCATTTCTGGACTGTTCTACTTAAGTGGCTTTTTAACATCATCATTTGACTTCATATACACCAAAGAACAAAGCTTATAGCGATCAAATCGAGTGATCTTGCACGCCAAATCTAAATATGTGAAAATTAAATCCAATGCCCCAGAGCCGAAATTTTTATAACGTATCCACAGAGGTGGAAATAGCTCCCACGAAAGGATCGTTGCACCAAAATCACAGAAGAAGTATTGTTCTAATTGTGAATGTTATTCCGCGTTATTTAGAAGCATAACATTTCACACAAATTCTAATGGCAAAATTTGCAACATGCCATTCGACGATATTTTTTAAACGCATGACACTTTTCGATAGGATAATGTTGCTAAACTCATTTGAGCCGTTTCCTCTGCTGTATAAATGCAAACGCAACGATGACATCTCGTCTGGGCTGACCAATAATGTTATGCTACGTCCAAAGTTCAATAATTGAATCCTCTTAGAAATATGGTAGAAGAAATCGCAATGAATACCATCATAACACACCAATACGTTTTATTGTATATAATGTGTCTGTGATGTAGATATTGTCGATTACCTAGAAACGAATTGATTAATAAGCGATCGTCAGTATGGGTTTCAAAAGAAACGCTTTGATTCATCTATGGATATCTGGAATGGAAATTCACGGAGCTCTTGATAGTTCCAAAGTGTTCAACCCAGTTTGGCACAGTGATTTTCTATCCAATAATTGACAACATGTCCGTATGTAGTTCCATAAATACTGCGGGATCGGGTAAAAAACGTTTCAATGACAGACCATTGCTTCGCAGTTTCAGTATTCTTAATGCCACCATTGCAAACCAGTAGAGATGCGAATAAATTTGATTCATAAACGAAGACCTAAGAAAAATCAAGTTCAATTGAACTTTAAGAAAACACAGTATATAACCATTAAAACAAACAACAAAAGCACAGTTCTGCAAATCGAAACGGAGAATACAGTTCTCAAATCAAAAGATTTCATGCATGTGCTGGGTATAATAATTGGATCAGATGTATCATTGCAACAACATGTAACCACTATTGCCAAGTCAGCAGCACCTCAACTAAGTTTTCTTTTTATAGCTAAGAGATATTTTACTCCATGCAAGCTTTTACTTGTCCATAAAGAACAAGTATTACAACCACGTCTTATATACAATCAAAGATGTGTTATTTACCTTATAGATGATTCTTCCCTTACTTTAAATTTGTATCATTTGGCTCACCAAAAACTAGTATGAGATCTGTCTCTTGATTACAGATTGTACAATGGGAGATATTCGGAGGAGCTTATAAATGTCATCACTATAATTGTTGCATTCCAACAGCCACACAAACAAAGCAGTAATAAAACTCTATTTGTTCAAGAACAATCCATCAATTTAATGAACTTCCAGACAATTCAAGAGCAAACCACATCTGAAAGACTCAAAAATATTCGATATTAGAAGAAAATTCATATTGGCCACTTAACCTTGCAACTTTTGGAGGGTGGCTGGTATCTTTTTGCTTTAATTAAATTGGTGGGTACAGTTTCATCCACTGGATATTCATACTGGTGGCGGATGAGGGCACAGCCTAGGTCTCTCACTCAGTTATTGGTAGAAGATTCTGGATATCTTCGGCTTACTATGGTTACCAACATTAAGCTTCTTCTTAGTTTGTCTGCAACAAGAAAATGGTCAGATGTTTAAAAGCTTTGACAAGAACTTGCAGTTCATAATTCCTGACCGATTATATTGGGCAAACGCCGAACTTGTGAACAACGATTCGATATATATTTATGCCACCATATCCAAGACAGACAAACTAACAGAATTCATTCATACTAATCATTGAAGTGTGTTCCAAGAAGAACTCGTGGGGACCAAAGAGGTCTAGTATTGGTGGAAAGAAAATGCCTTATCTTCCAAAGCATTCAAATTATTATGAATGGTCTCATCGGACTGATGCAAGTTTAGTTTAGCTATCAGAAAATAAAACTATATACGAACCTTACTAAGATAAGCACAACTTACAAGGACAACAAAAAAATTGATTAAAAGCTAGATTTGAAAAGAACATAAAAATTTGTCTTGTTTGTTAGATTGTACATGTATGATTATGCGCTATATATCAGAAAATTGTCTAATCCATCAGGAAGCGACAGGAATTATCGCTACTTTAAAGCAGCTCTGCAGGAGCTGCATATTCCAAGAGGCGAAAGAGACAATTCTTCATATTCCTTGTACCTTTCTATGAAAAAGAAGTTTTATCAGATGATTTTAAAGACTAGATAAAGAAACTATTACGTGGTAACGTAATGGATCATAACTTATCTATGTGTATTGGCTAAACCATGGCAGCCACTGCAACCTAACCTTACCTAAATATGCAACCTTACCTAAATATACCAAAAACGGGAATCAATGTTAAAACCACAGATGTTATTTCTATGAGCAACGGTATGTTTTATTCTTTCCTCATTTTTTAATACCCCCAACTGCCGACCCCTTTAAAGTAAATTGTTCCCCAAGATGACCTCAAAATCGCACATGCAAATGTTTATATGGCTTCGCAATCAAATTAACAATCGAACTGCACGGCACTATTTGCTGATGGAATAAATTTCGAGAGTTATTACCCAATGTCAGAGAGCACATAATTCAGCTCATTGTCCAACTAACCCCGAGTTAACAAAAACCAATCGTTAAACTGAAATCATTCTTCGTTTGTTTCGACGTAAATCATCGGGTGCCGCTCATCGAAATCAACTTTGCATATATGAGTGGAGTACATACGCCGAATTGACGGAGGTTATTTCGACAGCCATCCGAGGTTCATATTTAATGCGCGGCAGGCACTCATTGTCAGATGTGAGAGTCGAAGGCATTATTTAAATGCTTAGCCAATAAATAATGTTCTTTTGCCCTATCCCAGATGGCCGTTGTATAGAGAGTCAAAAACACCCAAAAACGACCCCTACTGGCAATTGTTTATCGATCAATCCTTTGGAACTTTAGCCGCTGTTGTGACTTGGCGGTTCCAAGGCGCTCGCGCGCCACTTAGTCGTATAATCGATGAAATGAAATGTGAAAATATCGAGCAGAGCACATACCAACCGCACAAAAATATGAACATGTGTAGGCTCCATCGCGATTGTGATTTGCGCCATCTGTCCGTCGGTCCTGACCCGCAACACCGTGCGCAGTAATAATTTACCACATCACAGCGAATAAATAAAAGTGGCGCTGCTCAATCACTGCGAAGTACATCAATCATTTTATGCAAAATCGATTCCAATTTCGGATTTTTTCCTGCTTCGTACATTTCGTGGCTCGAATTTCTCCTCCCGTTTTGGTATTTCCATGGTCTTATACGTGCTGTATCGCGCAGCCAAACTGAACACAGGTAAGCCCGGTAAACCTTTGGTGGAGGAGTTGGTGGTGGGCTCAGGGCGAGGGTGCTCGTCGCTCGCATAATCTATAACTATCCGGTGCGGTGTTTGGTGCTGGAGACGGCCGGTGCGGTGTAGGGTATAGTGTATAGGGCACTCCATTGCCAATGTGCTGCTGTTGCTTCTCATATTGTTGCATATGGCAGTAGGAAGAATAACCATGGCGATATGAATATTTTTTGTGCGCGCCAACACACTGTGAACGAGAGAGAGCAAGCGGTGACGGTGGTATGGTTAAGTTGAATATTGGCAAAATGCATGGCACGACAAATTGATTTTTATCTCATTGTAATTTGTTAAAACAGTCACTTAATAAAATTCCCATAAATTTAGTAGCGCGGAAGCGCGACCGAGCAAAGAGGCATAGCCGCGGCATGCAAACAGTGGCAGCTCTAGTGGCGCTATGTACATACAGAATTTATAAATGTATTCACTGTTTTTTTATATTTGTTGTGTAGTATTGCATCATTAGTGTAGGCGCCAGTATCGATGTGTCTGTGAGTGTTATTCGTGGAGCTTGTGCTGCGGATCAAGAATATGTATGGTAGATGGGTCAATAGGCTGCGATACGCATTTGACCGCGGTAATTGTCGTCAATTGAAAGGCGGAGAGTGTGACAATTATCTGAACACAACTTATATTGTGTGTTCTAGTTCAATGTCACTGGTGGGGAGCACACTTCAGACGATAAGGCAACGAATTTGAATTATTAGTCGAGTCGAATAAGGGGAATAATGCTTCCATTTCAAAATTATTTCTACAGTTTTAAAATATTACATACTTATTCAGACCTATTGCGAAAAAAATTTTCCGGGAAACTATTCCCATTCAACAATCTGATTTACATTAATGACAAGAAAAAAATCCCTGGAAAATTTATTCGCGATAGGCCTGATTAGGTGGCGTTTAGTGGTAGATCACTGAAATGACCTACTAAATGTGATTTGAGCTCCAGCTAAACAAAAAATAATTTCTCTTTCGTTGAATGAATTTGGAACAAAAAACATATGAGAAGGCTACAATCCACTGTGTTGATCGTTTTATACCCTATCGCATCCCATCCTTTAAATTAATATCCCTTAAATGTGTAGAAATATTAAAATTGTTCAGACAGTTTATCAAAAACTTGTATGGTTCGAACAAAAACAACGGTTTTCTCCTGCATATGGTATGGCGTAGGGTATACAAATAGTTTTTGTATGCAAACGTCTCCAAAACGTGGGCGTGATATGTGGATATATTGAAGAAATGTTTACATTACCAAAACCAATTATTTTGCATAAAATTTTTTTTCGAAATTTTTAAAATTTAACCGACGAACTTTTTTAACTAAAAACGCCCCAAAAAGTGGGGGTGGCAAAAAACTTTGTATAGATGAAATATAGACATTAGGATTGTCTAGATATCTTGTTCAGCCACTTTTTCAAAATTTTGACGGGTTTGGCCTAAAATAAGATTTTACTAAAAAAAGGGAGTGGCAGTAGGCGGATTTAAAAAATGTTTACACTTACCAAATTGTATTATCCTAGCTCAAAATTTAAGGCCCAAAAACCGGTTACCTACAGATGGACGGACGGACGGACGGACGGAAAGACAGAAATGGCATAATCAACTCAGCTAGCAATTATTTAATTACTGCATGAGTCATTACCTCATCATGTAATCGTCTGCTTTTGGCGATCGGAAATGACCATTCAGATGTTGATATTAAACTCGATTGGACAATCTTGTTTGGAGTGTTTTGAAGTCAAACAAGCCCAAGACCATCTAAGCCTTGAAAGAGAATATTGTGCGGTGTATTAATGAAATTCAGTAATATTGATACGAAACGTTAATAGAACAATTCTATTGAAGAGTACGTACTTGACAGCAAATCCATGGCGGCCATTTATCTGCTGTGCTGTTCCATAAATAACATAACACAACACAAACATTTAAGCTTTCAAATTAAAAAGCTTACACTCCGGAATGAGGCCCAGGCCTCAACCAACATGCCGCTCAAATTAATCCGGTCCTTAGCTAACTGCCTCCAGTTGCGCACTCCAAGTTTTTTGAGGTCGGTTACTTGTGCGCGCCACTTAAGGCGAGGTCTTCCTCTACTGCGTCCGACGTCTGGCTGGAATCGAAGACTCTGCTAGCCGGAGTATTGGTGTCCATTCTACATGTCCTAGCCATCTTAAACGTCCAATGCGGTGTTTTTTGACCCGGGGCATGTCGCTGTACAGCTCGTATAGTTCTTGGTTGAATCTTCGTCTCCATAGCCCGTCAACGCAAGCGGGAACGAAGATTTTTCGAAGAATTTTCCTCTCAAATCGACAAAGGATTTCTTCACCCGCTTTTGAGACGGTCCATGCTTCTGCGCCAGGACTGGGATGATCAGGGTCTTATATAAGTTCTCCTTAGTAGTTCGAGTGAGGGCTACTGAATTGCTTTCTTAGCCCGAAGAAACAGCGGTTGGCAAGAGTAATTCTTCGTTTAATTTTTGACGAGATGTTGTTCTCAGAGTTAATAGCGGAGCCGTGATAGACAAAGTCCCGTACTACCTCAAAGTTATATCTGTCAATGGTGACGGTCTGTCCAATTCATCGATTTTGTGTGTCCTTTCGTGTTGACAGCATATACTTCGTCTTGCCCTCATTTACTGCTAAACACATTTTTGCCGCTTCCTTCTCTTTACTAGCAAACGTGGCTATGACATCACGTTGGGTCCTACCAATGATGTCAATATCCTCGGCGTATGCTAGTAGTTGTACATTTTTTTTGGAAAAATGTGACTCTGGTGTTGGCCATGTCTAGTTTTGGCGGTATACCAAAACTAGACATGGCTCTGTATAGTTCGTCTCTAGAAATGCTGTCATACGCGTCTTTGAAATCGATGGATAGGTGGTGGGTATCGATTTGGACTTCTTGGGTTTTTTTTTCAGGATCTGCTGAAGTGTGAAGACTTGATCGGTTGAGGACTTTCCTGGCCTAAAACCACACTGATGAGGGCCGATCAGGTTGTTGGTAAATGGTTTCAGGCGTTCACATATGAAGGCAGATAGAATTTTGTAGGCTTAACTGTAGTTGGCGCAGTTAAGAGTGTCTCCTTTTTTGTGGATCGGGAAAACGATGCTGAGGTTCCAATTTTCAGGCCAGATTCGGCTTATGAGTTGGTGGATGTTAACTACTAAGTCATCTCCGCCGGCTTTATAAAGCTCGGCGGGAAGGCCGTCATTTCCGGCAGCCTTATTAAGATTCAGTTTAGATATTGCTATCCTCACTTCACTCAGGTCGGGTGGTTGGCAGTTTTCACTGTCGTTGCCAATATTGAATGGTTCGTTCTGCCTGACAGCGGAATGTTGTTCGTCATCGCCGTTTAACAGTCTGCAGAAGTGGTTCTTCCATATCCTCAGCATCGACTGTGTCTCAACTACGATGTTTCCTTGTTCATCTCGACAGGATTCTGTTCGAGCCTTGTATCCTTGGTTTGACGTTAAACACTTTGGTAAAACTTGTGAACATCTTTCCTGGAGTGGCGCCTCTCTATATCCTCGATGGAGCGCTTTTCTTGCTCTTTTTCTTCTTTCTGAAAAGCCGGTGTTCTTCTCTTCTTCTCTGCCTATAGAGCTCAACGGCAGCTCTCGTCTTCACCTGCAGCTTAGCCTTGTACTCCTCGTTCTTGGCTGCGACAATCTGTCGGCATTCCTCATCAAACCAGGGGTTTCTTGTTGGTGGGCGCGAGAAACCTAGCACATCAGTTGCGGCTGATCTAATGGCTTGTTGCCATGTTCTTCGACATTCGCGTTGCGCGAAGGTCTTGGCAGTCTCTTGCGATTGCAGTCTTTCGACATTAATTTTTTTTACAGTTGTTCTAAATTGTTGTGGCGTGGTGGATATCCCCATTCTAACCTTGGATGCAACAAGGTAGTGGTCCGAGTCGATGTTAGCTCCTCGGAATGTTCGGACATCCAAAATACTGGATGCGTGCCTCTTGTCTATCGCTATGTGATCAATTTGATTGACCGTTCTTTGATCTGGAGACCGCCATGTCACCTTATGGATATCGAGGTGAGGAAACCGTGTGCTGGCTATATTAGCATTTCGTTCCGTAGCGAAGTCAATTAGCCTAAGTCCGTTAACAGACGTGTTGTCGTGTAGGCTATGTTTTCCGACAATACTGCCAAAGATGTCTTCTCTTCCTAAAAACTCCCAGCACGATTTTAACATCGTACTTCGGTAGTCGCTCATAGGTTTTGTCAATTAGCTCATAGAAGCAGTCCTTAGCTAAGTCATATTTTTCCTCCGTTGGGGCGTTAGCGCATGTAAGGCTAATGTTGGCGAATTTGGCCTTGATGCGGATCGTTACAACGCGTTCGCTAATGTCTTGGAAACATTAAACTCCTTGCTTAAGTCTGGCACTTATAACAAATCCGCATCCGAATAGTCGCTGTTTCTGCTCACTATAACACGGTCCGTAGTAGATGTCACAGTTTTTCATCCTATTTTTGCCCGGTCCGTCCCATTGTATTTCCTGCTTTGCAGCAGTTAAGGGCTTCCGCTAGTTGTTCGCTTGCACCTCCCCTGTTTAATGTTTAATTCACATTCCAGGTGCAGATACGGACGATACAATAAAATTAGTTCTTTCCGAGGCTATTGGTTGCTCCGTAACATAGAGTTTTTTCCATGGTTGGGTAGTTAACCCAAAGCACAAACCCCAACCTGGAAAGCCAGTTCCAATTTATTAGATACCCTTAGGACATGGGACCATCAGTACCCACTACGGGATTGAGCGCTGCCGTTGCCCTTTCGGTTCATCCGCCACCATCTCTGTTCAAGGTGCCTGACTAACCCTTCAAGTTCCTAGACAGCCTGTTGTCCGAATATGTCGAAGCAGCTTGTCTAGGTTCGCCTGGGACAGCAGGCCGGGTATTCATTCCGTGCCATTCTGACCTGGCTGTTTATAGTGTTGCTGTTTTTCATCGTTTTATCATCAAAAAGTTTACACAGTAATTAAAAAGCTTATACAGTTTACTATCGAAAATGAGTTATGGAAAACCCATTATTAATAACGGAGTGCCATAAAGAACAATTCTCTCACCCACTCAATTTCTGCTATAAATGAATGATCTTTTGGGAACAACTAATAGGCATAATGAGTTTACTCTGAAAGCGGTCGTCTCTTCCGCCAAATCAGCAGCGCCCAAACTAAATTACATTTTCAGAGCTAATAGAAAATTTACAACAGCCCAGCGTGTTCTTCTATATAAAGTCCAAGTACTACCAGGCCTTGAATACTGTTCAACTGCGAAACATCCATTGAATTTACTGGACGTGTAATTCGCCTTGGTGACAATACTTCCATTACTTCAAAGCTGTTACTTTTGGCACAGCAAAGACTTGAAGGATATCTGTCACTTTATCACAGATATTATAACGGTGGATTCTCGGAAGAATTTCAAGAAAGCATTCCTAGACTTGTAGTATTTCAACGGCCTTTTGGACACCCAGTTTCAGTTCGTACACATACTGTACATATAACGGCGATACGAATAACACTTACTGTATAAAATCTTTTAGTCACAGAACAATGGAAGGAACTCCCAGAAGAAGTAGTTCCACCAGAATACAATCCACATCAACTGAAGAGCAGAGTCAATAAATATCTGTAAGCATCATCTCAGGGTGCTCTTTGAGCGTCATAGGTTAACCTTACCTGAGAAGAGTTTGTAAAAAAGAGACTTATCTTGTATGTCCAAAAAGACGTTGACTCAGACAATTATTTAATTTCAGCTAAGAATGCGGATATACACCGCTCATTGGAACGAACATATATTCGAAACCGCTAAAAATGCAACGAATGCGTATATACCCCCCTTTGCAAACGTATACCACTACATTGCACCTATGGATAGGATACAAAAGCGTGCGATAAAACTGATACAAGAATAAACCGTAGGGAACTCTATAATTTCGCTTCAACATCGTGAACGACTCCTGCCGTACACTTTTTAGCGCTATTATAAAAAATATTTGCTCGGACGTACTATAAAATATAAATATGTATTCATTCCTAAACCGTAATCTGTTTTTCATCTACATAACAATTTACATGCATATTAAACCAACGCACACCGGTTTCTCCTCCTTTCTTCTCCACAATTTCATAAACCCTTTAGCGCGTGCTAATTATAAAAAAATGCTGCTTTTTCTTGAAGATTGAAATCGCAAGTCCCTAAGATCACCCGCAACTAATGTGCTCTCTCGCCCATCAGTAAGAAACCCATGATTTGACGATGAATCCCGCCAGCAGCCTAAAATAACTCTTACATAGCTAGATTTGTAGACAAGAGCTACAATCGAGCTTCATGGGCAGATATGGAAGGAAGAATAACAGGTTTTCAAAAAGAAGTTAATAAAACCAGCAAACCACGCATACGAAGATATAAAATGGCACCTTCAGGAATGAGGTTTGTTTATTAAACCTACCAAAAAAAGGTCAATGGTAGATACACAAGGCCGAAAAGAATCCTGTCCTGGTCCATCATAACTTCTTAGGACAGCAAGGTCAACAACTGATCCAATCTTCAAAATTCAGCCGATACTGGAAAATAATTAATGAAGTCCACATCGATTTCAATGCCGTTTATTGGTACGAATTATACACAGCTACACCATCAGGGTTCGGTGCAATTCGGTGCAAACAAAAATTAAGCCGAAGATTCCTTTGAAATGTGACTTAGTTAGCATCATTCTTGAGAGGTTTGTGCAAAACTACCAAGCCAATACGAAGGGCAGTCCTCTCCACAGAAATCAGAAAAGGATGACGATATTGGCATCATTGGACGGACTCAACGGAAACTCGCAGGCGCGTTTGCTGGTATAGAGAAGGAAACGGCAAAAATGGGTTTAACAGTAAATCGTTCATGACAACATTTGGTATCCACAATTTCTGCGAACAGGAGGGACTTTTTCTACCTCGGCGCCACTTTTTACCCTGACAATGACATAAAATTAATTTTTACTCTTGCCAACTGCTGTGCCTTCGGGTTAGTTGGAAATTAGTTAATTAAGCCCCCACTCGAACTACTGAGAAGATACAAGAAGATACCTCGATCACACTAGTCCCAAATCATATTTGATTCGCGTTTCTTCCTAACTACTTAGTTACGCTACAGTCCGGAATAAACCTGGGCCTCAACCAACATGCCTCACCAATATAATGCCAAGGTCTTCACAGGACGCGTATCCTTTTAACCTCTTGATTAACACCATACAAACATGACCTAATGTCGAAAATAAGAACAACGATGCCAACAAGCTATTAGATTAACCTTTCTTCCTAAGCACGTTATAGAAAAATCGGTTATGAAGTGTTGATCGAAGTCTCTTACGACAACTTTTAATCTAAAGTGAGTTAGTTAAGTTGATTATGATCCCTCATCTGAGAAACAGCAGACTTTTCTAATTAATTGGATTCTTCTCTTGGCCTTTTCTGCTAAATAACTTGAAAGTGTCATAAATACACAATGAAGTAATGAACATTTTCCAAAACGACATAAGGCAATATCTTCAAATATGTCATTGACTCTTATATAGAGAGTCATAAAGCCTGTCGAAAGATTGTTTAAAAGCAAATGACGAAATTGTCATCGTTTTAATTGAAAAATTCTGTTAAAAATCTTTGGTCCCGTTTGTGTTGGCGAGCTATTTAGGCAAAGATTCAGTCCATAACTTTACCAGCAGTATAGCGCCATAGATCTGGTCAAAAAAATTCGCGCTGGAAAGATAATTTTGACATGTAAAGCCAATGAACAATAACGTTCCGGCTCATAGAGTCTTCGATTCCCACCCAGACCTCCGACTGAGAAGAGGATCTCACAAGCACAAGTAGAAACCGACCTCAACTATCCTGATATGCACGAGGCAATTAGCTAGGGCTACTTTTAAGAGGATGAGGAGGGAAGAAAAAATCATGAATAAACACATGCTACTAAAAAGACCCACCATCATACACGCAGCGGATGACACATTTGTTTATATATGTGTTTTAGATAGCATCCTCCGGTTAACGTAAGTAACTCTAATAAAAAAGTGACATATGCAGTACCATTAAGTACTTGACAGTCCTATCACAGGCTAATGAAATGTTAATATCTGATAAGAATCGCAGAACGGTAAGCATATGCCCAAAGCTAAATTTGTGGCGTAGCCATTTAAGAATAAGACTGCAGCATATTATTGGAATTAAACTGTCCCGTTATTCGTTCCATATGATTGATAATGATTACCTTTTTTTAATAGATAACATATAGCACCTCCCAATTTCTATTGCTCTTCCTTAATTCCAATAGAATTGAGTGATGAAACAAACAAAACTCGTCTCAACGCCATAAACTCTGCTAGAACCAGTTCATGCGAGTTTGTATGTTCTCACTGCTTACTGCTCACTTCGTCTATATTTGCTTTATCGCTCATCGTTCGATGTAAAGCATTGATTGTTGAATTTTACGATTTGTTTTGATATTTTTACGATTATGGCATCGTTTACACAACATAAATCGAACATAAAACTTCCCATAAACTTGGCTGGGGGTCGTCAGTGGCACTTCCATTCCCTCATCCCTGGCAGTGCTCTTCGTTTATGCTTCCTCATGTTTGTGTGGACTTCCTCTTGCCGTCTCATTTCAATTAGAATTCCATTTGCGGTCTGTATGTTGCCACTTTATGAAGTATGTGATGCTGGCGTTGAAACCGATTGACGGTAAATGTAGGAACGATATATTATTAGGATCTTAAAATTCATTCATTTCAATATTGAATGGGGGCGGAAGGTAAGCTTGCGTATGTGATGGTTTTGGAATTTCCTCTTTTAATTGAGTTATGTTGTGCGTGTTGCAGGTAATGCGATCATAAAAGGGAAATGATGCAGACATGGGATCTGCTACTATGGAGACGCGCCATGTCGCATCGGTCTAATTAGTTTCCAAAGAACGGTGTTGTAAAAATATAAAAAAAAAACTTTGCGCAGCATGTGATAAATATATTGTCACTGTTGTTTATGAGAGATTTTAGATAACAAAACAAAATATTTTTGTTAAATATGCAAATATGTAGGTATCGACATATGTATGTCGATTTCATGAAAGAACACAACATACTTTTGAGTTTACTACCTATAATCCGTTTGTAAATTGTTATGATTTATGATTCAAATAAACAATAGGTACAATTGAGGCTACTGTCCTACGCACAGTTGGTAGGCGAATGTCAGGAAAAGATTGACCTACTTTTTGAAGGACCAACATGTTTAGTTTTTTTTGAAATTTTGTTATGAAGTAGATAAAATGTTTGTTCAACACTTATACTGGACAAAGATAAATGTTGCGCTTTCTTTTAAAATATAAAAAGGGCTGTAAAATATTTAACATGCAAATCAATGACACAAAATCATGGATGAGCCGAAATTTATTTGTCATTAAAAAGTAAATACTTTATAATTCTGAGTACTATATAAACTATGTAAGGCCATATGGCAGATTTACTTCAAATTATTTTATCTAATACAGATCACCGTGAAATCCTAAAAAAATACAAAAGGACAGACAAATAAAAGCAAATTTACAACCAATAGCACAGGTGGAGTAGTACTGATGCTGTAAACTGGGGGAGGTATTATAATCTATTATATCTGTGTCGTAGCGAACTTAATAGAAGCAGCATCCATGAACATTCTGCATCCACATGCTCATTAGTTAATGCATGTGTCAGTGGGACATAACATTGAAATTATTATGTTTGATATTACCAAAGAATATAGAACTATACAGAGTACTCATTTCATACTGCGAACATTTTTCCCCCAGTGTTCACATCGCTACCTTAGGATCAAGCACCAGCATAGCCGACTTACACGACCGACAAAATTCCCCATTCGCAATTACCGCCCGCAACTGAAACGCCTACAAAATTTGTAGCTCTCTTGATATTACCAACAAAAGCAATAAACAATGAAATTGTATTTTAATTGTATAGTTTTTTGTTATGAAAACAAAAAACTTATGTACCTTTATAGAGCATACTACTCTAGAATGCAATAGCACGAAATACTTTTTTTTGACAACGGGCACGTCGTGATCAGTGGCGTGATACTTAGTGCGATGAACTGCAGCGCAGAAATTCTGGGTTCGATTCCCAGCCATAGCAACCCCTAAATGATTTGCCACTGGCCCTCCTCTCGTGATGATCTGACAAATCATCCGAGTAGTGTCAATTGTCAAGAATAGCTTATCTCAAATTCGCCGTTCGGAGTCGGCATAAAACAGGAGCTCACGCAATTGTGCAAGAAGTACACATGCACACATGAATGGATGTGAGAAAGCTCAGCCATGGGTACTAACTTGCCTGTTGCGTCAGAAATTTGTATTTTTTTATTTGCACGTAGCTGTACAGCTTGTATGCCATCAGTTATTTTTTGAATCTTCGTCTCCATAGCATATCAACGCAAACGGGACCGAAAATTTTTTGAAGAATTTTTCTCTCGAATCGGCCAAGGATTTCTTCATCCACTTTTGACATGATCCATGCTTCAGCGCCGTAGAGCAGGAGTGGGATGATATAGGATCCTCTTAGACGTTCGAATGAGGGCTAGCTTTCCTAACCGGAAGAAACAGCTGTAAGATTTATTTGTCGTTTAATTTGTGACGAGATGTTGTTGTCAGAGTTGACAGCGGAGCCAAGGTAGATAAAGTCTCGTACTACCTCAAAGTTATATCTATCAATATTGATTGTGCTTCTGCTGTTAGTTTAGGAGTTTGGCATATGGGCTTCGATTTGGACTTCTTGGATTTTTTTCAAGATTTGCCGAAGTTTGAAGATTTGATCAGTTGTGGACGTTCCACGCTTAAAACCACACTGATAAGGGCCGATCAGGTTGTTGACAAATGGTTTCAGTCATTCACATAACACTGCAGATAGGATCTTTTAGGCGATGTTGAGCAGACTTATGCCGCTGTAGCTGGCGAAGTTCAGAGGGTCTCCTCTTTTGTGGATCGGGCAGGGGATGCTTAGGTTTTATTCTTCAGGTATGTTTTATCTGACTAAATTTGGCTTATGTGTTGGTGGATGTTACCTGCAAAGTAATCTCCGCGGGCTTCATGAAGCCTTGTTAAGCTTGAGTTTAGATATTGCTATCCTCACCTACAGGTCGGGTGGTTGGCAGTTCGTTGATTAGCCTTGTAGGCCTAATTCCTGGCTGCGAGCATCTGTTCGATGATGCTTCATTATTCGAATTTCTGAACTGGTATTATATCGTTTAATATCAATTGGATTCCAAAATAAATTCACTAATACCTTGCTTGGAATTTGATCGAAACATTTCCTCCCAATCTAGAGACAGAGCATTGAAACTTAAACATGTGGTACGATGTAGATAAAATTTAACATTTTAAACCAAAAATGATAATCAGCCCTAGTGAGGTATCCTTCGGACCATAAAGTTCTCCAATTTTGTACGATTCGGAGGATTTTAGCTTCGAGGTATTCTTCGAAAAACTGTTTGGAATATTTCTCCGAAATTTGATAAGGCATCGCCGCGAATTGCGTCGAAGCACGTTCAGGTGAATTTTCCGTGCAATTTTATACAGCTAAGTGCGATTATTTTTCCGATTTTCTCAGATATACCTCGAATGGAATTTGAATCAGCTCCGACGGATAAATCGCTAGGGCCGAATGTTTCAACCTCCTTGTTGATATTTGACATATTATTCCGTTTTTGAACACCTTTTCCACTACATCTAAAAACACGCAAATAGTTAACGATAAACAACTTTTAATGAGGCCGATCAGTATTTAACCTGATACAAATATCCCTATTTATTAAGACCTTCCTTGTTCGCTATAAGCTGAAACATTAAAAACAGCTGACCGTATAAGAATCCCTTCAACTAAAAATGTCCTTTAACAAATTAAGTGCATTCCGAAGGAATTATTATTAAAATATCATATACGTTTAAGGGTTGCTGATGCTTGCATGCGTGTACGTGTGTCCCATAGCATATACATGTGGATAAATTGTTTTTCAAAGTCATTAAGGCGATTTCGAGTTTGGAGTTCCGACAGAGTTTTTGGGGACAAATTTGTCAACAAAGTCACGTGCGGTGGAAGCAGAGTAGAATGGTTACCAATTTAGCATGAATCCGCCCTCGTATTAGTGTACAAATGCACAGAGGGCGATATATACAAGTCAAATGGGATATCATATGCATGCGATAGTGACTACCTAGAGATAGATGTCTTTCATGGCTATCAGTTGACACGTCACCCAATATGGGATGGTAGAATCTAATCGGAAGGGGAATACTATACCAAACAAGAAAATAACCTTTATTGGTGATATATTACCGAATCAAGGACTGTTCTTCAATGTCCTGGCAGCCATATGGAAATGATATATTTATGGTCTTATTTTCAGGCACATTCGATCCTTTTGAATCCGTGATGTTGAGGAGTGTGTCGATTATATAAATAAATTGTAGGATGATCTTTTTAATGGTCAGGATGCGGCATGAAAATAGTTTTATAAGTATTTGCTTCTATAATGTTTTGGAAGTGAAATGTAAAAACCCCAAAGACACTTTAAAGTTTTTCAAATTAACTTCGTTCTACCTAACGTTTAGAGGCAGACAAATAATTTGTGTGTCGATTTACCCAAAGGACACTTACTAAATAACTATTTGCCACCACTTTTACACGCACGTAGTTTTGTTCGCATGTATAACCTTTACCCTCGTACGCGAAACAAAATCGCGCACATTATTTACGACTGCAACATCCCGAGACTCTATTTGTGCTCCGGGAGCGGTTCACCATTAGTGGTAGTGGCACATCGAAGCACGTTCCACTTCCCGGCCATGGTCAAAAATTTATAAATTTTCGGATAAAATTTGGTACATGTTGCCCGATGTGGAAGATTTATGAATTGATCATGTGTCTCCTTTTTCCTGGGCTGTAAGCTGTATATATGCGGAGGAGTATATTTGGGGTACATAGAAGCGGGATATGTTGAATGACCTGACCTCATCACTGATTTTGGTGGTACAATGTGCTATCACTGGATTCGATATATCTACGTATACTATGTTGCACATAATTAAGTTTTTTTTATCCTGATTTTCAAAAAGGACAGCACAATGTGTATTATCTAATTCATCCGAAAAGTTGTTCACGGATGGATCCAAACATCAAATAATCGATGCTAAGTAGAGTAAATTTCGTACCAAAGAGGGGGTGTTTTGCATCCAAAATTAACGTGTGCATATTTTCCAATGCGTCGAGCCATGCCAATGATGTGTCTGTATCTGTACACGATAGACGCAAAGTGTTGGGTGCATCGCGTATACATCAGCGGTGGACATGGTTGTGCCGAAGCAATATATGGCTACTGTTGGGACGAGCATCGAATGACCACGGTACGCGCCGAACGTCAGAGGTTTAATTTATTCGATCTGAGATAACAGTGCCTGTCCGAAATGTCTCATAAAAATTGCGCTTTAATTACTCCATCGACAGTATCAATTTTGAAAAATCTCCTTTAGATGGATTGCATGTTTTTTTCTTCCAGATCAGAGTTGTTTGTTGTTGGCTGTGGCCAATTTTACATGCAGATATGATAGACGTTCATTGTAGTGTGTGATGGTTCAAATTAATCGGCTTTTAAGTTACAAATTTAGGTATGTTTTAATAACAGAATAAGGCAAATTTTATAATGAACGGGGAAAAACTAGAGGTCACTGAATTGTATATTGTTTTGTATGTGATTTCGGTGGCGATATTCAAATTTTAATTAAAGAATAGAGTAATCCCAATGTATAGATTTTCATTTTAAAAAGTCTTATCTTTAACAAATTGATTAATAAAGTTACATATAATATTAACAGAGCACGAGCATTCCCGATACGAAATTTAATGTAAGAAACACCGTCATATGTTTTTGCATCTTCATCTTTCCCAAGTTCATTCTCACTGCTTTTACCCTAATGCGCTTAAGACACTCATGACATTTTGGCTGACCAGATAACCTTCAGCCCATTCCAGAGTCAATAAAAAAAAAGTTTATTTTAAGCAAAAACGAGGAACAAACTGACTGCAACAAACCGGAAATTATGCAAAACGACCCAACTAACAATCTTTACTCCATAAATCATATATTTTCAATTTCAAGAAGCAATTTCTTCTATTGAGCTTATTTGTAGTTGTGCGGAGAAGTTCAGCACAAACTTTATAGAAGATTTATTGGTATAAGGCTTCTATAAGGTTTCCGGTGATGTGTGTATATGTGACAGTCGAAAATATGTTTTGGTAGAGCTTCCACCGAAGTGATATAGAAGCTTAATATGTATAGAGCTTGTGACTGAAGGCTTATATCATTTGTGGCTACTAATTTTTTTTTTGCGATGAATTACCAAGCAAAATGTTTAGATTCGATTGCCAGTTATGGCAACACCAAAATGTCTTTTTTATATTTGCAAACATTTTCAGATACCCATTTCTAAATGCAATAGCATCAAATGCACATAAAATTCGTTTATTTCTTTGTTTGTTTATTTATTTACGTCTACCATTATTATTACAACTTAAAGACTATATGTCTCTTCAAGCAAGAGAAAAAATATATTTTGCAAACATTTATAAAAAAAAGAGAACAAATCTAATAAAATTTTACTAAATTTTTTTATTTACTTAAAAAACAAATAATAATTAAAACAAAAAAACTTCCAGCTAATGGAAGGAAAATTTAATAAACTACACTAAGTGAAAAACTTATTACTTACTTAAGAGCCGCTTCAGTCCGGAATGAACCTGTGCCTCACCCAACATGCCTCTACAATTTACCCGGCCCTTAGCTAACTGTCTCCAGTTGCGCGCTTTAAGTTGGTTGAGGTCGGTTTCTACTTGTGCGCTCCAATTAAGGCGAGGTCTTCCTGTACTGCGTCCGATGTCTGGAATAGAAGATTTTTCGAGCCGGAGTATTGATGTCCATTCGTTCCACACGTCCTAGCAATTTTAAACGTCCAATGCGGAGTTTTTTGATCAGGGGCATGTCGCTGTACAGCTCGTATAGATCTTGGTTAAATCTTCGTCTCCGAAGAGGAAGAGGAAGAGGAAAGAACGAAGATTATCGAAGAATTTTCCTATCGAATCGACCAAGGATTTCTTCATCCGGTTTTGAGAGAGAAACTTATGATTTTAATAAAAACTTGTGCTTTTTATAATTACATTCGTTAGTTATTCTAAGCACAAGTGAAGAACTAAGCAACTAAAATAATTCATTTCATTTTTTTAAATGCAATTCTGTTGATCGAAATATCAATACTTGAATGCACCTTCAGCTTGTTGAATGATTAGGTCCATAAAACAAGCCATGCTCACGTAACGGTACTCCCGGAACGTAAAGGAAATATTGGACATTAGAAACGTTGAGTTTTTTCTTCCAGAAGCGATTTCTTCTATAGACTGTATGTCCTGAATATGTCTTCTCTATTGCATTTCCTAAAGGTTCAGTTGCAACTTATTACAATTAGACTAATCAGTAATTCTGTCTATGTCAACCCTGTAGCTTATGGCAATCGGCTATAGAATTGACTCTATAAAAAAACCTTCCAGTCACCTGCAAACCCCAGACAGTTGCAGAAAGACACTCTTAAATCAATATCCTTCACAAATAATGCAAACAACAACAGTCCCAAGTGACTTCCCTGAGGAACACCAGACTTTGATTCAAACTGCCTTGTTAAGTATTGAATGGATACCAAGTGCTTATAATTTTCTTGTAAGCAATTTGTGGTCTACCCGATAAAAAGCCTTAACGAAATCTGCATAGATTACATCAATCTGTTAACCTTCTTCAAAATTAGTTAACACATCTAAATTAGTTGTTGTGGATCTGTCTTTTATAAATCCATGCTTTCAAAAAAGTATTACAATTTCGGAATCGTTGACGTCTTTGAAATTGGACGATAGTTTAGATGGGTAATCTTAGTCTTTCAATCAATGGTTTTACAGAACACGTTTCAATTAGTTTGTTACTGAGGCTACTCTTGTATGTTGTAAAGAACAGCCTAGTGGATGTTGCTACAAAATTAGTTAAAGTTTGTCGACATAAAAAAATTAATGGCCAACTTATAAAGTTTATGGTTTAAACAAAAAAAAAGTACAAAAAGCAGCTTGCTGTGACTGTAGATATTTACTTATTCTAAGATAATTTGAATTAGCTTTTAAGAAGATTAATTTAGTTCATAAGTAGTTTTTTTTAGTATGTAACCAAGTTTAAAAAAAACTATTCTTGGTTGAAGAGTAAAGATACATGTTTTGAATAAGCGAAAGGCATAAGAATTAAGATGTTTTTGCTTAATTTAAAGCTCCCACATAGGGACAGTAAGTTAGTTAAGTATTTATTAAGTCTGCTGGTTTTCCATTAATTTTGGTCTTGCATTTCATTGGTTTTAAGTTGAATAAACATAATATGAATTAAAAAGAAGAAGAGCCGAGTGGATGGCGTGGAGCAAAGAGAAGCGAGTTTGAATCCCAGTAAGAACCTCATTTCTTTGTTTGAATTTGATATATCATGTCATAATAATAACAGTGTTCACAATCAAGTTTTTTCAAATTGTATTTCTTTGTTGAAATTTAATATATCATGTCAATCAAAATGTTGTAAGTAATAATTAATATAAGCAATCTACTAAGCAAATATGGTGGCTACAGAAACATTTAAAATAAATACATCAATTGAATTTTTGCTTTTATTTTCGTTATTAAATCTTAAAGATTCCTCCGCCAAAAACTTGATAACGGTTTTTTCTAGAGGGGTCAAAAACAAGAGGTCTTACAATTAAGTAGTACACCTTTTTTAAATCCAATACTTTGTTCTATAAGCTAATTTTTAAATAAAATTAAAAACATGCAAAGTTTTTGAAAAACGGGTTTTATACTCAAAATTTAGGAAAAAATAATTAAAAAATACATTGTAAGTGTAATTTTTCAAAATTGCAAAATTTATTTACTTTTTTTCTAAAGTTCGCTTGTTTAATAAATTCTTAATCAAAATCTGATATATAGATGATTTTATATCTACTTTTTGAGAAAAATGAAAATACTAAAATTAATTCGGCGTATAAACAGTGAGATGCAACCCCCATGCTTGGACTTACGGTAGTATTTGGGATGGGTGCGAGTTTGTTTTGTCTGTTGTTGTAAAATGTAATGCACTTGATAATGACGCAAAAATATAACCGAACAATTAAAAAAAGTGTACCCAGGTCTTATCGATGGTATCCCACCGCTCACAGTGAGCACAAAGAGGGTGTTTTAACGACAAAAAAACGGCTTTTTTTATCATAATTTTGAGTTTGAATGCAAATTTTTCAAAAACTATTGACAAAAATAATTAAATTTAATTTGATGATTAAAGAACGGGTTTCTGGTTTTTTAAAAAATGGGATAATACTTCATTGTAAGTTTTACCGTTTTTTTTTTAAGTAATTTTTTTTAACATTGTCCCTAACTCCTAAACGGGGCAAGATGGGATTTAAGAACAGTTGTATTAAAGTATGCATTTCACAAAAGATGGCTTAAATAATCTGTATATCTAGCATTTGATACGTTCTACGAACGTAGAATAAGAACTATTAGAAGAATTAGATTTTGTATCAAGAAAACTTCTTTGTGTTAGTTGATTTAGCTTTGCTTGAGCTCGCATCAAAAATGACAAGACACTAACAAAGAGAAAATTTGACACATTTACGATATTCCTTTGATGAAGGCGAAAACGCAAGCCAATGTAACAACCAATCACTTGCATATCTGATGTCATCGGTAAAACAGCGGAACTAAGCATAGGTCAAATACCGGTTTGGAACTATTTGAAAAAGTCTCGATACAAGAGAAACTCGATGTAAGCGTTCCACGAAATTACACACTAGTTTAATACAAAAAAACACAGGGACCGAATTTCTATCTGCGAATTGTTTCCGAATCTCAGCAAAGTCGACCTAAGTCTGCAGCGGATGATGACGAAAAGTGGATCACTTTCGAATACCTCAAGCGAAAAAAGTCGTGGTCAGGTGCCAGGTTTGATTTCACAGTGAGGATAGTGAAAAACTACGGCCACAGTTGTTTGCTAATAGGAACGAGTTGTTTTTGTATACGTATAAATCAATATATATACTTCCCATGATGCATTGAAACTCTAATTTTGAAATATAAATACACCGTCGTTTGTATATAAATACTTATTTAAAAGATATCATGTAATGTTCAAAATGGCAACAAGTGATCAAACATAACGGCGCATATCTGACCTAAGTTGGATCATTCTAGCTATGCTAAATAGAGATCGCAATTTGATAAGAAAATATTAGATTTATTTTTACACACCTTAATTTCAAATACTTTAAACCTAGCTATCTAACCCAGGTTACAACTCGGGTTGTTTAGATTCCAACTCGGTTTAACTCGGTTTGGCATACCACTAGATTTTCAATTTTTGAGAACTGATATTAGTATATATACTCATTCCAAATAATTTTGATATCGAGTATAATTTTTAGATATTAAGCCCAAGAACCACATATTCTTAAATACTTTTCTTATGTTTAGAGTTTGGCCTGGACCGATGGAAATGATTACTTCAAATCTGCAACCTTTGGCTAAGAGAAGCCGTGTAGGATATAATATGTCGCTTAGCACTGCTATACTATTTATTACGGCAGATTCTCAAAATAGCTTAAGGAATTCATCCTTTGGCTTCTTGCGTGATCCACTAAACAGTACTTCTACTAAAACACTCTGTGTATATCTTTGATATAAAATGCTATAAATTAAATGATATAAATTTGATATAAGATCATAAAAAAATATACCAACAACAAAAAATTGACACATGCCAAAGTGAATGCGAGGTAATTATGATAACGAGTAGAAAAATCATTTTAGACGCAAAACTGTTGGTGTGTTTCACTTTTATTCCTCAAACATACAGTCACTTATATTAACAATTTATTCCTTTTTAAAACAATTGCATGAATCATAAAAATAAGCTAAAAATGTACTTCTTTAGATATCGACATTCCTTTCAGTATTAGTCAGCATTTTTTTTGTTGTACATGCAATTTAAAAATTGGCAGTTGGCGGCGCAAAGACTTCATTCTCTTATCGCATTTGGCGATAATAAATTCCACAAACACCAATATGAAAAAATCGTTCATAAATCTCCAAGGGCGACTAAATTCGAAAAAAGAAGTCTGCAAATAAGACATAACGCTTTTTTTGACATCCTTTTGGAGTTTATCGCATAAAATCAGCCAACAAAAAAGACGAAAATATACATCTATATTCCAATGCATATGTATATATGACCAACGTCCTCGAAGCAATAATATGAAATACAACAAAACTAAACTTGTATCCAATCCATTCATCTCTTCCTCAATCAATATATCTCTACTCGTAATCATGTAGGTTGGATAACTTTAAAGCGGGAGAAAAAAAAAAGAATGACCATCCTCCGCCCTCCCAAAAGAACATCAACACACAAAAAAATGTGTAAAAACAAAGGAAACAAGGACAAAAAATCGGCATCGCCCGATGGTTATTTTTTGGTCTTATTTCCAGTTTCGTCGTCGGTAGGTTTTTTTTTGTATTTCCGACAGACACGGGAAAAACTGACAAAATAATATTTTTTACAGAGCACTCCATAAATTTTCGTACGCTCAATATTGTTTCAGATCATAAATCATGGCTGCATTTGCGTATGCAACCATGTGTTGATACATAGCTGGGTATCTATCTATAGTGTTGCAAGAGCAACGTATACGGAGCTTGGATGCAAAGTGAGCATGTGAGTGGTGGCCAGGCTTGTCCCAGCACTGTGACCGGGACCCAGGATTCTCTCGTTGAATACTGGAAGAGGATTTTATATGCGCCTTTGGTCTGGCTGATGGTAGCTTGCCGGTTCAGTATCAGAAAAATGATGCACCAAATGCAGAAAATGCAAACTTCAGCCTGGACCATACCCAGTCAGTCAGTCAGTCAGCAAAGTGTGTGCCTGTGCGGTATTTCGTATGCGGATGATGTCACAGATGTTGATATTCGATTTATTTACATACGTATGTGTCCTCACTCATCTACAGATATGTATATGTAAGCGCATGCAGAGAATTTCAAAATGTTCGGAATGCAATAATGTCTCTCTAGTAGGAGTCTATCTAAAACATTTGTACAAACGGATGGAGCAGTTGATGGTATGTGAATAGAATATCCTTTGAGCTCAATATTACTATAGATATACAAAGGACACACTGGAATTAATGCACAACAAAAAAACGTAAAAACCGTTCGGTGATAGAATTCGAATTAACGATGAGCCGAGCAATTGAGATTCCATTGAACTAAGTACATATATGTAAAAATTAAAAATGTTGAACGTGCCTTGGTATTTTTAGACAGATTAGCTATGACGGTAGCCTCTGGAAAACTGATTTTACAAATTTAATTCTAGAGTATAAGGTTTTGGTATAAACGAATTTGCAAATACTGCAGGAAGTAGAAGAATCGTTAATTTTGTTGTGAAAATTTGGTCCGATGATACCTTGCCAGAACCATAAAAAAGGAGATTCCCGCAGGTGGCCATGGCTCAGAGGAATGCGTAGCCAAGCGCTGCGGGTTCAAGCCCCATCTTCGGCAGCATTTGTTTTCTACGAAAATTTCCAGCTTATCTGAGGCCACCTGTGCGATAATATGAGACAATATAAATCTATGTCTCCTCCTCTGTGCCACTTAGGTTTATGTTATATGTCTTTCCTTCTAACGGGTGATCCAAGTAGAGATACTTTTTTCAATAGCCTTTTTTGACAGATCACGTGTGAGTCGTGTCATGCTGTCATGTTATTTTTGTTTAGTATTTTTTGACATTTCATAATGGAAAGACTTACGCGTGAACAACGTTTACAAACTGTTCAACTTTATTATGAAAATTCACGTTCTGTGAGGAATGTGTTTCGTGCACTTCGCTCAACTTATGGTCAACATAATCGGCCTACTGAGCGTACTATTCGCAACACCATCACCCATTTTGAGACCCAGCATTCATTATTGGATAATATTCGACCGAATAGACCACGTCCAGCACGCTGTGAAGAAAATATAGCGGCCGTAGCTGAGAGTGTACACGAAGACCGTAGAGAGTCGATTCGGCGCCGTTCGCAGCAACTCGGACTGACGTATGGAACGACTTGGCGCATTTTACGTCAAGATCTTAAATTGAAAGCGTACAAAATACAGCTTGTGCAACAACTGAAGCCGCTCGACCTTCCCAAGCGACAGCGTTTCGCTCTATGGGCTCTTGAAAAGTTCCAAGCAGATCCGACGTTTTCGAGGCAAATTTTGTTTAGCGATGGGGTCCATTTCTGGCTCAATGGGTATGTAAACAAACAAAATTGCCGCATTTGGGACGAAGAGCAACCTGAAGAGATTAAAGAACTGCCACTTCATCCAGAAAAAACAACGGTTTGGTGTGGTTTGTGAGCCGGTGGAATCATCGGTCCATATTTCTTTAAAAATTATGCCGGTGCGAACGTAACCGTCAATGGCGACCGTTATCGTGCCATGATAACCGACTATTTGATGCCTGAAATTGAAGCTCGTGATCTCGACGACATTTGGTTTCAGCAAGACGGCGCCACTTCCCACACATCGCATCAATCAATGGACTTATTGAGAGAACATTTCGGTGAGCACATAATTTCACGGTTTGGGCCGGTCGATTGGCCACCAAGATCATGTTATATCACACCGTTAGACTTTTTCCTGTGGGGATATGTAAAGTCAAAAGCTTATTCCGACAAACCCGCTTCGATTTAGGCCTTGGAGGAAAACATCACGCGTGTCATTCGCCAGTTACCAGTCGAAATGCTCGAACGAGTGATCGAAAATTGGACTCAACGGATGGACCATCTGCGACGTAGCTGCTCCACCTATATGGATGCACAAATCTACACAACATCGGCCACAAGATCCTTTCTGCCGCTGAAACTGATTACCAACAACCAAATCGGCCATAATCTGTTTGATGATTGATTTGTTCAAACATTCAAACTTCTGTCCAATTAATACCCATCACGTATTCATAGTGAATAGGAACGCAATTATAGAGGCGAACTAATAAGAGTCATGTCTGGTGTTGGTATATCTCTCAAACTCGTCCGTCTTTACAGGATAACGATGGAGAATCCTTTATTAATCTATACAACTACTAGCATGGACTTAATTGATATCATCGGTCGGACACTAAGTGATGTAGCAGCCACGTTTGCTAGTAAAGAAAAGTAAGCGTAGGATAATACCAAGTATAAGATGTTAACACGAAAGGACACACAGCATCGGAAATTAATAGATACAACTTGGAGGTAGTAATGGACTTTTACTGCCTCGGCCCCGTTACTAATTCTGATATCAAATTCTCGTTGGAACTAAAATGAAGAAAGCATTTTGCCAATTGCTGCTTCTTTGGAGTAAGTAGCTAACAAGGCCATCTCTAGCAACACTGCAGGGATCTATATATAAGACCCTTATCATCCCAGTGTCAGCTTGTGAGATACTGCCAAATCGTGCCATGAACTTCTTGAAGTAGCTATTATATTACGTTTTGGAGTCCAAAAGGATGGGAACCAAAAGTCACGGTATGCAGAATAAAAAATCCCGGAGGTAAGCTCGTTCCTTATTCTACTATTCTAGAATGAACACAACATGCAAAAGAAACAAATACTTAAAGCAACACCAACTTCAAACTTGTGACTGAATTCTGCAACATTCGAGGTCTCGGATTCACCAATGTGAATTAAAATGCACACCAAAGAGAATGACCACAAATTCTGGTTCTTACAGAAAGATAAGTTAACATGACTACGGACCAAACTTATCTTGGGTGACCTGACTACGAAGTATTTCTCTCTTTAAAGGGTGGTCTTTGTGCAAATATAATATCTATCCAAACATGCCAGTGAGAGGAACATTTTAACATCAATGTTATATTTCTTAATTTTGCGTTTTGCATACGCTGCATTTACTGCTCAAATGACTGGATAGGAATTCATTGTTCAATAGAAGGTGTTATCACCATTGGTAATCTTAAAGTCGAAAACTTGAGTTAGCTACAACCCAAAATTCAGCAGTTTGACCCAACTATGTCAAGGAACACACACACACACATTCCTGATATTCATAATAAATTTTAAAATATCATAGATCTATTTATAACTTCAGCTACAAGATTCCACTAGAAAATGTTAACCATACTGATCATGGTCTATACACCACCAATATTGATGCTAAGGATGCAAGACCATCAACGAGTTGTATGGAACTGCCGAAAAACTAACTGGGATAATCCTCAAGACTTTCAAGGCCCCCAGAAATAGAAGAAGTAGAAGATTCTTATTGATATGGAGGTATTCGTTCCTCTTTCTACAAAAAAGCTACATACCTCAAACATGGTTTCATAAGCAACGCGAGCAAGTTGTATCAGCAGAAAAAATGTTTAACAATGGCGGGCAGATTTAACTGAAAAGAAGAGATTAGTTTCCATCAACCAGTGAAACATTGTCAACCAAAAAGTAGAAGCCTCAAAAAATACATACAGCGAAAGAGTCACTAACAAACTTCTGGGATGTCCCAGAGGTTCACGCACATTTTGGTCAGTGGCAAAGCTCGTCAGTAATAATTTAAGCCACTCTTTATTCCTTCCCTTAGTCAGATATGATGGATCGCCAGCTACGACACAAAAAGAAAATGCCTATTTATTTGATAAAAATTTTCAGGAAATTCAACATAAAACTAGAGCAAGTGTTGTTATTACCAATAACGCACAAATACTCAAGGATGGTTGATGTAAAATTTCGACCTCAAAATTTCAGCAGTAAAGAATGCACTGGGACTGAAAGAATTCTAACAATTGTTCCTAAAAAATTCGAAAAATACGAGAACTTGCATCCGTTCTTTGCAGATTATTTTCGATGTCATATGATGAATGTGATTCCCCAGTTGCTGGAAAATGGCTCGAATCCAACCGATTCTTTAAAAATGAAGAAAACGCATGCCTGAATCTACAGACCCATATCTAAGGTAATGAAAAAAACAATACACATCGAAATTGGTGATTATCTAACAACGAGTGTATTAATAAAAAATTTGCAATATGGGTTTCGAAAGCAATTCTCAACTGTAGATCTGGGAAGTTATGTAATCTGTTGGTCTGGCTGTTGCTCTGGATATTTCCACGTCTTTTGAGTTTGGCACATGGTTTTGCCAGCCAAGTTGACAGCATATATGCTTCCTCAAATACAATGCGATTGCACTCAGAGAAAAAAATATTTACTACTGTTGTTATTGCAACGATTACTCTACAAAATTCAATAAAATTAATCGAATGATTATTTGTACCTTAAAAAATTTAAAAGGTCGAAAATAGTTTTTAAAAATGAGAAAAAACGATCAATTTATTTAGTGACTATACAAATAGTTAATAAAAACTATTTTGACATCAACTACCGTTTCTCCAGTTCCTGAAAAAATAACAATAAACAGTCAATTTCAACTATTCTATAGTAAGTTGCTACAATTCTATAGTCAATTTGTGTAATTTAATGCATTATGGTAGAAACAACAAAATAAGTACATAGTTAAACGTGTAGTAGTTTCACGTGGCGGGCGTCTCGATCCCTTTGTTGTAATTCGTTCATTTGGTAGTGAAGGTGAGTGTTCGCCACGATTAGTTCGCAAGAGTTAAAAGTTAATCTTAAAACTATTTTTGAGGACTGTTTGTTAAAAAAACACTCACTGGGATATACCTTGGTGAGTAAATTAAATCTTTTGTTTTTTGGTTTTTTTTAAGTCTACTATTATTTTAACAACTTACAGACTATACAATTCTATTAAAAAAAAACTCTTAAAGTCAGAGAAAAATATATTAAAAAAAAAAATGTATAAAAACCTGAAAAAATGGTAATATGCATTTACTTAATATATAGAAAAAAAACTCTTCTAGTGAAGAGAAAAAAATCAAGGCAAACATTTATCAATAGGCATTTAAAAAAAAAAGAACAAAAATATGAAAAGTTCCACCAAATGTGGAAGAACATTTTTTTTAAATTTACCCTAAGGGAAAAACTTGTGCTTTTAATAAAATCATTTGTAAGTAATTCTAAGCAAAAGTAAAAAAACCGAATGAGCAATTATAATAACTCATTCAATATTTTAAAATTTCTCTTATAAAGAGAAAAATATTGTTTTCGTGAAAATTTTCGACCTCGAGATTTTGATTGATTCTAACATTACGATGATAGCGGAACTCAAAAAAAGTGGTTTTAGAAATTCCGTTCGTCGGTAGGTCTGTCCGTATAACCTCTCTAGTCTAAAAGACTTGACCGATTTTTTTCAAACTTCGTATCCAACGTTTGTTTGGTCATAATTCTAGGACATATTTTTTTTTGTTTGCTTTTAGCCTACTTATTACTAGTACCCGCCATATAAAAATTATACATAACCTCAATTTTCTCAAAAACGGCTCTAACGAATTTGATTAAACTTCAAATATACCATAAACATATTAGTTCCAACAAAATTGCATTCCCAGAGTTTATTCTTCCAGAAGCGATGTCTTTTATTAACGTTGTTTCCTGAATATGTCTACTCGTTTCCAAGGACTTTAAGTTTACTATCCGACATCTTCATAGCTGGGCATTTCTACTGACCCATTAAAGTGACGAAGGCAATAAATTGAAAAAGACTTTTATATGCGTTCTATACGATTAATGTGAACCTTATAAGTTGGTGACCAAATACAAGAACAGTATTCTAAAACAGATCTTATTAAGGAACAATGCAAAGTTTTAAGTGTTTGTATGTCTGAAAAATCCTTGCTGTTCCTTTTAATAAATCCAAGAAGGAAACTAGCTTTGGATATTGTACTGTCTATATGTTTTTAGGAATTAAGTTTCGAATCAAACGTAACGCCCAAGTCTTTAATTTCCTCAACTCTAGCTATTAAATGTCTCTCTATGGAGTAACCATATAATATAGGCCATCTAATGTGAAAAAATGACGAAGCCTTACATTTCCCTAAGTTCAGTTGCAAGTTATTACAATCAATCCGTAAATGCGTCTATGTCAACCTGTGGATTATGGCAATCAGCTACCGAATTGTCTATACAAAAAAACTTCCAGTCAACTACACACCCCAGACACTTACAAAAAGACACTCTTGAATCAATATCGTCCACAAATAATGCAAACAACAAAAGGCCCAAGAGACTTCCCTGAGGAACACCAGACTTTGCGAAATCTGTATAGATTACTTCAACCTGTGAACTTTCTTTGGTTGCCGTTAAGGCAAATTTAGTAAACACACTTAAATTAGTTGTTGTAAACCTGCCTTTTATAAATCCATGCTGAAAGGTGGAAAAATATTAATTCACAAAAGTGAAACTTTCACACTGTTTCGGAATAGTTGACATCTTCGAAATCGGACGATAGTTTGTAACCACATTCTTACTGACGGATCTATCAATAAGCGTAACAAATGAATATTTCCAACAATTTAAGAAAATGCCTGTCGAAATGGACAAATTACAGATCAAAGTTAGTGGAATCGAGAGAGATGAACTACATTTTAGAATCAAAATATACGGTATACCATCAAATCCCGGATTTAATTTGGCTTCTAGTTTTTGATATTATGTATATACTTTATCTTCTTTTAAAGAAAGTATTCGGTGATAGTAGAAATATCATCAAATATGAGGCAAACGGTTGTTGGCAAGATTGTTGAATATTATCTGAGCGAACTCCTTCATATTCGATACCAATAGGAATTTCAGTAGTTTTACGTTTTGAATTTATAAAAATCCAAAACTCTTTACTTTAATTTTTTATTTTCGATTCCACTGAATATATACAATATTTGTACAAAAATTTACTAAGAAACTCGTATTCTTTATGAAAATAGAGATTGGTCTATAAACTGTTTAAAAGATGGCCAGAATTTGTTGATACAATTCAAAACTGTAAACCGGTCTTAACAAAAAAACCTAACCAGGTAAAATTAAAGTTTTTTTTTAAGCTTTTATCATATAACTGAGATTCGCAAGACACCACTTTAGTACTGTTGTTAACTACGTCCTAAATTAAGCAAATGATATCAAACTTAAGGGATAAGAAAAAGCATGGTGCCGAGGTTGTACTTTTCGCAAGAGAGCTTTCTTTGAAGCTCGAATATGTATATATACGGAAATGGGACTTAGTAGTCAACTATACATACTTGCAGTCCGAGCTACTCTTGGTGATTTGACAGAGTTTTTCGCAACATTGGATAGCATTATTTATAAATTTACATTTCAATGATGCAAAAGACACCCAACGACACGAACAATGCAGTCCCAAAGTTATTCTTGTTACAGAAAAACAATGGAACGAACTTCCAAAAGATGTACAATCTACAAAATTTCAATGGCAAAGTCAATAAATATCTGCAAGCATAAAGCTCCTCACCTCAATATCCATAAGGGGACATGGCGGTCTCCAGAACAACGCATGGTCAAGCAAATGGATCACTTTGCGATAGACAAGAGAAACGCATCCAGGATTTTGGATGTCCGAACATTCAGAGGAACTAACATCGACTCGGACTACTACCTTATTGCAGCCAATCCAGAAATACTGTGAAAAAATGTAATGTAGAAAGACTGCAATCACAAGAGACCGCCAAGACCTCCGCGCAACGCGATTATATATGAGACAATATAAATCTATGTCTCCTCCTCTGTGCCACTTAGGTTTATGTTTTTTGTCTTTCCTTCTATGTGTCTATCTGTCTCTCTCTGTTGTATTAATATCTTGATCTGTCCCAGCCGATGGCCACAGTCGCCAGTGCTGTTATGTGTCTGTAATTCGATGCATTCATGTGCGAATTACTGTGATGTCAATGTCAATGTCAACCTAGGTCCATGTACTAGTCCACCTGTAAAAAAAACCGTGGTTTGAAGAACGAGGCCTAAGTGGCTAAGCTGAAGGTGAAGACGAGAACTGCCATTAAGCTCCATATGCAGAGAAGAAGGGAAGAGCACCGGCTTATCAGAAAGAAGAAAAAGAGCAAGAAAAGCGCACGATCGAGGACATAGAGAGGTGCCACTCCAGGAACGATGTTCACAATTTTACCAAAGTGTAAAACGTCAGAGTCAAGGATACAAGGCTCGAACAGAATGCTGTCGATACGAACAAGGACATTTCGTATTGGAGATACATTCGATGCTGAGGATCAAGAAGAATTACTTCTGAGGACCGTTGAACGGCGATGACGATCAACATTCCGCTGTCAGGTAGAACGAACCATTCAATATTGGTGAAGAGGAAAACTGCAAACCACCCGACCTAAGTGAAGTGAGGATAGCAATATCTGAACTCCGAATGAAAGTTTGCCTCAGAAATGGAACCTCAGCATCGTTTGTCCATCCAAAAAAAAAATTAGAACCTCTGAACTGCGCCAAATACAGACACATAAGTCTCCTCAAACTCGCCTACTAGATCCTATCTGCTGTGATATGTGAACATCTGAAACCATTTACCAACAACCTTATCGGCCCTTATCAATGTGGTTTTAGGCCAGGAAAGTCCACAACCGGCCAAATGTTCACACTTCTGCAGACCCTAGAAAAAATCCAAGATGTCCAAATCGATACGACAGCAAACGACAGCATTTATAGAGCCATGTCTAATTTTGGTATAATTTAGGTATAAACGACCTCACCGACACATTCGATACCAAAAAAGGATTTAGGCAAGGCGATGCGACTTCTTCAATCTGATTGTTGAGAGGATTGTGAAAAACTCACGAGCCTACACCAGAGGCAGAGTTTTCCAAAAATCTGTACAACTACTAGCCTACGCCGACGATATTGACATCATTGGTAGGACCCAACGTGATCTCATAGCCACGTATGATAGTATAGAGCCCTCACTAGAACCACTAAGGAGATCCTATATAAAACCCTGATCATCCCAGTCCTGATCTATGGCGCTGAAGCATGCACCATCTAAAAATGGATGAAGAAATCCTTGGTCGATTTGAGAGGAAATTTCTTCGAAAAATCTTCGGTCCCGTTTGCGTTGATGGGATAAGGAGACGAAGATACAACCATGAAATATACGAGTTGTACAGCAAGCCAGACTTTGGAGAATCGATGGCTGTTGCTCTGGACAACTCCACGGCCTTTCGGTTTGGCACAAGGCTTTGCTAGCCAAATTGACAGCATTATGCTTCCTCAAATTCTTTGTGGCTCGATGGAAATATTCTTAAGGACTGATCTATACAAATAGCTTTGGATGGCGTTTCTCAAGGATCAGTTATCTCACCCGATCTATACAGTCGTCAAATCAAAAGAATTCATGAATCTGATAGGCATCAGAATTGGGTCAGGTGTATCAATTGGCAAACCAGCAGCATCCACCTTTTCAGAGGTAAGTGATATATTACACGATCCCAGCTTCTCTTTCTGTATAAAAATTAGATCAAGTACATCCATGTCTTTAATATCGTTCTCATATTTGGAACATTTCAACGATCCAAAAGACACCCAGTTTCAGCTCACAGACACACTGGACATCTTACACCGTCACGAACAGCGAGTGCCAACGTTTTTCTTGTTACAGAAGAAGTACATAATGGATCTACAGCAATTCAAGGGCAGAGTCAATAAACATATGTAACCATAAGGCTGGAGCGTTCGCTTTATATGAAAATATATATAAAAAAAAACATATGAGAAAGGTATTTCATCTTTAAATTATTATAACCAAATTTTGTGGCTTTTATGGGATGAAGTATAGAAAATCTTTTATGGTTTGACATAAAGTTATTAAAAAAAAAAAGTTCAATGTTCACATGCTCAGTTTTTGAATAAGAATTAATAAGAGCTACGATTTTCAAGAGAAAAGTGATATAAAAGTTTACAGTTTTAAAATATTACACTTTACATTTTTTTCCCAGATTTTAAGTTTAAAACCCGTTTATGCAAAAACTAGCTAAGCAGATATTTCAATTGATTTAAGAATCAGCTCATAAAATGTATTGGCTTTAAAAAAAGTATATTATTTATTGTAAGTATAACCGTTATTTTCATATTATTCTCCCCATTTTTAGTACTTTTTTATGAAATTGCAATACCCCCCATACGTACTCTGCCTAGAGTTGATAACTAGGATAAGGATTTTTGTACACAAGACATTTAAGGTTTGCAACATATTTTGTAGTATTCCTTATTGCTGATTGGTTGGTGTTCGCAAAAACTGCTAATTTGTTAAAATAAAACAGGTACCATGTTTATATATATCTTTGACTCTTTGCCAATTCTAAAACTGTATTTTTTTTAATTACTCGCACGCAAAGAAATTCCCATTTTGAAGAATCAACTGACTGAATTAATGTAAGAAAATCAGAATGCCTATAAATTTAATTAAAACATCCAGACAACGGAAACAATAATAACAACTTGTATAATATGTGTGTATAGTATTTTATTTTATTTTTCTTTACTTTGTTGCTTGGCGCTTCCATTTGGGAAATCTAAATTTAAATTTCCCACTTTTGGATTAGCTGCCAAATCAGAAATGTAGTGTGGTGATATCCAGTCTTTATGTATAACTGTTGTCATTCTTCTTCTTGTTTTTTTTTTCATTTTCCAGGTGTAACTATATGAATAATACATATATTTCTTTTATTCATTGAAATAGGAATGTTGTATGAGTATACGGTAATGCTCATCATTGCCATCATCATCATTATTGTTAACGGACACCAGGGTATAAAGGCTGAAGAGTAGTAGATATGAGTTTGCCAGAGTCAAGTGGTTTACTGCATAATGGTAGACTGACATTACGATATGGGTGCGGCCACCCGGCCAGGGTTAATGCTGTATCAAAGTGTGAAGATGAATCTAAGTACAAGCGCTATTGGCTCAGAGTCAAACAGTTTTATTGCATAAATCAAGCATTATGCAGTGCTGCAGCACACTGAAAACCTCCATGATATGGAACTCTATACACCACAGGCGTAGAGAGGTTCTAAGAAAATCACAGTCGGCATCGGTCGGTATGATATATTGCATTTTTGGATAAAGCCAACTTTTAAGTGGCGAGAAAGTTGTGAGTCATTTAAATTCATCATTTAGTTTCGAATGAAAAAAATTGAGATATTATTTTTGGTTCAAGGTATTTAAAAAAAAACCTATACTATTCTGAAAAGTCTGCACTGCTAACTTAAATAATGAATATTCTGTTCAATATGTATTTATATCTTACGTAGATTGTCAAAAATCGCTTTATTAACGGCGAAAAGTGAATAAATTCTCATTCGTTTGGAGCAAATCTATTTTTTTGGGACGAAGGTGAAGGACCCTGCTATTACCATTGCACCACTGTCCAACGTCTGGCTTGGAATCGAAGACTCTGCTAGCCGGAGTACTGGTGTTCATTCGGTCTACATGTGCCTGCCATCTTAAACGTCCAATGCAAGTTTTTGTTAACAAGGGCTATGTCCTCCATATCACGATCGTCGTTCGGAGTCGGCATAAAACAGTAGGTCCCACCATCATGCAAGAAGTACACACGCACACATGAATGGTTGTAAGAAAGGGCGGTAAACCAAAACTAGACATGGATTTGCATTGTTCGGTGTATAAATGCTGTCATATGCGGCATTTATATCGGTGACTAGGTGGTGGCTATCGATTTGGACTTCTTAGGTTTTTACCAGTATCACCGGAAGTGTGAAGATATGATCAGTTAAGGAATTTACTGGTCTAAAATCACACCGATAAAGGCCGATCAATTTGTTGGTAAACGGTTTCAAGCGTTCATATATTACGGCAGATAGAATCTTGCAATTCAGAGGATCCCCTTTTTATGCATCGGGTGAACGATGCTGAGGTCCCATTCCTCTAACTTCCATTCGACTAAATTTTGCTTATTAGTTGGTGAATATTACTTATCAAGTTATCTCCGCTAGCCTTATAAAGTTCAAGTTCACAAAATCTTGGACTTAGGCTACGAGGTCTATAGGAAATATGAGAATGTTAACTGAGGATTTCAAAGCTAATATCAGAAACAAGAGCATCTTTGGTGGAATAGTTCGAAAGTACATCCACGAAACTGAAACAATTAATTTGATTAGCAATAGGTTTCCTCGACATCAAACCAATAAAGTAACAAAGACGCATCGAATATCCGAATGCATACGTCGATTCTGATCATTTACTTGTCGCAGCTTAAGGCAAGTCGCACATTGTACGCGTTATCGTACGAATTTGACTCGTGAGAACACGTTCTGACGTCAGAAAACAACCCGAACTGGTTCGGCTTTTTGAATAGTTTCGTACATTGAAACCATTTTACGAGTGCGATATCACCGGGCCTATTTGATGCAGAAAAACGTTGTAATTTTGCGCACTTAATTCTTACGACCAGTATTCATACTTTGGCGTACGACACAAATTCGTAGCTAATGTGCGACTGGCTAACTCGAAGCTCGATAATCCAACGTGAACAAGCTATAATTTGTGCAGAAAAAGAGACATAACCGGGGATTGCAAGACTGCTGTAGCAAGATGTGGATGTAGTGTGAAAGGTAATAACCAACGATGTTACTGTTTGAGCCAAGTTTAGTTATGATTCTGCAAGAGAATCTTCGAATTCCTCTCTATAGTTTCCTTACTACAAATATCAACGAATCGTTGGTCAAGGGATCAGGTATAAAGTACCTAAATATAATTCAATAAATTAAAATCAATTTGGTGCATATGCGTTATTGACATAACGTTGAAAACTCTTTGAAATATAAAGCTTCTGATTTGTTTAGAAAGAGTAAAATTCCCCCTTTTTATCTATACGATGCTTCTCACTTTTACACACAAACTGACAAGAGCATTAATGTAAGCTCAGCTTACTAAAAAACATTTTCCACATTTTTAGGATTTTTATATTTTTTCAATAAATTAAAAAGTATTCAGCCTTATATATACAAAAGACTGCCGCTGGAATCAATAAATACAAAACCAAGTTTTCTATGAACAGTATTGGAAAATTTCCAAATTGCAAATTTCCTCCGCTGTCTTCCTCTATTCCATTTGTGTACACACTCGTAGCTAAAGTTAGGGTATCCATAATAAAGGGACAGCACAAAACATACTAAATGAACCTAATACATCCCTTACAAGAATCCCTTTCCTCTCACGGCTATACACTCTCATCGTCGTCGCCAGTTCTTAGCTTCACTCAACTATCGCGTTGAGCAAATTCACAAAAGCCAGGAATTGGGGCTGAGTCAGAAGCTGCAAGGATGGAATAATTTTTCGTCTGGGTCTTTTTTCTTGAGTTCACTTGAAAGCACACAGAATATTTTATTAGTATTGCCTTTTAAGTATGTCCCAAATAATAAAAATCAATCTGAAAGGATAAGATAAATTATTGTTAAAATAGAGTGGAATGGGCGGCAATGGGCGGCATCCTTATGAATGCTCTGAGAAAAGTCTCAGAGCGGTGGTAGGATGTGAAAATGATTGGCACATAAGTTGTTCATGTTTGTAAGAAGTGGTGAAGTGGTTTCCAAAATGGGGTGATAGAAAGCTTTTTGGCTCAGTGATGGAACTATACGAGCAAAGGATAGCTCTAGTGTAGACGTTGGACTGATTTCTAAGGCAACATAAGTTGTGTATTTTGTTGAAGGTATGCCTTTTTTTATCTAAAAGGCACGAATATAATTGATTCATCTTGGGGCATTAATTATGAGAAAATCACCTTTTCTCTTGATAATTTTGGAAAACAAACTTAAGGCCAGCTAATATCCTCCATAATTCGAATCAGCTAACAATTGCGTACAACCAGTTGATTGGTGGTTGCACGACTGGGTCATACGTAACTTTCTCGTTCTCAGTGAGTTGGGCATCAGATCAGATACCAATGGCATTAAATCGCAAGATGTGGATGGCCAATTCTGATTGCAAAAAACGATTAGGAAATGACACATGTATTATTTGAGTGGTTTTTCTGGCTGTATGGCATGTTGTGCATGTTGTACTGTCTTGTTGAAACGGCGTGTTGTTCATATCCAAATCATGTAATTTAGGCACTAATAACTTGGTTATCATGACATAATAACGAACACATTTAATTGTTACTTTCCAAGAATAATTGTCCAAAAATGACTCCAGGCCGAAATCCGCACCAAACAGTCACACGCTGTGGATGTATTTGCTTATCAACATATACACATATAAATGTACATTTATGGAATTTTCTTAGGCACAAACTCACTTTTTTACTTTTATTTTATTCCACTCACAATTTTATTCTGTTAATTTAGCAAGTTTTTAAAATCGTCGCTCTCAATTGTTTAAAAAGTTATTAAACAATCAAAATTCGAAAAATCCCTATAGAAATCAACCAATGCACACATAGCTAAATGATAAATAAGAAGAAGACCCTTTCAATGCAGCATTGCCAGATAAAAAAATAAAGACTACGTACTTCCCAAAATGTAAGAATAAAAATCAAAGTTTTATCTCTTTTCACACTCACTCAACATCGTTGCTCTGGTCAGCATATATAAAGTTGTCAGGCAGGCGCCTAAGTTAACAATTTTTTTTTTGTTAACGGGACTCTGGTTGGGCTGCTTTTCGGGAACAAAGTACTTTAACTCACTTTCTGGGGATAGTCCACGCTTAAGCAACTTCGTTGCTCCAATCTTACTTACTTACTTAAGTGACGCTACAGTCCGGAATGAACCTGGGCCTCAACCAACATGCCTCTCCAATTAGCCCGGTCCTTAGCTAACTGCCTGCATTTGCGCACTCCAAGTTGGTTGAGGTCGGTTTCTACTTGTGCGCGCCACTTAAGGCCAGGTCTTCCTCTACTGCGTCCGACGTCTGGCTGGGAATCGAAGACTCTGCGAGCCGGAGTATTGGTGTCCATTCGTTCTACATGTCATAGCCATCTTAAACGTCCAATGCGGAGTTTTTAGACCATGGGCATGTCGCTGTACAGCTCGTATAGTTCTTGGTTGAATCTTCGTCTCCATAGCCCGTCAACGCAAGCCGGACCGAAGATTTTTCAAAGATTTTTCCTTTCAAATAGGAAAAGGATTTCTTGATCCGCTTTTGAGACGGTCCATACTTCGGCGCCGTAAAGGAGGACTGGGATTATCAGGGTCTTATATAAGATATCCTTAGAAGTTCAAGTGAGAAGTTCTTAGCCCGAAGAAACAGCGGTTGGCAAGAGTAACTCTTCGTTTGATTTTTGACGAGATGTTGTTGTCAGAGTTAATAGCGGAACCGATATAGATAAAGTCCCGTACTACCTCAAAGTTATATCTGTCAATGGTGACGTTCTGTCCAATTCGTCGATGTTGTGTGTCCTTTCGTGTTGACAGCATATACTTCGTCTTGCTCTCATTTACTGCAAAGCCCATTTTTGCCGCTTCCATCTCTATACTAGCAAACGTGGCTATGACATCGCGTTGGGTCCTACCAATTGATGTCAATTTCGTCAGCGTATGCTAGTAGTTGTACAGATTTTTTGAAAATTGTGCCTCTGGTGTTGGCTCGTGAGTTTTGCACAATCCTCTCAAGAATCAGATTGAAGAAGTCACATGACAGCGCATCGCCTTGCCTAAATCCTTGATTTGGTATCGAATGTGTCAGTGAGGTCGTTTCCGACCTTGATGGAGCAGCGAGAATTCTCCATCTCCATATTACGGCAGATAGAATTTTGTATGCGATGTTGAGGAGACTTATGTCTTTGTAGTTGGCGCAGTTTAGAGGGTCTCCTTTTTGTGGATCCAATCAGGGTATGTAAAATCGTCAGGCTGGAGCCTTAGTGAATAGTTTTGTTTGTTTATACATATATATATATATATAAATATTTATTATCATAGATAATGGCTTGACAAAATTTGTATTTTATCCAGCTTGCTCATTTTATAAATTTTAATTAAATAATTTTGAATTTAATATCACGTTCGAAGGACAACTATGATCTAAAACCTTCATTTTAAAAAATTAAGTATTTTACAAAAAAAAAAAATACTAGAAAAAAAAAGTAAAAAGACAATTTATTAATAATTAGATTGTGTTTGTTAAAATATTTTTTTTGGTTTTATTTTCATTTATTTCAACTTGGCAATGCTGCGTACACCGCGGTAGCAAAAACAATCAAACTATCATAACTTGTGAACTAAACGAGAGCGACGATTTTTAAAAACGGATAAATGATCAGCACGCGAAGAAGTGAAAAAAGTGAGTTTGTGCTGAAATAAATTTAAGCCACATATAACCCCAAATGCGAAAATTTTGACCATTCACGAAGGCATTAAATTGGAAATGAGCCCATTTCTTGACTACTGTACAGAATTGATTTTCCTGGACTGTCAGGTTCTATGTTTTCTGTTGAACGTCTTGTGACAAGAAATCCAGAGTGTCTTAGAGTACTAATTGATACAGTTTCCTTTATTTTTTCAATTATTATTATATTTACAGTTGATGGTTTCAAATCACTATGATGGCCGTATTTTATACAAACCCTCAACAACCAAAATGCGTTGTTCATTCTATAGCGCTCCGCTTTTTAGTAAAATTGTACTGTCAGCCGTAGCACAGTACTACTAAATAACGCAAAATTCAAAAAATGGATGGAATGTCTGACTACATTTGTAAAAATGAGTAAAATTAAAAAAAAAAAAAAAACAAATGCCACTTTTCAATTTTCTTAGTGACTTATATATTTTTTTTTTAACTGTAATTCTTCTTCGGTTGTTCCTTGGCAACGCACAACCTGCATATAAAATAAAGAAACCTCATTGAAATATTTGTTCTTCCCAATCAAGTGATGGCTGAATTATCTATAAAAAGTTTTTTTTTAAGCTTATTTCAATCAAATTCGGGTAAAAATCAATTTTCGTGGGTCTATTTAGGTAATTTGTTTTATAATGCAAAAAATGTGCAGAAAGTGATATGATTACTTACTTACTTAAGTGGCGGTACAGTCCGGAATGATTCTCGGGTTCAACCAACATGCCTCCAATTAGCCCGGTGCTTAGCTAACTGCCTCCACTTGCGCACTCCAAGTTAATTGAGGGCGATTTCTTTTGTGTGTGCCACTTAAGAGGAGGCCTTCCTCTGCTGCGTCCGACGTCTGGTTGGGAATACTCTGCGAGCCGGAGTAATGGTGTCCATTAGTTCTACATATCCTGGAAAATTAAACGTCCAATGCGGAGTTTTTTGACTAGTGGCATGTCGCTTTACATCTCATATAGTTCTTGATTGAGTCTTCGTCTTCACAGCCCGTCAACCCAAACGAGACCTAATATTTTTCGAACAATTTTCCTCTCGAATCTACCAAGGGTTTCTTCATCCACTTTTGACACGAGGCATGCTTCAGCGCCGTATAGAGCAAGACTGGGATGTTCCGGGTATTATATAGAATCTCCGTAGTAGTTCGAGTGAGGGCTTCACCTCTAACTTGCCTTCTTATCCCGAAGAAACAGCGGTTGGAAAGAGTATTATGCTAGTAGTTGTACCTACGCAAACGGACGAGTTTGGACGGTATACCTAAACTAGACATGCCTCTGTGAAGTTTGTAACTATAAATGCTGTCTAATGTGGCTTTGAAAACGATGTAAAGATTTTCGCGATCGGTCGAAGTATGAAAATTTGCCTTAAGCTTGCTGGGATTAGGGTAAGGTAGGATTAGGGTGCGACTATCTAAAGATCGTCAGGTTGATTTTTGGATTCGAAGTCGTGAGAACCTAGTGCTGCTGATCAGACTATTACATGCAAGTCTTTTAATCGGAAGGCATTATATGTTGCCGTTTCAATGGGGCTTTCCAATTTACCCGGCAGAGATGCTTGTCTTACCGATATTCGCATTGAAGTCGCTCGTACGATGTTCACATCATATTCTAGACAGTCTCAGAAGGCTCCATCCTGGAGGTCGTCAAATTCCGTCATGAAAGGATCTACAGTCTCATAGATAGGAGCGTCTGCACATATATGATTGATGTTGCAAAATGTTATTCTGATGAGAAACATAGCCTGGCGATAACATTGGGTTAATGTCAAATACGCTTGATCTAGTAAGGCACCCCAACCCCTTAGAGCAGCGTGTTGCATTTTTTCCATTTTGTATATCGGAAACTGCCCAACGTATTTCCTGAATCGCGAGCACAGATCCAATTTTTTTTGTGCAGCGAAAGAAAGCCTTGTTTCAAACTAATGGTAACTCAATATTAAATGGTTCGTTTCTTTTGACTGTTAATTATTGGTCAACTCAACGACGATTGCTTCTTGCTCATCTGCATATGATTCATTTTCGGTTTTGTACTGACGTTGAACTATTATCTAAGTGTTTGGTTATTTAACAGCTAACGTGGTTGTTCTTTTTTCAGTTCGCATGTCCTTTAACAATAAAATTCATGCAGCGATTTCAAGGATAATCGTTGATTAGTAATAAGTGTATTTGTATATTAAATTCTAGCTGACACAAAATTCAAAATATTACTCTCAACTCGAAATTCATCCGGGATGCTTTGACGAAAGCAGTAAGTGACGATACCACTGTTAAAGATACTCTCTACCAGAAGACAAGTTCAACATAAACATTAAGATCAAATGGCTTTTAATCAATTAACGTTAGATACTACCATTCTTGGAATCGCTTTCGGCCTCATTGTACAGAAACAAAATAAAATTAAATGAAACTAAAACGAACTCCATATGTGATTGAATGCTCTTTAAGAGCAGACCGTACACGACATGAAACAGTGGCTTCATAAATAGCTTCCTTTTTATCGTGTATAGAACCCCTTAAAAAAGTTATATACCACAGAATCATACAACATTGTTACTGTGCTAAAGTAACATACACTCTCACCAGTTATTACTAAGATGCGCAGTACATTACGTATCCACTCAGTGGGGAGACACAAAAAGAACTTTTTCTTATAGCGACAAGGATGCATCCGATTTCAGTGCCTTTAATTAGCCAACATGAGTAGGGATCCTTCATCCTCCAAAACGACAAAGAAAAAATCATATACATCTTATTAATATAAAAGAAAAGGATAGGATAAGAATACGATCCTTGCTGGATTAATTACCGCATTATGAGACAACGAAGGGTTCCACTTGCTAATTAACAATCTGTGTACATGCGGTGTGTTCGAAAGCCCTGGGCACAATGGCAGCTGCCAAGGAGAAAGCTTATGATGCTGATGAACAATATTTTCAATTATATATACAAGGAAAACATTTACCCCAATGCCTAATTTTCCGAAACATGTGTGTAAATGGGTGCGAGTGTTTTTGTTCCTTCAATCAACTGTTTGCTGTTTGGACTCCCCAGGGTATACTCTTTTTGGAAAATTTTGAATGAAGTTTCTATGTAGTATTCGTGTTTTTGGAAATATGTGGATCATCCTTACCTCTCTTATCACTGAGTAACCATGTTTGTGGATATTTCTTTCTGAAATTTGTCTAACCAAGTGTCGGTTCAGAGGGGGATGGTAGTATGATGGCGATGGGTAAGTGAATTTTCAAGGAAAACATGTTACAGTATTCATTCAGAAATTCCAAATTAAATAGTTAAGACAATAAAGTACGTACACGGCTACCAGAAACCATTTAAAGTATTTTTTGTAAAACAAACTTAGCTGCGACTTGGCTTTTATTTGTCTTAAAAGGATAAAGCGGTATATTCCGAAAACGCACATATGTGAAATAAATTGTTAACAATCGCGACTATCAAATAAAAAAACCCAAGAATAATGCTTAAATGTGATTATGCGCCCGACCGCTCTTCAGGGAAAACAACGTTTTAAACGTCAGTTACTTGAGTGACTCACAAGTTTTAAGGAATTGACAGATAAAAAATAAAGGAAATCTGAGTCAAAGGGTGTCATCCCAGTGTAAAGTATGAAGGCCCATATAGTTAACCAACCAAAATCCAGTCTCACGAAGGACATCTTCTTATCTTGTCTTCTTTTCTTAATTGGCGGTACAGTTCGGAATAAAATTGGTCCTCAACCAAGAATCCTTTGCAATTATTCCGGTCCTTAGCCAACTGCCTCCAGTTGCGCACTCCAAGTGCGCGCCATCGAGAAGACCTTGCGAGCCGGAGTGTTGGTCCCAATTCGTTCCACATGTCCCAGCCATCTTAAAGTCCAATGCGGAGTGTTTTGACAAAAGGGACCGAAGTTTTTTCGATGAACTTTCATCTTAAATATAATAAGGATCTCTTCATCTACTTTTGCACGGTGCACGCTTCAACGGCGTAGTAACAGTAAATATTTTTTTAGTTTCTGACAATATGTTGTTGTCATAGTTGATAGTGCAGCCTAGGTAGATAAAGTCCCATACTACGCCAAAGTTATATCTGTCAATGGTGACGTTCTGTTCAACTCGTCGATGTTGAGTGTCCTTTCGTATTGACAGTATATAGTTACTTGGTCTTACCCTCATTTACAGCTATATTCATTTTTGCTACTTATTAACCTATTCTAGCAAACGTGGCTATATATCACGTTGGGTCCTTCCAATGATGTCAAGATCGTCGACATATGCTATTAGTGATATCGATTAATGGAAGATTGTACATCTGCTGTTGGCTTAGGAGTTTTGAACAATACTCTCAAGAATCAGATGAAAGAAGTCGCATGACAGGGCTTCGCCTTGCCTAACTGCTTTTATTGTATCGAATGTTTCGGTGAGGTCTTTCCTAACCTGAGGGGCAACGGGAATTCTTCATCGTCATTGTGCACAGACGGGCGAGTTTGAGCGGTGCCTATACCAAATTTAGACATGGCTCTGTATTGCTCTTATGCGACTTTAAGAAAGATGAATAGGTGGTGGGTATCTATTTATACATCTTGGGTATTTAAAGGATATAACGAAGTAAAAATTGAAACACGCCTAAATTAAACTGATGAGTAAAGTTCATGTTGTTGGTAAACGGTTTCAGGCGTTAACATATTACACATATAGGATCTTTTAAGCGATATTGAGGAGACTTATGAAGCTGTAGTTGGCGCAGTTCAGAGGGTCCCTTTCAACATATATAAAAAGGCGAGGTAAGATTCTTGATTTATTGACTTTATAGACACTTTGAGAAGTGACTGCGCGTGCTCAAAGTCATGTGAGATTTTTACTAGCCTTGAGAGTTCCTGATTTTCGGTAATTTATAATTTTTATTTATAAATTTAAATTGATTTAAATTTATATTTATAAATCCAATAGTTTAGTTTTTTTCAGACGCCGCAATAAATTTGCTTCGTCAAGAATTTTTAGAACTGTTGTGTTGGTGTGTCCTAAAAAAATACACAAATCTTTTCGAAGATCTTCATTTATGTTTTGTTTTCAAAAGTTCACTGGTATAACTCCATATTTGTACACAATATATCTAAGCCGGTTTTAGCACTTGCATGTATAATATGGTTAAGCTTCGAATATTTTCCGAGCATTAAGCGAACATTAAGCGAGAAACTAAGCCCAAGCTTAGCTGATTGCACTGGAGTAGCGGGGAATTTCAAGAGATCATACCAAAAAGAGATGACTAATAAAAATTTGACAAAAAGTGGAAATTTGCTGCTGGTAACTTACCACGATCAGTGGTTGTGTTTAGTAACTTAGATATTCTGGAGCTTAATCAGGGGTTGCAGTTTGATACCATGGGACTCAGGACCTCTTGAGAGGTAGGCCCACTAGTAGGAGTACCGCGGTGGCTGTGATTACCTAAATCTGGGGTACGTATGGCACACTGAGTTCTAGCGGAATGACGGTGTACGATTAGACTTCATATTGCAAGAGGTGGACCTCGGTCGTTAGTAAGGATGAACTTCGTACCTCATAATGGTCCCTGATTGCAACAGGACAATGTGTCCTGTTCGGGTGGGTTTTCTATGGTTCTGATATTGTGGTTAGGCCCACCGTCATAAATGGGCCGTAAGCGCTAGGTCTCCACGTTAAGGTTGCTCTACATTATATGTATTAAAGTAGGAATGTTCAGATTAGAGCATGCTTAAACAGTTTTGTTTTCAATTGTTTTGTCTAAAAAAGTAGTATCAGTGTACCAGTATCGATTTATGACGCGAATCTCAGAGGTAAATTAACTCATTAACAACCTAAACGTAATTACTTTCAACAGTTGTATTTTTTTTAATGTCTCTTTTGTCTTTTCATCAATAACTACAAAACCAATGCGAATCGCATTTTCATCAATTGCCTTACAATGTTTTGATTAGAATCCGATTTGCTAATGATAACATTTCCCGTGCTTACACCTGCCCACAACAGGATTTAAAGGAGTTGCTTCCCTAGTGAAAGCAGCATGAACAATTTTTTGTCGCAACAGGTTCATTAGTACCTAAGGGCTATCGTTCTCAAATCCATTCATGTGGATGTGTGACTTCTTCCACGATGGCGGTAGCTCCTTTTTTATGCCGAAATCGAACGGCTCTTTTGTTTATTTTTTGATAATTGATATTATTCGGATGATTTGTCAGATCGAAAGTAGAGCCAGTGCAAAATCATATAGGTGTTGCTATGGCTACGAATCGAACCAGACTTTCTACGCGCCACTAAGCCGGTATTAGGCAATATTGGAAGATTTGGAATAACAGTTAATTAATTTCAAATGTTATCCGCAATTAGAGTAAACATCTAAACTTTTTTTTATTTATTTTTGTTTAATGATTAAATGAAAATATACTGTAACCTACCAATGACCCATCTGACATTCAATGAACGCACATAAAATCCCATATTCCAAATGCATCTAATGTCATTTCAATACTGAAAGACAAATGTAACATTCACCATTTCCCCGCTCGATTTGATCAGTAACTTAAAATTAATTAGGAGGGTGTGTACGACCTATTGTTGGTGTATTTGACATCTCTAGACACATGGAAGCACACACACTCAACATATATCAATCGTCATAACAACATCCCGACAACAATGTAATTTATGTAGTGGAAAAATGATAGAGAGTGTGCATATATAAATTTTAAATTAAATTAAAATGAAAAATGAAATCAAATCCGCATATGTTTCCAATATGGCTGTTCCTCGATGGATGATGATTTCATTGCACCAGTTCATGCGTCTCTATTCAGATGGAAATGCCTTTTCGATTCTCGATCAAAAATGTACAAAAAGAACGCAACACATCTGCTTAACATACCGCATACAGAGTAATGTCGCATTGGGGCACGATAATTCAATGGTAGACATCTTGGGAAATATAAATAAGTCATAAAGTGAGTGCGTTGCCAAAACTATAGCCTAATCCTTCCAAGGTACGTCCATAAGAACTTCAAACAGATAAAAAAGAAAAAAAATATTTATAATAAAAAGTAATTTTAACAGTGGACACATAAATATCCGAGTATATCACTTGGAAGAAAATAAAAATTCTATCCCAACGTCGAAGGAGGACTCCACTAGGAAGTCGGATTGACTTTCATATGAGATGACGATTGTTTTTTGTTTGTGTTGTTCTCTACATCTTTGTGTGTGTTTGGTATAGTTTAAAAGAATAAGAAACCCCATCTGCCCACATTGGTTGATCCGCCCTCTTCCCGCTCAACACATAGCCTGTTCTATACCCAACAACACTATGACGGTATCAGAAAAACGAAAATGATATAAAAGAACAGCAGCAACAACAACAAAAATAAAATACGAGGAAAAATGATAAATTATTGTGAAAGACGAACTATTTTCAAACGACGCGCCGCTAAGACATATGTCGGCATTTCTGCACAATAAATGTTTCGCTAGACAAAATACAAAAAAATCAAAATAAATAAAAACCCAAGGGAAACTGAGTTTTTCCACTTGAAAATACTCGCCTAGAAAGATAGATATAGGGATGTGAGTGTGTGTTTGTGTATGTGGATAATAATAGTATAGTACACATGAGCGAATACACTTATGATATCTGCAATCGCATCCATCTCGGCATACGTGTGCTTATAAATAAATTTTGAGATTTACTCGAGATTTATTATGTGGTCCAAAAGCGGTTTTATGGGATTCCTTTTGGTTGAGGACTGTAATGCCGCCGCGCCGCCTATATCCAATATAATACTGAAGCCGCGCGATCCCAGTCTATAGTGTGGATCTTTCATTTTATTTGCTCCGACTGTTTAGTGTTATTTGATAACGCGCAATGCAATTGAATCCGATGGTAACAGAACAGGAATATGAATGAATGGATCTGAGAAGACGATTGTATTCAGAACAAGGCTTGATAGTAGGCTAGAAAAAATGAAAACAAAGTTTTGCAAAATCATAATGAGATGGTTAGTAATGTCATCTGACACCCTTCCACGTTTCATTTTAAGATGAAGATTTCGAAAAAAGTCAGATAGAGGAACTTTATCCTGCAGATATGCAGTGTAGATGAGAAATACTACTCGCTAGCTAAAGTTAGCTAAGAGTAAGGGGTGTTCAATCAATAATCCAACCCAGCCTACAGTAAGGTTGGATGGAGTGAAAATAGTTATCTTTATAGCATTTCCTTAGAATTTCGATTAATGGCTTTATTACTAGGTTGCCTTCTTAGCCGAAAGAAACAGCATTTGGCGATAGTTATTATTTTTGTTTGATTTATTAAGACTGAAGAGTTGTCCTAGCAACGAAACAATAAATACTGAAAGAAACAGAATATTCTCACAGCTCTTGGCGATTCAAATCCACTACGAGAAGGTAAATGGGATAATAAGAAAGAACCAACGAGTCCAAGAGGAGACAGGGCATAGACGAGAAACAAATTGGTCCTATCGTAAAGCCGACGCGGCCAAAATTGAACCAACCACGACCTGATTACATGAAATTTAAAGCGCGGATTATACCCAACACTAAAACAGACCCCAAACTGAATTATTGGCGTTTTTTCTAAGGAAAGCAGTTTCCCGGATCAGAAGAAGCCAAAAAGAAGTCTCGCTAATAAAGATAAACCAATTTCAAAAGAACCATCACGTACTAATTTTACCATAGCAGAGAGAAATGACACATGTCAGATCAACAGTATATGGATTCTGGAAATCGTCTACAATTATTGATGCGATAAAATTAATAGATAACACAGCAATAGGAGCAATAACTGAAAAAATGTGCATAAAATCTATTAACTCAGTAAATTCGTAATTTATTAGAACACCAGCACTTTATTCCTCTTGAAATTGAGTAAGCGATTAGGTTGATAGTAAGCCGACAGATTAAAATTAAGAGATCATAAAACTGAAATTGTTTTTATAACCAGACGAAATATGCGGATATAAGAGTCGGAAATCAAAACACCAGATCGAAGTAGCGATTTCTAAAAAAAAAAAAACAAAAAAAAACAGGCAATCACTAATGACGGTTAGGCATCATTAAAGGATTTTGATATCTAGAGATGTGATCTAGATACTGCAGATTCTTGGCAGTATTAATATACTCTGAGTAACGAAGCTGCTTCCGTCATAGGCGGATTCGTATTGATATCCTGTCGTAGACCCAATGCTCAAGATCAACAGTAGAATAACTCGATGTTATTCGAGCTAACTTTAATCAAAAGAATGGAGGAGGAAGAAAAATAAATGTTAATGACTAGGTAGCAAGCTCGCAATGACCAGATTTCAGAGAGAGGCAGACCGACCCACATTGCGACTTGAACAAATCGATATTGCAGTACCCGCAACTTTCGGTTGCTTTTGAAATATCTTATTTTGACATGACTTTTTTTAAATTATGGAGATGAGTAGAAATATACGGAGTACCCATAAAATGCAAAGACTTGTGTAGTAATACCTAATGACAATCCTGTGGAGAAATTGATATGAGCAGGCAAGCCATTAAAAGCTATACTCCTGAAGATCGGGGAATAATATTATTTATAGAATAATTCGTCACTGCTGTTGGTGCAAGGTTAATATCGACGAAAGTTTCCATTCCATCCTACGCCAACTGGTCAATCAGCAAGGCGTTTAGCCGCTCGTCTCGAAGAGACTATTAATGTTAATTAACACGTAGACTTCTTTGCCAAGCTGAAAAAGTCATGGAAGATCTTTCAACGGCGACTCAGCGACGTGCCACGCAATTGGTTACCACAAGATTAATTTAAAGAAAAGTTCCGTTACAAAGCGCAGGCAGCCCGTTAACTACAACCTATAGACTGGCAATCACATATTACTTTACTCACCATCTCCTGAGCCTCATCGACGATTTTCGTTTGAAATAAATTATGATCGACGAAACCAACTTCACTTCACTTCACGGGCACTGAAAATCAGCGTATCATTCACGACGAAGAATTAAATTTTTAGTGCGCCATTTTTGCCGTCCCAGTTACGATGGTTAGTGCAATGACTTGCAGCGCAGAAGGTCTGGGTTCAGTTGCCAGCAGTATTATTAACAAAATAATTTTTCATTGGCCCTTCTCTCGGGATGATCTTACAAGTCGTCCGAGTAGTATCAATTATCAACAAAATCCTATGTCAACATAGCCGGATGGAGTCGGCATAAAACAGAAGGTCCCGCCAACGTGAAAAAAGTACACACGCACACATGAGTGGTTGTGAGAAAAAATCAAGGCTATGGCTACTAAAGAGCCTGTTGCGCAATAGTTTTAATTTTATTTAATTTTTTTTGTTACAGGGTAACTTCGTCACTCTGACTGGTGAGCGGTACAAAATTACTATAACATAGGTTAGTGGATTTATTAATTACAATCGTTTTGAACGTATCTTCATAAAGCTAGGTATCTAGGTATCCTTTACAAATGCTTAACTTAAAAATTGTGTACAGCTGTCATTCGTTGCTTAGGCTACCATCCAATGTAATCGTTTAGTCATTTTGACAGCAATATTAAAATATCAAATCGATTACAGTTTACAATGAAACATTCACACATCTTGCGTGTCAACGACATTTTGAAAGATTTATGTAGTTTGGTCTAGTGTCTCCTTTCAGCCAATTCAACTGCTGTAGGTCCAGAGTATCTTCTTTTTTGTTAAACTGAATAACAAACAAGAGTGCAAAATGAGAAAAATACAGCCCAAACGGAAATCAACAATTCCGTCTCCAACTTGACCTAAATATGGAAAAAAGACTACATACAAATTAACGTTTGTGAACATTTGTAGGGAAATCTGTTGTTTCCCTTTACTTTGTTACTTTTGACAGCGAATCTTGTTCCCATAAGCCTTTCATTAATCACATTTACCGTAGGTCTTCCACGTAGCTTTAGAAAAGTCGGTATAAGGAAATACAAAATCAAAGCTAAGACAATTTTCCCATTTCATAAAAAATATTTTACGACTTTTAAACACATTTACCAAAAGGTTAAAGTTCATTTGTGACAAAAAAAAATTATTCAAACCCCACAAACTACCATTTATCAAAATGACGTTACTCACCCAATTAGCACTTAATTTCGCACTTCGCACTTTCAATCATCCAAACAGTGGGCTTTTCAACTGCGAGTTGACTTCATTATGTCTAACATCAAAACATTGTTGTTATATTCACAATAAACATTGAATTTTATTACCTATAAAAACCCCCTTCCCTTCAGTAAGACATTAGCACACTTAATACAGCAGACTCTCGGTCGACCTTACCACATAACACTGTGATACCCATTTAACAAGCCATAAAACATTTGATGATCATAGCTCAATCATGAGACCTCATACTTTTACTTTCAGGGCCGTTGCGGGGCTTCGTTGATATTCTAAAAATCCACTTGAACCAAGCAGAGCTCACATGTTGATCTCATGGACCAGAAGGAATTCCAAAACTACAGCAAGTGCTTAAAAACATGAATCTTTAGTGTCTCGATGAAATGGCAGCAGATTACGGGTTTTTATTTGGACTCCTGCTTGGGACACTAAACGCGTACACAGCAGCGGCATCGGCTTTAGTCGGAGCTAACAAAGGACACGAACAAAAAAATGGGTAACACACAAAGTGGAACGGTTAAGGAATCGTAAAAATTCGACACCATCCCCTAGCACACAGAAATGGCACTCAAATTTTATGCGACTATTATTCGCGTCGTAAAATCCGATCAACAGTTGGCAGGCGTTGGTTCTGCCTCGTGTTAGTCCTTTTGGTTTCTATTTTTTTCCTTTTTATGACAAATCAGGATTTTCGAGTAATTACTGCAAATTGTTTTTTTGTGTATTCTGCCTGTTGGAGAGATTACTTTTGGTAGGTGAAAATTGAATAAAGTCTCTGTAAGGGATGAGCATTAAGTGATGATAGGCGGGGCATTCCTTTATGGTTTGTAATTTTTTTTATATCAAGCAAGGTTATTTTTATGACGTTATTAATTTTAGTATGGATATGAAGCAAATAGTGATTGAATTGTTTTTTTCTATTAAGAACAGCTTCAATGATGGGCACAGACTATGCTAGAGAACAAACTAAAGGTAGACAGAGGGATGACAAATACCTCATACATTTAAAAAGGGAACTCTGGTGATACTTCCATGACTTTCAAACTTGGAGGTTTCACTGGCTATTTGAAGACATGGAAAAAACGTCTATTAATCTGCAAATGTTATAGTACACATAGCCGCAAAAAAAAAGTTTAACTAACGCATTATCGATTATAGGCTAAAGTCTGTTCAACACTAGAAGAGTGAAACGTGCTACTAATGTAAATGCTCGCAACGAAAAAAAACACCCTTTATAGGGTGGGAAGCTTTATCTTTCATCTGTATCAAGGAATTAATTATGGTAACGATAAATCGTCAGAAATAAAATTAATAATAACTTATGTCGGATAGAACTACTAGGAACTACTAGTTCAGATCCAGATCATTCCAGTCTTTTCTCTGTGGTGGCGCATCATATACCGAACCCAAAGTAAATGATGAAATCCTTGTTCGTCTTAAGCGAAAAATTCTTGAGAAAATTTTTGGTCACATTGAGTAGACTGGATATAAAGAAAATGATTGAACTGATAACACAAGGACATACAAATTATATGATGTCAGCAAACATTGAACAAAATATAACTGTTTAAAACCAGTTTTATGTAATTAAAGAGTTCATCTACTACGAAGTCAATATTGAAGCCACCTAAGTGGATATATGAGAAAGACTGACTATAGAAAACCGATTCGATTACGTTTTAAATAAATTCATGGCGCAACAGGTTAGTTAGTACCCAAAGCCTAGCTTTTCTGAACAATCTCGGGACCTCCTATTTTATGCCGACTCCGAACGACTTAGTAGATAAGTTTTCTTGACAATTGATACTCTTGGATAAATTGTCAGATTATCACGATAGTAGGGCCAGTGAAAAAGCATATACCTATAGCTTGTGGCTTTTAAGTAACTTGTGCGCAGTTGCAATTCCTACTAACGTCGAAGCAGATTTCCTATTTCTTTGAAGTAGTGTGCATATCGATTCTGGCTTTATCATGCAACATTCTTTTAGAGGTTTTACTGGTGGGGAGGGAGTTCACCCATTAGTTGGACAATATCCCATGTTTTCTGTCCCAACCGTGATGTTTGGTCACATAATGGCGCTTTGACAGACTGGTCTGATCAATGCTGGAGGAAGATCCTTTTCTCGCCATTTCTCAGCAATTTCATTGCCCTGTATACGTCTCTGTCCAGGGACTCAGCAGAATTTTACATTGATTGGACGCCAAGAACCTTCATTAGGCTATATTTTATTTCGTCAACAGAGATTGTTTTTATTGTAGCCTGACTGTCAATGAAGCATTGAAGTCGATTTGGCTGCCTCTACCAATAGCTCAGCCTGAAGAAGAGCTGTTTAGTTTTAGTGTTTCTGAAAACAATAAGGATCCAACGCATCGTACATCATCGATTATGTTTTCGGTACCCATTTCATTCCTTTCACATTCTTACTACTTTTTACTGGAGAACGGTCTTTGCTTATCAGGGCGAGGCAGCATTTAGTCAAAGGATACAACTTGAGCTGGGTGTTGTAGAACGAGGGTAGTCTCTGATTGGCATTAACTTGGCAATGCCCAGTGTTGTAACTCTGACTACACATCAAGTGCTTATTTTTACCCCCAAGTGGTAACCATCGGGTACTGGTATCATCCAACCGGATTTGAATTGCTAAACAATAAGCGCGAGTGTTGATAACACGACGAAAAACAGCAAGACTATAAACAGCCAGGTCAGAATGGCACGGAATGAATACCCGGCCTGTTGTCCCAGGCGAACCTAGACAAGCTGATTCGAATGTTCGGACAACGGGTTGTTTAGGAATTTCAAGGGTTAGTCAGGCCCCTTGAACAGAAATGGTGGCGGATGAACCGAAAGGCCAACGGCAGCGCTCAATCCCGTAGTGGATACTGATGGCCCCGTGTCCTAGGGGTATCTAATAAATTGGAACTGGCCCTCCAGGATGGGGGTTGTGCTTTGGGTTAACTACCCACCCATTTAAGAAACCATTGTTACGATGCAACTAATAGCCTCGGAAAGGACTGATTTTATTGTTGACGACACGGCTAAACGAAAAATGGACAACGACGTTCGTACCTGACCTGGAATGTGAGAACTTAAAACAGGAGAGGTGCAAGCGAACAACTAGCGGAAGTCCTAATCTGCTACAAAGCAGACATTACTACCATCCAAGAAATACGAAGGAATGGGCCGGGCAAAAAGAGAATGAAAATCTGTGACATCTATTACTGACCGTGTTATAGTGAGCAGAAACAGCGGCTATTCGGATGCGGGTTTGTTATAACTGCCAGACTTAGGCAAGAAGTCTTATGTTTCAAAGACATTAGCGAACGCATTGTAACAATCCGCTTCAAGGCCGAATTCGCACAATTGCCTTATATGCGCTTACGCCCCAACGGAGGAAAAAGATGATATAGCTAAGGACGGCTTCTATGAGCTCCTTGACAAAACCTATAAGTGACTACCGAAGTACGATGTTAAAATCGTGCTGGGAAATTTAAACGCAAAGGTAGGAAGAGAAGACCTCTTTTGCAGTATTGTCGGAAAACATAGCCTACACGACAACGCGTCTGGTAACCGACTTAGGCTAATTGACTTCGCGATGGAACGAAATGCCACTACCAGCACACGGTTTTCTCACCTCGATATCCATAAGGGCATATGGCGGTCTCCAGATCAACGAACGGCCAATCAAAGTGATCACATAGCGATAGACAAGAGGCACGCATCCAGTATTTTGGATGTCCGAACATTCCGAGGAGCTAACATCGACTCGGACTACTATCTTGTTGCAGCCAAGGTTAGACTGATGATATCCACCACGCCACTACAATCCAGAATAACTGTAAAAAAAGTTAATGTTGAAAGACTGCATTCGCAAGAGACCGCCAAGACCTTCGCTCAACGCGTATCATTAAACCTCTCGATTAACACCATACCACCAGCCGCAACTGATATGCTAGGTTTCTCGCGCCCACCAACAAGAAACCCCTGGTTTGATGAGGAATGCCGACAGATGCTCGCAGCCAAGAACGAGTCCTAAAAGGCTAAGCTTCAGGTGAAGAGGAGAGCTGCCGTTGAGCTCTATAGGCAGAGAAGAAGAGAAGAACATCGGCCTCTCAGAAAGAAGAAAAGAAAAGCGTGCGATCGAGGATATAGATAGGTACCACTCCAGGAACGATGTTCGCAAGTTTTACCAAAGTGTTAAACGTCGAGATGTACAAGGGAATATCGTAGTTGAGACACAGTCGATGCTGAGGATATGGAAGAATTAATTCTGCAGACTGTTAAACGGCGCTGACGAACAACATTCCGCTGTCAGGCAGAACGAACCATTCAATATTGGCAACGACAGCGAAAACTGCCAACCACCCGATCCGCGTGAAGTGAGGATAGCAATATCTAAACTCAAGCTTAATAAGGTTGCCGGAAATGATTGCCTTCCCACAGAGCTTTATAAAGCTGGCGGAGATGACTTGCTAAGTAACATCCACCGACTCGTAAGCCGAATCTTGTCGGAAGAAAGTATACCTGAAGAAAGGAACCTCAGCATCGTTTGCCCGATCCACAATAAAGGGGACCCTCTAAACTTTATCAACTGTAGAGGCATAAGTCTCCTCAACATCGCCTACAAGATCCTATCTGCCGTAATATGTGAACGCCTGAAACCGTTTACCAACAACCTGAACGGCCCTTATCAGTGTGGTTTTAGGCAAGGAAAGTCCACAACCGATCACATCTTCACACTTCGTCAGATCCTGGAAAAAACCTAAGAAGTCCAAATCGATACCCACGAACTATACAATGCCATGTCTAGTTTTGGCATACCGCCCAAACTCGTCCGTTTGTGTAGGATGAAGATGGAGAATTCGGAAGCGGCAAAAATGGGGTTAGTAGTAAATGAGGGCAAGACGAATTGTATGCTGTCAGCCCGAATGAACAAACAACATCGACGAATTGGACAAAATGTTACCATTGGCAGATATAACTTTGAGGGACTTTATCTATCTCGGCTCCGCTATTAGCTCTGACAACAACATCTCGTCAGAAATTAAACGAAGAATTACTCTTGCCAACCGCTGTTGCCTCGGGCTTAGCAGGCATTGCAGTAGTAAGGCCCTCACTTGAACTTCTAAGGAGATCTTATATAAGACCCTGATAATCCCAGTCCTGCTCTACGGCGCTGAAGCATAGACCGTCTCAAAAGCGGATGAAGTCTCTCCTTGGTCGATTTGAGAGGAAAATTCTTCGAAAATATTCGGTCCCTTTTGCGTTGACGGGCTATGGAGACGAAGATTTTACCAAGATCTATACGAGCTTACAGCGACATGCCCCTGGACATGGACACCAATACTCCGGCTTGCAGAGTCTTCGATTCCCAGCCAGACGTCGGACGCAGTAGTGGCGCGCACAAGTAGAAACCGACCTCAGGCAACTTGGAGGCAGTAAGCTAAGGACCGGGCTAATTGGAGAGGCATGTTGAGGCCCAGGTTCATTCCGGACTGTAGCGCCATTTAAGTAAGTAAGTACACAGGTTGAGCACAGGTATCCGTTTAGAATTTGAGCGTCTACTTCGAAGTTCATTTTTAATCAGTTTAGCTGGCAGTAAATGTTTTGCGGTATCAAGTTTTGGTTGGTTCCCAGTCACGCTGTTGGTATAGTTCTGCGCCCACATATGCTATTCTCTTTACGCTAGTCATATTTTTCAGATGGGTGGCTTTGTTTGTGGATTGCCACCAGACAAGTTTTCCATTTGTTAATATAGGTCTAACAAAGACCGTCTTCATCCATAGGATAATCTAAGGGTTCAGACATGAAAGACTAGACTGTATTGTTTGCTTGTTCTGTTGGAAATGAGTTTTGGTATTGCGTTGTTGGTGTCATTATTATAGATAGACTGTGTGCCTATGAGCCGGAACTGTATGTCGCGTTGGTCGATGAAACAAAACAAGTTAAGAGATGATGTCTCTAAGCAGCTCTGAACGTCTCTTGTTGTTGTACCTATAATAAAGTTTAATAACGACAGAGATCTACTATAAGTCTATTCTAAATTTCACTACGAACAATCTCCATCACAAAGCTCATTTTGGGTGAATAGCGAAAGTTTTAAGAAGACGGAAATGGTTTTAGCTTAATCGCATATAAGCATATTTTGATGTTCGGAATTAACGATATTAGACATTTGTTTCATACATATATAATTTTTATATTGTACGGCTCTGCTCCAGGCTTATGCTTATTTTATTTTTAATGATGAGTTGCTTTTTGATTATATATTAGAAGTAAACCTCCTCCTCTGTAACTTGGGCTTCATCTCTAACTTCACGAACAGAATTAAGAAAGAAGTGTTTGACATTATGCTTGCCTGCCATAACATATCAATCCTGATTAGGAAGTGTAGAGTCTGTAACAGGCAATATTTCTCAGACCTTTAATATACCCAATTCACTTTGGAGGATAATCCGCCAGACCCGAAGGTTTTTAGGATCCCACGAAACCCAACTGATCATCCCAACCACCAAACTTCTCTCTGACAACTTAGAACAAACGTTTAACAAAATGGAACTGGATAGCCTGGTGGAAACCCTATCACGAGCCCTAAACGATATAAGATCATCAGCCTGCCCTCTCAGACGGCCTAGAGGAAAGCCAAGTCTCCGTGGTGGAACTCCATCATGGCACTGTGAGAAAAAAAATTAGACTAGGACCAATTTGACCATTCTTTCAAAACACACAAAATCTTGTTGACGTCGGAAAAGAGAGCAGCTAAGCGCACCTTCTGTGGCAATATAGAATCCACAATCCCAGACAGATTGTCATGGGTGAGAAGCGAACCTGCACAAATGACTCGATCCATTTTTATTCTGATAACTCCAATACAAATGATTGAGTGGCTGGTGGTGTCTTCTTATTTTCCGTCTTCCTGATCCTTGCAGCGTGTTCCAGGCGGAACTCACGCGTCAAATGAGCCTTATTCTCGCTGAAAGAGAATAAAATATCTGTCAAGGGTATTAGCATTTCTTCAAACAGGCAAGCAGCTATCGAATCCCTGAAATCAGTCTCAAAAAATTTAAAGATAACCATATCATATCTCATATCTGCAAGAGATGTCAAAGCAGTTTAACATTTGCTAGAGCATAGTGACATTTCAGGCAACTATGTAAGGCTGATGAGCACGCTAGACGTGGAACTAACTTACCATATTTCTATCGCTACATGCAAAATTAAATCTTACATAGAGTCAAATAACCAAACACAAACGAATTCCGCCAAAGATGGATTTGAAAAGATCCAAGGGACTGATTTCGCCTATCACAGATGTCATCACTGGACCATAGATGTCATCGAAATCTACCCACAAAGAAAGCCGACTATCGCTAAGTTAGTTGGCAGAACACTTTACCATTCACCTCTTCTAGGCGCCGGGTCGAGAAATAAATATAACGGGGCCTATCAGCTTGCCAGACAGGGTACTATCCTTGATGTTCTACCAGTAGAAACGTAGGTATGACCCTGAGTACACGTCAATCAATAGATTGGTATACGACACATAACGGAATGGTTCAAGAGCTGCTACGGCTAGGGATCGAACCCAGACGGCAGTTCATTGCATTAAACATTGCGCCACTGAGACAATCGGATGTAAACTTAGAAGGTTAAGTCTTTCGTCATCGATTTTATACTCTAATGGCGATTCTGTTCGGGGTTATTCAAAAATACTCATTAAAAATCTATGGTCTGGAAAATTGTTTTATAAAAACCAAGCTAATTATATCTAGATACTGAGATACTGAATTCACCTTTTCATAGAATGACAATTATTTGCAAATCATCTCCGTTCACTAAATCAGGCTAATTTCTAATTGCAAACGAAGACTGTTTGTGAAGCTTATATCCAGAGAACATCGATGCGATTAAGAACCATCAAAAGCTAATTGGACCATTAAACTTGACCGTATAAAGAAAAATAAATAAAGCATTATTGAAGTGTGCCATAATTTTGGAAGAATAACTGGCTTTCTCTTGTAAAAGACATACTTTATGGTCATCAGCCATAACATTATGTGGAATAAAATCCCCACATAATATGAATCAAAAATTCCTATCTCCTTGTGGTGAATCAACATTTCGTTGCATATGAGTTGCAAATGAACAAACAAAAGAATCTACGATATGTACATTCCTTCAGTCTCATAATTTAATTTTTAAAAATCCCATAAATGATATGACATTATGACATACCACTCGAATGTTATTGCTGTTGTTTGTGCCTGTTTCACATGAGCAAGGCCATTCATCGTGTATCTGAATGAAAAAAAAATTCAAACAAGTCACCCGAATGGCGAATGAGAAAATGGCTTTCTATTTTCGTGCCGTTTTCCATCTACCCTTCGATGGTTGGGATTTCTGTGCGAAATACACATCCTTTCAAGGACTGCATAATAACATACGAAGTATTATTTTATTACATAAATTTAAGAGATGCTCAGTGAACTGTGAATGAAAAATGAATTGGAATTCGATTGACAAAATAATGTTTGGATGCTGTTCATCTTCGGATGCTGGGATATAGACACGAGAACTTTGCTTTGCCTTTACTGCAACAGCAACGGCAACAGCAGCCGCATCCTCCAATCGAATCTTACTGCAAGGATATATAGAAATAGACATGCATGTAGATTTGTGTTATTTTTCTTCTTATTGTGTGTTATTTGTACGAACGTATGTACAATCGAGTAAGCATATCGGAAACAACTATTGTATATATTAACGATTACGTTAAGCACACATGAAGAACTTGTATGTGCTCATGGGTCCTCTCAGGAAGAGTGTGTGGTGTTTATAAATATTTATGCGGAACTGTAGTAGGACAGGAACAAGACTATAAACAGGATAGACGTTTTACAGCTTAGGAGGAAACTTTTCACATTCTCGTTAAATTGTGTACGGAGGCTCTTAATTGTAGAAAAAAAAAAACAAACAGCGAAAGATAGAAATGGACATGCAAACATAATCGGATGTATATTAAGAGTAACAAATAATATGCATATTGTCCTATTACGAAATTGGTGAATTGGTGAATAAATAAAAAAAAATCTGTTTAGATATTTGTGCTATTGCGATTTCAGTGCGAAATCATTGTGGTCGAGGTTATCGAAGTTGTTACGTATAGGCAAAGATTATAAAGCCAAGGCCACACAGATGACGCGTTGAGAACAACAATTGAGCTCAACAGCTTCACGGTACGGGCACATATGAAAATCGAGATGAAAATATATGGTATAGGGCAGTGACGCGGTTAGGCTTTCCGATATAATAAATTTAAAATTAGCTTTGTGACCTTTTATATAAAAGATCATAAATTTAAAATCGTAACATGTGTACAACTATCACTATAAACGTTCCTTTATAAATTACTCATGGTAACAACAATATAAACTTAATAATTGTTAAGGAATAAGTGCATCTACAGTACGTTACTGTTTGGTGCGGATTTTGGACAGGATGCATTATCGGACAGGCTTTTTAGGTAGTAACAAATAATCGTGTTCGTTATTGTTACATGATAGCACAGTTTTTAAATTACTAAATTACAAGATATGGTTGTGACCAAGATGTGGTTTCAACAAGTCAGAGCTTCATGCTATACAGTCAGAGAAACAATTCAATTTTCTCGGTGTATAAATGAAATTCCGCCGCGTTTATTACGAAATGGTCAAATAAAATTTCAATAATAGGGTAGGTAACTACATACTTGCCAACAAAGCCATGGCGGCATTTATCGGATGTGCTATTTCATAGATAAGCCCAATCTGAATACTCTATGAATCAATAAAAAATTTAAGAAATCTGTACTTTCTATCAAAATTAAATTTTACAAGAATTATGGAACGCTCTTTATTTGTTCGAATTTTCGTATTAATTTACCAAAAAACTAATTTTGAAAAAAAAAACGGCCCCCAAAAACTGGACGTGGCTAAACATTTTATATTGGTATTAATATAGCAAATTATAGGTACTTTCGAAATATATTGTATAGACAATTTTTTATAACTCTTAACGGTTTTACCAAAAATTATGTTTTTGTTATGAGCGAAAGTTATAAGAAGACGGAAATGGTGTTAATTTAATCGCTAATTTTGGTTGGTTTTCCAAGCATATGTCGGTGTTCAGGACTTACGGTATTAGACATTTGTTTTATTTTTAATTTTGTTGTTGTCAGGCTCTACTCCAGCCTTACTTTTATGTTATTATTAATGATGATTTAATCTTTGATTATACATTAGAAGTAACCGTCCTAACTTCATAGCAGAAATAAGCAAGAAGTCTTTGACATTACGCTTGCATGCCATAACATATGTATCCTCATTAGGAACTGGAGAGTCTCTAACAATCACGATTTCTCACAAGGTCTGAGAAATAGTGAAATACCCAATTCACATTGGATGATAGTTATAGGTACTGTAGAAATATATTATATAGACTCTTTTTCATAACTCTTAACGGTTTTACCAAAAATAAAAATTTTATAATTCAAATTTCAGTTGCTCCAAATTTAAGACCTAAATATCGGCGGTAAACAGATATAAAGCCAGACATGGCTAGATTGACTTGATTATATCTCTACGTTACAAACTATATTACAAGTGGTTGAAGTCAATCAAATATCATTTGGAATCGAGGTGACGTTGGTGGGACAGCATATTTTGCGCTGATGTAGCCTTTGGACATAAACTTCAACGAAAATCCAACATTAAAAGTTCAATAATTGATCTTTATGAGCAAATAAAAACGCCAATGAACTGCAGAACACAACTTTTCCCGAAATACGGGATGAACGGTTATTGAATTTATAACCACGCAAAAATAACAAAGCATTTCACACCTTATTAAAATTTTGAGGTCGCCACCTAATATTAGTCATAGATTTTTATAGGTCAATCTTTACTTTCATCTTACTGATATCTATGGTATATCCATATCAACCACTTCCTTCATTCTTTATTATCTCAACGCACAAACTCATCCCGGTTCCATGAAACATAATTTGGGCCAGTCTCCGGACTACAAGCGAATGCGGAAAGACAAACGAAATCGAATTTCCATCTAAATCAGGGCTTTACATTCTTGGGTCATTATTTATTCGGTATTAGAGTTAAATCCCCCTCTGTGAACTTCGTTAGATTTCTTACTGCTGATGGCATTCCGCGTCGTTCGCCTATCCCATAGCAGTCTTTCCACTATGTGGATTTCAGTCCCAAAAGTAAATACCACTTTAGCCTCGGTATAGGCGAAAAACGGATATACTAAGGATTTTGGAATATCAATGCAAAAGGAAAATTTTATCTTAAACGAGAGCTTTTTTCGCCCTTTTCATGAACCCCACGATATCGGCTGTCTCACGCTTTATTCCACATACGTATATTTTCATTGAGAGTTTCCATTTTTTATAAATTGAATGACATTTTCATCTTGTTGTTTTGATTATCTCTTAATAATTATAAATTCTCGCGATAATGAAATCCGTTTTATCTCTCACAGCAAACTGTACAAATTAGTGAACCAGTAAGACAGGATGCCCAGTGCTCATACTCGATAATCTATCTTGTGGATGAATTATGGCTAAACATGATTGAAAATCATTGAACACATATTTAGTAACACTTCAGAATGGCGGCTGGCGTGGTAGAGAATCCAACGGGGATGTTGGGATGAAGTGCATGCATCCACTTATCACTAATTCAGTATGCGGTGCCCATTATAGTTGTCAAAAGTTAAATGCCTTAATATTAATGGCTACCGGGTAAAAGATGAAAATTAAGAACTTATCTGAAAGTGTAATTAGATGGCGCGCGTATATGGATGGATGTGATTGCTTCTTGCGGATGGAGGTCGTAGAATGCAAAAGGTCTTTGAGTGAAGTAATTTATTCATGTAACCATGTTCGTTCGACGATCGACGTACGTATACAAGTATCTTAATGTTTGTATAATACGATGGTGTTTAAAATTTTGTATACAAGGAGTCTATGATTTATTATTCCTGATGGCTTCTTAGTTGATAAATAATATACGATTGCGGTGACAATTTTTTTAGTTTGAAGTCATTTGTTGTTACAATTCTATAATCCAATTTGTATTGAGTTTTGTTAGAAATTTCGTCATGGAATTTTTTTTACAGACATAGCAATGCAAATCGTCTACTGAATAAACCTGGCCCTCAACCAACATAATTTTGCAATAAGACCGGTCCAGATTTAAATGTCTCCAGTGGCGCACTTCATTTTTTTTCAGGTCGGTTTCTTCTTGTGCGTGGCATTTGAGGATATGGACACCTTTACTGCATCCGACGTCTGGCTGGGAAGCACAGACTCTGTGAGACAGATTATTGGTGTCCATCGCTATCATAATCGGCCAATTGGGAGTTTTTTTTTTTACCAGGTCTTCGTCGGTGTACAACTTGTAAAGAACAAATTTTTTTTTATGTTTAACCGATCCTTGCAACTTTCTTTTCTACCTATACTAGCAAAAGTGGCTATGACATCACGTTGAATACGACCAATGATGTCAATATGGTCCACGTAGTTGAATAGATTTATGGCAGATTGTGTCTCTTCTGGAGTGTTTCAAAATCATCTTGATAATTATAATAAAAAAACTAAGTCACACGTCAAAGCGAATCCGTTGTTAATATTAAATTTTTCAGTGAGCTCGTTGCCAACATTGATTGATTAAAGAGAACGCTTCATCGTCCTGCACAAATAGACCAGTTTGTGTGGTATACAGAAACAACACAATGCTCAGAATTGTTTATCTCTATAAATGCTGTCATATAAGGCTGTAAAATCATAATCATCATTATAGATATCGATTTTGACTTCTTGGGGTTTTTTCCAGGATCTATGTGTGAATATTTTATCATTTGTGGACTTTCCTGGACTAAGTTTTTCGGGAGCACCATTTCTGTTATGCCTACTAATATTCCAGGTGCAAATACGAACACTTGCTTCTAAATTAATACACAGTGTAATTTTTCATTGAGCTTTTAAGGTCGAAAACTAATAGAAGCTACCATATAAATGTTTTGGCAAATCGAAATTTGTTTTATATTGCTCCAAAGATTTTGATTCAACTGAATGCGCATATTTACGAAACATTTAGAAGCAAAACTGCATACCCAGTTTTTACCAAAATAATTAAAAAAACGGTTTTGTATGTTAAGTCGAAATGTAGAAATTCTTCAACTTATCGCCTGATACAATATTATCTAGAATTAAATGAAATTTAATTGAAAAAAACTAAAACCACCACCCTTTTTGTATTTGTATTGCAGCTAAGTATTCGACTTATCCACCAATTTTTTAACACTAGTAATGAATGTTTGGCAGCTTTGTTATTATCGGGCCAAATCTAAGGGCTTAGTTCTTTGAAGACGTCGGAATAAATTTGTTTCGTCAAGAATTTGGAGGACCAAAAGTTTGTAAAATATTTAATATTAAGCTTCGAATATTTTCCGAGGAACCAGTACAGTTCTCTGTATTTATTTTTAAGTTCTTAGCATTTCTTTTCACATGCGACTTCCAATTTAATTTTGCATCGAGTGTCATTCCGAGATATTTCGCTTCATTTAAAAATGGCCCTCGAACCGTATTGAGAAATACTGGCAAATTGTTTGTCCGTTTATACGAAATATCAACATGAATCGATTTGCTCTCGTTAAGTGCAATCCGCCAGTATTTTGTCCATTCAATGTTACTATTGACATTCGTAGTTATGCGTTATAAATAGTTTAAGCCCAAAAGTAGCCTAGCAGAAATTCAATTTTTTGTTACATGAACGCCTTAAATTGTTCTTCAGAATTAGAATTGAATATATACCTAGTAATGCTCCCAACACTGGTTTTTGTATAACATGGTCGACAGCAGTAAAATCATTTATTTCCGAGGCTCAACATATAAATTATTAATTGGTTGACCAGAAGCACGACCCTCAACTTTTGGTTTCTGTTTCTATTGACTACCTTTGAGCTCAACGGAACAATTCAATCCAAAAGAACAGAGATATCGCTAATATTATTTAGCTTGCAAAAATGTATTTTTGAGGGACGAATGTTTAACTAGGCTATCGGTTTTGGTTCATGCTTGCCTTTGTGAGCTTAACTTCTAAACAGAGCATCAAATAAAATCTAACCCTTACCTAATATAACCTGCATTTAACCAACCACAGGTATTTCTAGTATCAAAAATTGTCTTCCCCTAGTTCACGTATACTTCTGCTTCGTATGATTCCCACACTTGCCATATCTGTCCCTTCATTCCAATCCGTATGCGTGCAGTCGCCGCAGGCCATTCGACAGCTTCTCTACGCGAATCATTCCTTTCTCATGGATTTAATCACACTCACACACCACTTAGATACTACTCACCACTATACCGCCAACTGCACACACAACACACGGAATTAAGTTGGTTATTATTTATTATTTTACGTTTTCAACACCTTTTCAACACGCATTATTACCATCGGCCATTACAACTGAATTAGCGTGTGCACGCTGTATAGCACTGTCTGTCTATATGCGAGCCTTTTTTCGCCTCTTCGTACATTTGCTGTATTTAAGATGTTTTCATACATTGGCGAGAAATATTGCCATTTAGATGCAGATTTACACCTTCTATCAAGAAATATAGTTGCCGCCCGCCCGTCGACAGCTTTGTACAGATGTACTCGTTTATCCTAAGCCCGATTGCGGGAAAATAACAAGGAATTGCCAAGCATGCAACACCACCACCACTGTCCATACCGCCAACAACAACAAAAAATAACATAAATTGCAACAAAAACAAGAAACGCAAACTCTGCACAATATAAATCATTTCTTGTTGAGTAGATTGCGCGATGCATGAAGTCAATCTATTTGCATGCTAAATGTGGAATGTACCTGTGTGCGACGGTATTATGTTGCAATTGTTGCATGGATAGGCGGACAATTTTCAAGCAACAGGACGAATGCCTTGTAGATGAAGTGATGCATTTTATTTTGCATCGCATGATGTGAATTGCAAAATATCTCATTTAACTTATTTGCAATATATTGTAACGCGTAGAGGTATGTATATAGTACAAATATATGGTAACATACACATCTATGTGAACTTTCAAATAGCTTTAGACTCTGAACTTTTCTTTTTTTTGAAAAAAGCGTATAACCAAGAGTTTTTTTTAGCCAAAAGGTGAAATAGAACAGTGCCCTATGATTCGAACACTGTTACGCAGTATAACGCAGAACTGAAATGAGAAGAAAAAATTTTCTCATTTTTCATAAAGTACATCAGATAGTGTTATATATGGAAAAGCACAAACCCCTAAAGATACCTCCGCAATATTGCTGGCACTTAAGCATTTTTCCTTGAAATTGCTCATAAACCATGCTGCCAAATATGGTTGAATTTCGTCGATTCAGCATTTAATATCCTTATTGAATATATGGGCGGTTTTCAACTTGTTGAAATAGATCTTCCCTCAAAAAACCCCATAGAAACAAATCCATTGGTTCAAAATGACAAGATCTACGATCATCGAAATGAGAGAACACACGACAGGAAATGTCTTATTAATAACATTACATTTAGACCAAACACGTGGGCTTTGTAAACCTTAAAAAAAAAGTCGAAAAATTCAAATCTTCAATTAATTAGCAACCAGAATTTTATTCACACAAAATTAAAATTGTTTGTCCTGAGTAGGACGCATATCTCTTAACAACAAGGATTATACAAATACCATACCACCAGCATCGAATGTCGAAGAAGAATGGCGATTTTTTCGAAAGCCTTCAAGCAAAGCCGCTGGTGAAGACGATATCTGCCATTGATCAACATTGGAGAAGAAGGAGAGCAAAATACTAGCTTTTCAGAAAGAACAAAAAAAAAATACACGAAAAGCAAGTGGTCGAAGCTTTACCAATCCAAGACTGATTTTGGTCGTAATTAAGAGTACTGGAAGGCTGTGCCAGCACGACACGCGATAGAACCATTATTCTTATATACAGTGCGTCATCTGTATGACTTTATATTCTTTCTTATAACTAAAGTGTTAAACGTCTATGATAGAGATAAATAACCCGAATAGAATACCTTTAAATTGAACAATAAAACGTCGTAGTTGGGTCACCGTCGATGTTTATAACAGGAAAAAACACTACTGCAATGGGGATGACGAACATCTTTTACTGTCAGGCAAAGTGAACCATTAAATATATTACCCAACAGCAAGAACTACCAGCCCGTAGTCTTAATGAAATTAGGATAGCAATATCTGAGCCTAAGCTTAACCACTTCTCGGGAAATGAGGACCTTCCTACCAATATACAGCAACTTATTTTCAAAATTTAGTCACGTAAAAGTTTCCTGAAAAATTAAACCTCAGTATTGTTTTTGTATCCACGAAAAATAGACCCTGAAAACTGCTCCGACGACAGAGGCATAACTCTGCTCAAAATCCCCGATAAAATTTTATCTGTCTTCTGTTGCGTTAGATATCCCTGCGATTCTTCTTACAAACGCTGCTCGGGATAGTTGGCTTTACAAACGATCTAATGAAATACACACACCATCTGTTGCCATACCCATATTGATCTTATTCTGTTATTGTACGTATATAGTACAATTGTTTAAAGTTAGGGAGGCTTAGCTGCATGAATTCGTTACCAACAAAACGCAAAATGTATACGTACTTTTAATTTTTTTAAACAATGTTACAGCGTAGAAAAATAAAAAAAAATTAAATATTTCCAAGGAGTACCTAGACTTCATGTTAAACCAACAAGGATAACAAATAATGCAATAAATTTTTAAAGGATATCATTATGGAAGAACTTCGATCCACCCACCCATTACCGCTACGCTTGTAAATATCAGTTTCAGTATATGGAGACTAGTAGCATAAGCAAGCACACAAAATAACCAAAGAACAAGAAACATGGGGCACAGAAGAAAACCCACAACGTCTATGCGACGTAGAAAAAAATAAAAGAAATCATTTACAGAAATAAACAACCACCGACCCTCTGCTCCACCACTCTAATATAATTTATGTTCTCATTCATCATTTTTATCGTGAAAATACATTTGCCTCCTTCTTTTCTCCTTACACAATTCTTCACGTTTTTTCTTTCCTTCCACCTACTACCCTTAAATTAGAGAGCTTCTTCAACTTGAACAGTTACAGCCCTTATGACCAACAACCACAAAAAAAATTCCACCAAAAATGAAGGAAAAAAAAAACAAGAAGACGAATATAATGAATCTGCCATTTCAACGAGCCTAAGAAGAAGAAGATTTCCCATTTTTTATTTTCTCCTAGTGCCTTATTCTGTGAGATAGGCATTTTCTCTACAGATACTCCCACAAGAACATGTTATATCCCCTCTAGCACTTACAGTACCACGCATCTTTGTTCGACCCTCATAAAAATCGCTTGCAAGGACAAAAGAAGTATCCTCGACTGCTTGTTGTTGTCCTGCTACCACCCCATTCCAGGCCAGGGTCGCGTTGAAAATGTAAGATTGACGAGTCATAAAATTAGTTTTTGCCTTTTGAAATTACAACTCACAACAGCCAGCGGTATATGTGTGCTACTATATGGGGGTGCGGTTAAAGCAATTGATTAAATTAGATTCTTCACGGATGCGCTGATGTTCATTCCTGTGGCACCATCAATGGAAACCCACTACGTCGTCTGTGGTTTATTATTTCTTGTAGGGGAATCCTTATAATTTACGAATTGAAATGATGATATAAAATAGGCAGGAGGTAGTTTGCTTAAATTGGTTTTATTTGTTGGCTTTCAATTAAAATGAAATAAAAATCATTTTGAATTGCCCCAAATTAAGGAGAAAGATTTATTGCTTACTTTTGGGAGATACACAGTTGCGGTATTTTGTTTAAGATATCCGTAAATACTTTTCAAAATAACTAACTGCTTATTCTGAGATGCTATAATTATATTAATTAGAAAATTAATATTTATTTTGAATTTGTATTATGAGATTTAACGGGCAATCAACGATCAGCATAATATGGAATAGTTTCACATGATGCTTATACCCTATTCCATAGGGGTATATTAGTTTTGATAAATAGTTTGTAAGTTTGTGAAATAATTTAGCTAGGTATATCTAAAAGTATGTGGATCGACTCAGAATCGCTAGCTGAGTCAATTAAGCCATGTCTGTCTGTCCGTCCGTCATGTGATCCTTGTACGTGCTGTTCGAACAAGTGTATAAAAATTTTAAATCCGCCCACTACCACGCCCCTTTTTTAAGAAAACCGTAATTATTTTTTAAGAAAAACCTTATATTAGGCTAAGCCGTTAAACATTTTGAAGAAGTATCGAAACAACATATCTAGACAATCTTAATGTCAATATTTCGAATATGGAATGTTTTTTTTTGCCACGCCCACTTTTTGGAGGCGTTTCATTAAAAAAAACGTTATTCGGTAAAATTTCTTCCATATATTATTTTTACCCACGCCTACTTTTTGAAGGCGTTTTCATACAAAACCATTTGTATACACTACGCCATACCATATGCAGGAGAAAAACGTTGTTTTTGGTCGAATCACACAATAAATTGTGATAAACTGTCTGAACCATATGTTGCGACAGTTTCAAATTTGATGTTTGCTTGCCAAAAAACCCACATAGAAGGGATATTAATTTAAAGGATGGGATGGGATAGGGTATTAAACGATGTACACAGTGGATTGTAGCCTTCTCATATGTTTTTTATACGCGTCTCTACCTGCAGTTTAGCCTTATAGGCCTCGTTCTAGGCTGCGAGAATCTGTCGGCTGCGAGAATCTGATCACTATAACACGGCCCGTTGTATGTTTCACAGTTTTTCATCCTATTTTTTCCTGGCCTATCCCATCGTATTTCATGGATTGCAGTAATGTCTGCTTTGAAGCAGTTTAGGGCTTCCGCTAGTTGTTAGCTTGCACCTCTCCTAATTAATGTTCTCACATTCCATTCTCCAACAATAAAATCAGATGTTGTCAATAAAAATCGAACCCAAATTTTTAAATGTAGTAAGCTTACTACAAAAGTATACCGATTCAAATGTTCACAAATATGCACGTAGAAACCATCCACATCTAATGCCACACCAATTTTGTATAAAAGGTCCTACATCCCTTGGCCAAAATACATATAAAACTATCCCTGTTCAAATGTGCATATACCTACCTTTATATGCATTTCATTTATACTCGCATGTAACATCTAAGCAAGGTATGACTTTCGGCATAATTAATGTTTTCCAACAAATCACCCCTTTTCGTCGACTTTCAACTTTTAACACACCCCACTGTCCTCTCACAAATGCCAACCCGAAAAACATAGGCATATGATGAGCACCGCACCCCTCGTGCCAGCAGCAGCCATGACGAACAACACGACAGCGCGATAACAAACGAACAAATGCGTAATTGCGTTAAAATATGCACCGCCAGCGCTTCTGCCTATGGAAGGATGTCCTGATGGTTCGAATGCCTGTTGGCCCGTGTAATGCGAGCCTCTCGGCATATCTCCTACTCGCACACATGCCTTCGCCCAACGTTCACCATACCGCACCACGACAAAGCCACCCATCCTGAGCGCGCACTCAACCACACGATGAGTTGCGAGTGTGAAAACCACAGAAAGATTTATTCACGAAATAATTCACTCCGCATATTTTTCGTTTTCACATTATACAATAATAATAATAATTATTATTAAAATATGATTTTGGTGTTTCGTTTTTTTTTTTGTATGGCCTGCCCTCGGTGTGTCCCTTCCATTGTGCATTTCATTAAAACGGAACAAAACGAACCGAAGCAGTCGGCCGAGTGAATTTACATGTGAATAGGATGCTCGAATTGTCGGATTCGCGCGCCATTGTTTTTTCGAAAGTTACTGCGCTGCTATGGGTTTTCGGCTGGTTCATTTTAAAGAATCGTAGAAGCTCCGCATGGAGTAGAGGTCCTCCTGAACAATTTTACCAAAGAAAGGGATTCAATTAAACAACTGGCACTGCATCGTGTCATGCTTAATCTGCTTTCTCGCTCTGGGTATATATAGTCTACAGAGCCATTGTTCCACTTTGTTGAATCACATTCCACTCGCTGGGTGGACTGTGAACCATGCTTCCCGTAGCTGGAGCAGCAGCCGCAGATCTATTATGATGATTCGCGTGTGATTCTTTTGTTTGGTGGTGGGTCCGGTCGTTGTGGTACATGCGGCTTTGGCTCGAAATGCGTTTTTGCGTGGACTGCATTGAATCCTTGAATTTCAATTATACGTAAAATGAGGAATGCTTTGCTCTATTTCATTTGAGAGAGAATATGTGTTTTTAGTTTTTTTTTCAGTTTTATAATAGCATTGTGACCACAACAAACCGGAAATCGGCCATTTGTGAGTATTTTGGAATAAAAAGTAGAAACACGTAACGATGTGGTTAGCATACAATTTACTTATGGTTAGTCTGTTTGGTATGAGCTTAATTCGAGGTCCGTGCGGTGTATTGTTGTTGAGTTTGATATCACCTATACATGTCGTTTACACGGTGGAACAAATCAACAATTGTTTCATCTATTTAATAAAAAAAAACTAATAGGGAGGTGCAAATTAAAACAAAAAAATTATGTTATTTGAAATATTAAAACTGGAAGAATATATAACGGCAGAAATTCATGAACAGAATGCAACTCATCAGTAAAACTTTGCTCATACAGGGAATGTGAGCTTCGATCTAATTATGACTTGGTTAGTAACATTCACCAGCTCATAAGCCAAATCTGGTGGGAAGAAAGTATGCATGAAGAATGGAACCTCAGCATCGTTTGCCGTATCCACAAAAAAGTAGAACTGCGCCAACTACAGAGGCAGAAGTCTCCTAAACATCGCCTATCTGTCGTAATATGTGAACGCCTAAAACCGTTTACCAACAACCTGATTGGCCCTTATCAGTGTGGAGAGAAGTCCAAATCATACCCACCACCTATTAATCGATTTTAAAGCCTCATTCGACAGCGTTTATAGAGACGAACTATAAAGAGCCGTATTTAGTTTTGGTATACCGCCCAAACTCGTCCGTTTGTGTAGGATGACGATGGAGCATTCTAGCAGCTCGATCAGGGTCGGGAACGACCTCACCGCCACATTCGATACCAAAAAAGGATTTAGGCAAGGCGATGCGCTGACATGTGACTTCTTCAATTTGATTCTTGAGAGGATTGTGCATAACTCCCGAGCCAATACTAGAGGCACAAGTTTCCAAAAATCTGTACAACTACTAGCATTCGCTAACGATATTGACATCATTGGTAGGACTCAACGTGATGTCATAGCCACGTTTGCTGGTATAGAGAAGGAAACGGTAAAAAAAGGGCTTAGCAGTCAATGAGGGCAAGACTAAGTATATGCTGTTAACACGAAGCTACTAAAGAGATTCTATATAAGACCCTGCTCATCCCAGTCCTGCTCTACGGCGCTGAAGCATGTACCATCTCGAAAGTGAATGCAGAAATCCTTGAAGATTCAACCAAGAACTATATGAGCTGTACAGCGACATGCTCCCGGTCAAAAAAGACCCGTTTGCTGATACGAAACTTAACAGTTTATATTCCACATACACGCTTAGGTAATATATAACGCTTTGCACCAATTTCAAACCTAAACATAAAAGTAGTCGAACAACTAGCACATAAATTATTAAGTATGACATAAGGGATTACAGTACACGTAAAAATTATTTTTGGATATTCGGTATTATCAGTTGTCAACACATTTAATTGAACAAAAATGTAAAAAAAATTTTTTTTTGCATTTCGGGATGTGCTTGACGATGACGTGGAAATCCTTGAAATTTTAGAAGTTGGAATTCTTCGTCAAATAAACGAGAGAAATGAATATATTTCTTTATTTGATAACCTCACTTTTTACAAAATATTTCGGTTAACAAAAGAAATAACATCCTGCATGTGTACTGCGGAGTACCCGGTGCATACCTACCGAAGAGTAATTGGTTTATGAATTGAATTTGGCCTGAACCAACGCAATTGGCCAATTGGAAACGCAATCAATGGACCGATGTTAACAAGATGCTATGCTTGTTCCACTTAGCTTTTTACGTGCAACATAAACAAATGTATGTATATAACTTAGAAGATACTTGGAACCTAGCAATTTACAGGATTTATGATTCAACTCAGCAAATGGGGCTAAGTCAAGGAAAAAGTTGAAAAGATCGATCGGGACAATAACTATTCGAGTACTTCGTTGTACTTACTGGTCTTTCATGTTCCAAAGTACAGTCTAGTGGATAGCGTGTTGGACTACAGTGCGAGAGAATATAGAACATAGAATTATAAAATTAATTTCATTGAACTTAAGACTCTCAATAATAATAAATTGGGTTTTATTAAATTATAAATGACTGAAATTGAAAAATGTAAAAACAAAAAATGATGTTATTTCTCACCTTCGAGAAGGCTTGCAAATATTTCCGGAAAGACTTTTTGTGAAGCCTATAATATACTTCTGTTAGTATTTAAAGAAGTCTTATAGAAGTAAATAGTATCCTTAAAGTGCACCAAATGTTGGTAATATTGCTGGAGGGGAAATAGCTTCGATAGTTCTTTATCGAAACAGAATCGATAAATGGCTGCTCATCCTACTAAATTATATTTTTTTTGGTAGCTTCTCAACGACTGCCCGTGAACGTTGGGATTAGAAAAACTTTCGCCGCTTAGCAAAATATCCATTAAATATTAGAATTTTGAATGTTGTGTACAGTAGTCTAATGGTTAGTGCATCGGAATATAAAGCTCGGGAACGTTGGTTCTAATTTCGAAAGTCACAACGCTTAAGATTTTGTTTTAACAGCTTCATCTCATGTGAAAGTCTCACTTACAAAACTGTCCTTATGTCTCAAATTTGCCGTCTAGATTCGACGTTAAACCGGTTGGTCCTCTTCAAAAGTAAGAGCTTCACACATACAAATGAAGGGAAAATCTAGGTTTAAGGCCCTGTATATGTGGTTAATGCTAATATTACGTTTCATGTGAATGGTTAATAGGTGGACTGTGGTACTTGCTCATATGGTTTTAAAGGCGCTTCAAGCTTGAGAGATAGCCATATCATTAATTGTTGCAGCGTGACCTAAAATCCAATGTATTCCCTCATATCGAACACTAACATGATCCTAATGAAATCTATCCAATTGAATACAATACTTATTAATTGCATCAATGTTCAACTCCTTGAAGGACCTTCACCCAATCTACAATTAACTGGATCGCATCTTTTACACCAACTGACGAACATCCCTGCGTTATGTGTGAATGCAAAAAGCCTTTCTTCAGCAATCTTATTAGAACATACCAGTGGGGCTTCAATCCCGTACCAGTAAGTATGGCTTCCGTCCCTGAAAAAAAAAAAGAATTTCAAAACGGGATGCATCATGTGATAGTATTCATAGGTTAAATCACCCGAAATCTATTTAATGTAGCCCAGCTGGGCCTTATCCTAGAACAGCATTTAATTCAACCGTGAATGTAAAAACATGAAGAATTAGAGTCACCAGATCACATGAGAATATTGATGCATTGGGGGCTTTAATCGTGTAATAACCGCGACTTTTGCAATTGTGAGGCGAATTCGTCACGATGACCTTCATTAACACCTGTACAAGTTGGCGATTATGTACGAAATATTCGAAGGCGTCTCCAATTTTGAAAATAATGTATATGAGATCTTTTGAAATTGTTTTTTTTTTTCAGTTATTAAGTTTAGTTTGAGTAGATGAATAACAGAACAGAACAGAATAAGCATTACTGAGTTGGCACCGTTCCTCGAGAATTGGCCTTCGCATTCACCTTACAGGCGATTTTAAGGTGAATTATTCCTTGCAGTATAGAACCATGTCGGTTCACCTGACAATTATCATTTCAATTCTCCTTGCATATGTTTATTTGAACAAATTTTGCCAATGAGTTGCGTTGAAACGGGCTCAGTGTCGCGGTGAATAGTTCGATGAACTGCGGTGCAGAAAGTCTGAGTTCAGGTCCCAGCCGTAGCAACACTTAAATGATATTTCACTGGCCATCCTCTCGTGATGCTCTGACTTATCACCCAAGTAGTATCGATTGCCAAAAAAAGATTATATCAACTAAGCCGTTCGGAGTCGGCATAGAACAGTAGGTCCCACCATCGCACACATGATTGGTTGTAAGAAAGCTCGGTCCTGTGTACTAACGAGTCTGTTGCGCCAAAAATGTTTATTTTTTAATTCTATTTAGTTGTGTTAGGTAAATTCTCCTTAAAAACTCTTCTCACAAGGCTTTACATAGTTCGGCAGGAAGACTTTCGCTACCAGGAGCTTCCCTATATAATAAAGGTCTGATGCCATGAAATGTTCTCTTAAATGGTTAAATGGTTTGTTTTGCTTGTCTGCAGGAGATTCCTCCCCATTGCCGTTTACTGTTACTTACTTACTTAAGTGGCGCTACAGACCGAAATGAACCTGGGCCTCAACCAACATGCCTCTCCAATTAGCCTGGTCCTTAGCTAACTGCCTCCAGTTGCGCACTCCAAGTTGGTTGAGGTCGGTTTCTACGCGTCACTTAAGGCGAGGTCTTCCTCTACTGGGTCCGACGTATGGCTGGAAATCTAAGACTCTGCGAACCGGAGTATTGGTGTCCATTCGTTCTACATATCCTTGCCATCTTAAAGGACAAATGCGGAGTTTTTTTAAAAGGGGCATATCGCTGTACAGCTCGTATAGTTCTTCGTTGAATCTTCGTCTAGATAGCCCGTCAACGCAAACGGGACCGAAGATTTTTCAAAGATTTTTCCTTTCAAATAGACAAAGAATTTCTTCATCCCCTTTTGCGACGGTCCATACTTCGGCGCCGTAGAGGAGGACTGGGATTATCAGGGTCTTATATAAGATCTCCTTAGAAGTTCAAGTGAGAAGTTCTAAGCCCGAAGAAACAGCGATTGGTAGGAGTAATTCTTCGTTTAATTTCTGACGAGATATTGTTTTCAGAGCTAATAGCGGAGACGAGATAGACAATGTCCCTTACTACCTCGAAGTAATATCTGTCAATGGTGACGTTCTGCCCAATTCGTCGATGTTGTGTGTCCTTTCGTGTTGACAGCATATACTTCGTCTTGCCCTCATTTACGGCTAAACCCATTTTTGCCGCTTCCTTCTCTATATTAGCAAACGTGGCTATGACATAACGTAGGCTTCTTACAATGATGTAAGTTTACTGTTGGCAGAGCTAATGCATCCATATTCTCAGCATAGATTGTGACTTTATTATGATTTTCCCCTGATTATCTCTACAGGATTCTTTCCGTGTCCTACTTTAATTTAGCTATACTCTTAGTTGAGTTTTGTTGGTACTGTGATTCCAAGTTAGTGTTTTTCAGACTAGGGCTCTTGATTTTTATCTTTATAGAGTAGAACGTGAAAATTATTTGTTTGTTTAATTAATTTACCAACAAAGTCGGTGAGTAGAGTGAAGCTTGAGGTACTCCATACCCAAACTTTTGAAATAAACGAGATCTTAATGCAACTTTTATCTCAAAAGTTAAGCTCCTCTGTTTTGGTATTTCGATAATCATTTCAAAATGATTTGACAGTTATCTTTATCAAATTTAAACTCCATAATCTTTCTTCTTCATAAGAACTACATTCTTGTCCAGAGTTTCACTATATCACTAGTGTATTGGTCCATCACATGACCAAACACTTTGGTGCTTAGCCCTCGGAATAATTTAAATCCAAGACTATCCATCAAATGCTCATATGAAGGACCAACTATCACGTGTTCGGCGTGTCAATGTTCAGTTTAACGAATTGCCTGCACGTATTTGCTACTACATCCCATGTCTACTCGTGTGCAGTATTAAAATGTTTGGTTTTCTGTTCTATTTTTCTAGTACAACCGGAGTCACATTTGTCCATTGGAAAGTGCATAGTCCACAATTGCGCTTTGATAAGGGTGGATTTTCCGAAGCATGATGAAGCGACTCAAATTATCCACACCCCCACAAACTGCGAGCTCTAACAATGGCAGCAGCATCACAACAACAGCATCCCTGGTACCAGTGTGGCAGCAGTTTGACTATGGTTGATATATGTATCTTCTACCCTTACCGCCAGAGTACTGTGAAACAATACAAGCAGTCCACTACGTGTGCATGGGTATGTGCTCGTTTAGTGTATTTCCATCTATCTTCCAAGGGTAGACACACAGTTAGTCACAAAACAGCAGCTCGCGCGAAAAACTTGCTACACTTTATGCCCGGGATGTTCTCTGTGTGCTGCAGCCGTGATTTATGGCCACCGACCCTGAACTGGTGGTGTGCTAAATAAATTTCAAGTGGTATGATGGCGGTCGAGAGAGAGTGTAATCCTGGCAGCAGCAGTACTAGCAGCAGCAGAAACAGGAATGGCAAATACCAACGCCACCACTATTGCCAGAGGAGAGTAATAGCAGCGCGCGGTACGTTCGGTTTGGAGCAAAATAAACGGAGCATCAGGAAATAATGAAAGAAAAGCACACAGAGACGAATCCCAACCAGAGCAACCCTTACGATTTTGCCGGTCGCGCTCTCGACCAGCATTGGGCAACCATAGTGAAGAGATAGATGAATAGCGGTGTCCCATGCGAGAAAAAATCCGAAACCAAAGCATTTTATAAGCGAAAAAGAAGAAATTTGCAAGGGAAGAAATATCCTAGAAGAGCACACATATATTCGCGGATAGATAGGCATATTAAGCACCTAATGAAGAACAGACGGGTGCCAACCGGAATGGGCAGTCAAATCGAAGGAAACCCCCCTGTCTGGGATCGTCTATCCAAGGAAAATGCAAATGCCCTAAATGTAATTACTTTACCCACTTGAAAATGGTTTTGATCGCCTTTTACCATTCTTTATATGTATAAACGTATGTATATATATTCGGAGAATAACCCCTCGCCAGTGAATTGAAAAAATGCGAATTTAATTCGATTTAGAGGGAAATAATTAATGGGTAAGAAGTTGGGAAATTAGCTACAAGGACGAAATGCTTTATTATCCATTGTGACTGCAGAAATAGGAAGAGGGATCGAGTTCATAAGACAAATTTATTGCTTTATTAAATAAGGGAGTTCGAATGGGTTAGAACACATTGTATGAATCTGCCTTTTGGAAGAGATGTTGGATTGCATTTGTTTTTTGCGAAATATTGTATAAAATGGATGAGTTTTGAAAAATAATTTTTTTAAAAGGTACACAAACATCATCTACTAATATTAATGCTAATACCAAAAACCTCTATCTACAGGTATCAGACATATAAAAATCCAATAAATCTAAAAACAAAAGCAAAAACAGGTTGTTTTTTTACAAGTATATTAATTACGATTGGAAAATCTGTCAAGCTATCTGTCATATTAAAGAAGTGTGTTCGGCTTTTTTCAGTATATTTTGTAAAGTCTGCATGGAGAGACAAGAACAACGTTGACAAATCGTGAAAATTTATTTCTGAAAATTTATTTCTGTACGCCTAACTTATAGAGCGCTTCGTCAATTTTACGGTGCATTTCTGAGCTGCTTAAACGCAATAGTATGGACCGATTCTTTACCACAATTACTCGTTTAACGGGAGTACAGCCGCTATAGACGAGAGAGCGACAATATACCCGAATTTATCGAACCGATGCCGTTCTTAACAACTCGGTCTATGCCTACCCACTACCTGGAAAATTTTGAGGAGAGACTTAAATTACATCCAATATAATATCCACCTAGTGCAAGAACCAAAGCCAGCGGCCTGGGCTGGAAGATGAACCAGATTTTTATCGCCAATTGATCTTCAGCGATGAGGGCCTCATTTCTGGCTTGATTGGGTACGAAAACAAGCAGAATTTTTAGTTTTGGAGTGAGCATAATGCGAATGAGATTCTTGATATTAAATTACATCCCGAAAAAATCACTGTTTGTTGCAATTCACATGCCGAAGGCGTCATCGGACAATTTGTTTTTTAATCCGAAAGCGATGCCAACATTACTGTATAGGAAAATGATTCTTGATCTTTTTATTCCTTACGTCATTAGCAATCATTTGTAGGAGAAATATCTCACCAAGACGGCGCAACATGCCCTACAGCGCGTGCAACTATGAATTTGTTGAACCAAACGTTTGGTGACCAAATAATCTCAAGAAATGGACCTCTGAATTGGCCACCTCGTTCGTGTGATTTGACGTCTTTGGGCTACTGTTTGTGGAAAAACGTCAAATCTCTTGTCTGTGCTGATAAACCAGCAGCGGTTGATCACTTGATGGGCTCAGTGAAGCGATGGTTAGTTCGCTGAACTGCCGAGCTGAAGGTCTGGGTTCGATTCTCATCAGTAGCAACACTTAAGTGATATTTCACTGGCCCTCCTTTCGTGACGATCTGACAAATCATCCGAGTAGTATCAATTATCAGAAAAGCTTATCTCAACTTAGCCGTTCAGAATCGGCATAAAATAGTAGGTCCCTCCATCGTGCATCCACACTTGCACTTGCATGATTGTGAGAAAGCTTGATGGATCTGTTACGGAAAAAAAATGTTCTTTTGTGTGGCAAGTAGCGCCATCTTGTTGGAACCAAATGTGGCTGAATCTCGGGCTTTAATTTCAGAAAAAAATAGTCCGTTATTTTGGCGTAATAAAGAGTCCCATTTAAAACAGCAACATTTGCGCAAGCCTCATTTTTGAAAAAGAACAGACCGATGTTTCCACCGTCAAATAAACCACACCACAGGTTGTTTTGAGTGGATATTACTGCAGGTTTTGAACCTCTTCCGGTTATTTTTCGGTCCATGTTCTGCAATTTTCCTTTTTAAAGTATCCGCATTAAGCCAGAAATGGGCCTAATCGCTGAACAAAATGTTTGCCGAAAACAGTGGATCTTCACCAAGTCTCACGAGAGCCCATTCATTTAGTAGTTTAAAAGTGTCATAAAATGTTATGAAGATAACATCATTATCTCAATATTATATCGTTCAGAAAACTTTAAAATTGTTTTTATAGCTTGGCAGATTTAAAAAAATGTTTTTTCTCCGTGGGCTTCGCAGACACGATTAGCACGTGCCCAAAGTGGTGTGAGATTTTACTCACTAAGACCTACATCCTTTTTTGTATTTGTATTCCAACTAAGTATGCGACTTATCTAGCAGTTTTTTATCACGAATAACGAATATTTGGCAGGTAATTTTCTAGTGGGAGTTCCTGCTTTTTGCGCGATTTATAGCGCGGTTTGTTTTTATCGGGTCAAATCTATGGGCTTAAAGCTTTGAAGAAGCCGCAATGAATTTGTTTCTTTAAGAATTTGAAGGACTGTTGTTTAACGTGTCCGAATAAACCCATATCTCTGCGTAGATCCTCGTTCCTTATGTTATGATCTTAACATTTTACTTTCAAAAGTTTGTAAAATGTCTAGATTCATTTAATTGTTACATCCCCAAAGTTGTATAGAATGTGTCCAAACCGGTTTTAGCACTTGCTTGTAATATTTATAATAGCAGCTTGTTATCAAGGCAAAGCTGCAGGTGGCCATGGCTCAGAGGAATGCGTAGTTGACTGCTAAGCCAAACGCTGCGGGTTCAAGCCCCAGCTTCGGCAGCATTTGTTTTCTACGAAAATATGTGCGATAATATGAGACAATATAAATCTATGTCTCCTCCTCTGTGCCACTTAGGTTTATGTTATATGTCTTTCCTTCTATGTTTCTATCTGTCTCTCTCTGTTGTATTAATATCTTCATCTGTCCCAGCCGATGGCCTCAGTCGCCAGTGCTGTTATGTGTCTGTAGTTCGATGCATTCATGTGCGAATCACTGTAATGTCAATGTCAATGTCAAGGCAAAGCTTTGAATATTTTCTAAGCAACCTGTACAGTTATCTGGAATTATTTCAAAGTTTTTCGCATTTATTATTCACATGCGACTTCCATTTTAATTATGCATCATTTATTCGTGTCATTCCGAGATATTTCGCTTCATTTACAAAAGTGACTCAAACCGTATTGAGAAATAAAGGCAAATCGTTGGTCTGTTTTTAAGAAAAATCTACATGAATCGATTTGTTCTCGTTATGTGCAATCCGACAGGATTTTGTCCATACACTAACCTCGTTTAGAGCGTTTTGTAATTTCATATTCGTTTCCTCTATTACTGCGCAAACTGCTAATCTTCAGCAAACGTGGCAACTGTTGTATCGTTTATTTTTGGGATATCACGTGTAAATAGGAGGAACAAAAGTGGTCCAAGGACGCTTCCTTAGAGTACCCCTGCTATTATTTCTTTGAACTATGAATAATCGTTTCAAATTTTCACACGGAAGAGTCTTTGCTCAAGATACGTGACAAGGATTTCATATCATTTTTTGGGCCGAATTTTTCTTGAAGGCCTTTATGCCAGACCTTGTCAATAGCTTGAGACACGTCAAGAAATACGGCTGAGCTTATTTTCTTTTCTTAGAAAGCTTTTTCAATTACATCTGTAATTCAATGTAAATACTTGGTCGAGTCTTTACTTCTGAATCCAAATTGTTGGTCAGGTAAGAGTCGTTTCTGATCAATAATAGGGTCTAAGGAACGGAGTAATATCCTTTCAAAAACTTTTGAAATTATTGTAAGAAGTTGAATAGATCTGTAAGATTTCATTTCATTCGGTGATTTTCCTGGTTTTAGAACCATAATCACTTCCGCTCCTTTCCACTGTCTTGGTATGTACTTTAGTCTAATTGCCTCATTAGCAATGTAGAGAAATTTAGTTAATGCATAAAACACAAGAATTCCCCCTCTAATAAAGTCATAATCTGGAGTCTTTTTAGGCTTTAGTTTATGTATTGTCCGTTTAAGCTGGGTAATACTTGCACATCTTACTACATTATTTTCGGATATAGTGTCGAATAAATTAAAGTTTTGACTTGGGGCTGGACCATCAAAGGACTTAAATGTTTGCTCAACGTGAGCGGCAAAAATGTCAGCTTTTTCCTTGTCGTTTTTGCTCAAGAATCTAATTGGTGGTACACCGATTTTCGGCGTCTTATGACTCTAATTGCTTTCCAAAGTGAATAATAGGATGTGTTTATGTTTTGCATTAAGGTTACCTCCCATGGAAAAAAGCTGTCGAAGGGAATCAAGCTAGTTTTCAATGTAAATTTTCTCAACATTGCATCATGGTGGGCATTAAATAGAAAATATTTTTAGAAAGGATTGTCTGCTTTTGACTTGTATAGAGCAAACTTGCATTGTTTCGCCTCCTAACTTAAAATCAATCGATTGATCGATACACTCATATTTTATAAATTGTGATGCTCCACCTCTAGCTTTATTTGAAAGAGAAGAGCATGATAATCAATATAACCTTTAATATTGCATGAGTTTCGCAAACCTATTAAACAGATGTCGATATCTTTTTCCTGCATAAACAATTCAAGTTCTCCAAGTTTCTGCCAATGGCCATTGGCACTCCACGTATGCATTTTTAGAAGTCTTTGTATGTTGAAAGTGGATTACTACTGTTTTGAATACCATTTTCAAGCTTAACTAGCCTATCGAAAATAAGTCTATTCGTTTCGCTTTGTTCCTCAAATTTTCAAATTTTCATAATCCAAAAAAAAACTTTGGAAACGGGGTCAGGTGAGATGTTTTTACCGGATACTGTTGCTTGGGCATAAGTTTGTACATTTGGTTTTGGATGTACAAGATTCGATCGTATTTCTGATGGCCGACAAATTTGTTTAATTATTTTGTTTTTTGATTGGTGCCTTCTTTGGCTTTGAGATAAGGTTAGGCCAAATTTTTACTTGAAAAAGGAAATACCAAATTTCACTGTCCCAGCCTTAACCTTATTGAATGCCGATATACATATAAATGAAGAGACATATGGTTAGATCGATTAGATTTCGATACCCAAAAATATGTAAACTTTTAATATTTGCCTATATGTACAAACTAGGTATTAAAACCAATATACCTAAGAAAAAAAAATTAGTAGAGTTGTAGTTTCATAGGCATAATAGTTTATTAATTCATGTTAAGAGTCTGGTTATGTTATAGGAGAAGGATGCATTCAATTATGGAATGGTGTAAGCCTTTAGCGAATTAATCATTTTCATTTTTGGGAAGGGAAAATATCATAGCAGATTTCATATGTTGGTGTTAAATCGACTCCCAGACTATCCAAGAGTCACTTCGTGTAGCTCCATGCAGCTCTGTAGGTGGTATACTCAGTGTCCACTGGTTTCAGTCTATAAGTGATTACGGAGCTTCTATTTTATAGAAGCAACTTTGTCGTTATTTGAAGGGATTCCATAGCACTGAATGTAACATTCTATAAGAAACCCCTTTGCGATCCCAGTAGTTAAACATCCAATCTATACCCAATACCCATAATGGTCACAAGCAATACCTTCGAATAACACTTTCCTCATTCGTCTTGTGGTGTTTCCAAATGAGAAAAATTAGAGCTTCTAGTTGCTTTAAAACACTTCATTTTTTGTACTAGTTATGTAGCCCCAGCATTGTCGTCTGCCATCTTTCTGAAATAAGTTTCACTCTGCGATCCCAAAAAACAACACCCTACAGTAGCGACAGAAGTGGCAGCATGTTGCCTGGAACTCAAATCAACTCTAAACTCCTGATGTCGTTGCTCATTCCCCAATAACAGACTGGCACTGCCGTGAAACTAATACTTGGAAAAAGGAATTTCTCTCAACAAAGCAAAAACAAAAGGAATGCTCCCTAGTAGCAGACACAATAAGGGAAGAAATAAAAAAAGGAACAAACCGTGTACAAGAAAGAAATTAAAGGATACCCATCTCAACTTTTCCACCCACACCAAGACTCGACTTGGTCTGTTGTGTGTACCTACTCCTGATGCGAATTTGAGCTTAGTGAGTCTCTGAGGATGGTCACAGATGGTGTCCGGGATCCCTTATTTGTAATTCGTCTTTCGCACCCTCGAAAACGTCAGTGTTGTAACGGTTGTGTGCTTAGGAAACGGTGGCAGAAATATATCATTCGCCGCCATACACACCGCTATCTGCTTGCCAACCATCTAAATATCTTATACCGGGCCCGGGATGCTTTATATTCTGCCCGTCTTTGCGGGCCCACATTCTTTTTTTTTCATTTCGTGTTCTATTTTTCTTCGAGAAGACTGAGTTGGCGTTGGAATTTTTTTTTTTTTCGTGTTGCTACTGCCTCCATTTTCCTTGGTGCCGGATTTAGGGGGGTAGTTTCAATATATACATATGTAGGGTGGTAGGTACGGTACGTGTTTTCCTTTATCCGCTGTTTTCGTCCTTTTTCCCTGCAAGAAAATAAAACATCTTATGTAATCTTGGGAAATATATCACACTTAGAGGACTATGGGAGATGTATGGGAGGAAAATGCTTTATTCGTTTTTGGGAAATTTATATGGATCGCATAGATACAACCATACGCTGGTAATCGTGTGTATACAGACAAGATGTGTATATTTTTGTTTGAGATGGAGAGAAGGCAACTTAAATGTATTGCTTTCTTTGAAAGTGGGGAGTTGGGTCATATCGTATTATGAGAAGACGGCGGAAGGGGCAAAGACAAAACAAATGGAAAAGCTATAAGAAAATTGGAATTGCAGAAATTCTTTTTGAGCCTGTTCGTGTCCTTCGAAAGAAGAAAAATGAGCGCACCAATGTCGCTTCCTACTCCACCGACCCCGATGTCTTGCCATCGACATTTCCAAGTCGAAGAAGAATGTGCGTGTACGAAACTAAATCCTTGGATATTACAAAATAAATTATTTATTTGGGCATCATCTGTTGGAGGGTTCACAAGTAATTTAAATTTCCCGAGTTAATATCTCACAAGATCGTTTTTTTTGTGCTGTTGATGGTATGACAAAGAGTTTTTGATGGTGGAGGAGGAAGAACTTATAATTGATTTGGAAAACTTTTGTCATTCTCAAGCAGAAAGTTTAGTTGATGACTTTGTCCGTAACAAGAGTTTGTTGGTTTGAAAAGGAAGGATAGTAAACTATTTATGTTAACATAGATTGGATGGGTGTATTGAGGTTGACACGTTGCAGCGTGGCGTTCACTAGATATTACATAGTATTGTAACATTGACTACGCATTAATTGTACTTATTTCACCTTCCCTTGATTTGCATAACATACTGGTCTCGTTCAAGCGCCTTTGCCTATCAAAGAAAAAAGCCACCCTATAAATAAATTCTTTTCCGAATGACTGAAGCGAAATCAAGGAGTTGAACAAGGAAAGGTCGTAGTTGAGTCACAGTCGATGCTAAAAATATTGAAGAAACACTTATAACGGGTGATTTTTTAATAGTTAAGCTTTTCAGGTCCAAACGTCATCTGTCAAAGTGAAAAGTTAACAGCATACTCAGCCATTTAATCATGGAAATACTTACAAACGAGGAACGATTGCTAATTATTTGAATTCGTGCTTTGAGAAAAATGTACACCGCTTATTACAACCATTTTATGGCGAACGATATCAAGCCATGATAAGCGACTTTTTTTTGCCCCATTTGGATGAGTTGAACTTGGTTGACATATTGTGGTTTCATCAAGAAGGTGCCATATGCCAGACAGCTCGTGAAACAATGGTAATGTTGAAGGATGAATTTGGTGACCAACATATCTCTCGAAATGGCCCTGCGAGTTGGCCGCCAAGTTCATGCGATTAAACGCCTCTTGTTTATTTTTGTGGGGTTGTGTAAAGTCGTAGTTGTATGTGGACAAGCCGAACACGATTGAAGCCTTAGAGGGTAACATAACACGCGTGATTCGTGGAATACAGGCCGAAATGCTCGAAAAAGTGACCCAAAATTGGACCTTCCGAATGGACCAATGAATTTGGTGAGCAACATATATCTCGAAATAGCCGTGTGAGTTAGCCGCCAAGTTCATGCGATTAAACGCCTCTTGATCATTTCTTGTAGGGTTATGTAAAGTCGTAGGTGTATGTGGACAAGCCGAACACGGTTGAAGCCTTAGAGGATAACATAACACGCGTAATTCATGGAATACAGGCCGAAATGCTAGAAAAGGTGACCCAAAATTTCACATTCCGAATGGAGCAATTGAAACGGAGCCGCGGAAAACATTTACACAAAGTTGCCTTTAAAATGTAAATGACAAAGGCCTATTTATCGACTACAATAATTTTTTTAGTGTTTAAAGCGAATTTGAGTGATTTTTTCGATTAAAAAAAACTACGCTTAAAAAATCACCCATTACATATATTTCGAGCAATCTTGTGCGGTTATTTAATATTGGTGGCAACAGCTAAAAAAAGTAATAATTACATTACTCGCGAAAATGATGGTCTTGCATCTCAGTATTGTGTAAAGTAGGGGAAGATGAATTGGTACATAAGTACCATACGCCTAACAAAATGATTAAAGTTTGCCCAAATAATTTCACATAAATCACCTGATGTGTCGTGATTATTATTATAATAATTATCCTTAAAAAAACATGAATTCTATAATTTCCCGCTGTCAGGCATAACGAACCATCTCATATTGGCGGCGATAGCGAATTTTAACGTAATCCTAACAAGGCACCCAGCTCTATAATGCTGGTGGAGAAGCTTATGTTAGTAACATTTAGCAACTCATAAGCAAAATTTGGGCGGGTAAAAGTATGCCTGAAAAATGGAACATCAGCATCGTTTGCTTGATCCACAAAAAGAAGGCCCTCTGAATTGTTCTAACTATAGAGACATAGAGAATTACTACATCGCCATCTGGATCGGCACCGCCCTTAGCATAACATACGATAACAAAAAACGGACATGTGATTTTAAAAAATCCTTCTTGAGAGGATGAAAGTGCTCTTATTTTCTTGGCTTCCCTGTTTACGCCCCAGCACTCAAACCCTTAAGTTGGACTGGTAGGAGAAGAGAACGATAGGGCAGGGTTTTGGCCTTCAGTAAAGGAGTTCTTACTCCAATTGTGAAGTTAAACCATATGTCAGTCTTCATAACATATATCCACTAAGGTGTCATTCGTAGGCTTGATGCTAACTGAGGTAGATGAAGTGATTAAATAATTAATGTGGTTTCAATTAACAGTGTTATTTTATCCATGGTTGTGGGTCGACAGAATTTTGGTTATTGGTAGAAAAATGTTGTTGTTGTTTACGTTACCGAGACCAAAGGGTGTTGCTTGTTAATAGATTGTTTTAAATGCGTCTGCATATCTTAGTAGCTGAACAGACTTATTCCAGATATGGCCTTCCGAGTTTAAACCTCAAACATGAAATGGCATTATTATCATTTAGTACTTTGTCTACATTCAGTCAAAATTTCCAACAAGCCTACAAGTGTCATCTACAAATAAGTTAAACAAAGAATTTGTTTTGTTTATCGTTGCTACTTAGTGCATAAAAGTCAATAGAGTGATAAAGCCTGTGAAATACTAAAAATTAATGTAGTCAATTTTTATCGCCCCAGTAACATTAATCGTTTCATTATTATCTAACAGCGGGATATTATGATAACTATCCCTGTTGTTTCAGTCGCGCGATGGATAGTGCGATGAACTGCCGCGAAGAAGGTCTCTGTTCAACAACAACACCTAGCAACACCTAAATAATTTTCACTAGCCTCTCACCTCTCGTGATGATCTGACATATCATCCGAGTAGTATCCATTGTCTAAAAAAGCTTCTCTCAAATTCGCCGTTCGAATTCGACATAAAAGAGGAGGTCCTGCCATCGTGAATGAAGTACACACGCACACATGAATGGTTGTAATAAAGCTAGGCCTTGGGTACTAACAAGTCTGTTGCGCCGAAAATGTGTACCCTGTTGTTTCTGCCGAATTCATAGCACTAAATATGAGATCAATTTAGTTTGTATATATACAGCTTGAGAGAGATTCTTCCGAGTATATAGTATAGCTGTCATTGACGTTTGATGTTTAAAATGAAGTCCCATCTGACAAACGCTATGACTTTTTTTCTGGAGAAGAATTATTTCATAAGCAGCTGCAGCTTTAATTGGATGAGAATATTAAACATGAAACTAATTTATTTCAATAATCCTGATTAAAATCGAGTTGTGGGTGCACGGCTGAGTCGTACGCAACTTTAAAAAAAAAGGCTGTATACGAAGTTTGAAGAAAATCGGTCAAGTCGTTTAGGCTGGAGAGACATGTCGGACAGACGGACCGACAAACCGACGGAATTCCAAAAAAAAACACTTTTTTGGGCTATCAACCTAATGTTAGAAGCAATCAAAATCTTGAGGTGAAAAATTTTCACGAAAACAATATGACAAATACCGGACTTCGAAAATCTGAATATGTATACATATACTCAAGCAGTTATACCAATTGTTATATTTTTTTCATTTTTTTTAGTAGGTGTGTTTCAAAAAATTGAAATCCGAGAACCATTCTTAAGAATGGACCACACACAACTGATTTTTTTTAAACCGCAGCCACTTGTGATTTGAAGCCCTTTTAAAATGAGAGCCTACATTGCGAGGAGTAATTTTAAATGATATATACGTTGTACATAGCTAGAGTTGTTGTGAGCAGGATAAATCATATGTTAAGCGTTTTTAATGGCTGGAATCACTTATCTTTGAATTCAAATCATGCGGATAATACGTGGAAACATACCTATTTGCTATGCGCAGATGCAGACAAGGTGGTGTTGTAAATATATAAATATTATTTTGGATGTCAAGTAACTAACTCGAATATTTTTTAATCATTTTTTTAATACAGCAGTTGGGTGGGTGTTGTAGAACGAGACACTGATGGCCCCGTGTCCTAGGGGTATCTTATAAATTGGAACTAGCCCTCCAGGTTGGGGGTTGTGCTTTGGGTCAACTACCTACCCATGAAAACTATACACTAGTTACGAAGCTATCAATAGCCTATTAAAGGACTCATTTTAATGTTGAAGACCCTGCAAGCGAAAATGGACAACGACGTTCATATCTGCACATGGAATGCTAGAATATTAAACAGGAGAGGTCTGTGAGCAAAAACAGCGATTATTCGGATGCGGATTGCCAGAATAAGGCAAGAAGTCTTATGTTTTCAAGACATTTTACCCACGTCAAAGGCAAATTCGTCAATATAAGAAAATGCCTAAGCCTATACGCGCTTACACCCCGACGTAGGAAAAAGATGATAAGATAACGATTGCTTCTACGAGCTCCTTGACTAAACCTATGAGCTACTACCGAAGTAAGATGTTTAAGTCGTGCTTGGAGATTTTAACGCAATGGTAGGAAGAGAAGACATCTTTAGCAGTATTGTCGGAAAACATGGCCTACATGACAACACGTCTGGTAAAGGATTTAGGCTAATTGACTTCGCTACGGAACGAAATGTCACATCGATATCCATAAGGGGATATGGGGGTCTCCAGATCCAGATTTTGGATTTTCGAAAATTCCGAGGAGCTCACATCGACTAGGACCACTACCTTATTGCAGCCAAGGTAAGAATGCGGATGGCAACCACGCCACAACAATCCAGAAATAATGGTGAAAACAATTTTATGTTGAAAGACTGCAATCGCAAGAGGCGGCCAAGAACTTCGCGCAACACGTGACCCTTAAGTTCTTGATCAACACCACACCACCAGCATCGAATGGCGATGAACAATGGCGACGATGCCAACAAGCCTACAAGTGCAGGTTTCTCACTTCCACCAGCAAGAAACCCCTGGTTTGATGATTAATGCCGACAGATGCTCGCGGCCAAGAACGAACAGAATCTTGACGAGATGAACAAGGAAATATAGTAGTTGAGACAAATTCGATGCTGAGGATCAAGCAGAACCACTTATGCAGACTGTTAAACGACGACGATGAACAACATTCTGCTGTCAGGCAGAACGAATCATTCAATATTGGCAACGACAGTGAAAACTGACAACTACCGAACCTGAGTGAAGTGAGGATAGCAGTACATAAATTCAAGCTTAATAAAGCTGTCGGAAATGACGGCCTTCCTATAAAGCCGGCGGAGGTGAATTGTTAAGTAACATCCAAGGAAGAATAAGCCAAATCTGGTCGGATGAAAGTATGCCTGAAGAATGGAACATCAGCATCGTTTGCCCGATCCACAAGAAAGGAGACCCTGTAAAATGCGCCAACTACAGAGGAATCTGCCCTAATATGTGAACGCCTGAACCGTTTAACAGCAACCTGATCGGTCCCTATCAGTGTGGGTTTAGGTCAGAAGTGTCCACAAACGATCAAATTTTCACTCTTCGATTTCGAAATAAATCGATATCCATCACCTACTCATCGGTTGCAAAGCCGCATACTACACCATTTATAGAGACGAACTATACAGAGCCATGTCTAGTGGTATACCGCTCGTTTGTGTAGAATGACAATGGAAAATTATCGCTGCTCCATAAGGGGCGGAAACGAACTAACCCAGCACCAGAGCCACAATTTTCCAAAAATCGGTGGAACTCATAGCATACGACGACGATGTTGAGATCATTGGTATGACTCAACGTGATGTCATAGACACGTTTGCTGGTATAGAAGCTGCAAAATTGCGTTTAGTAGTAAATGAAGGTAAGACTATGCCGTCAATACGAAAGAGCACACAACATCGACGAATATGACAGAACGTAGCAATTGACAGATATAAGGTAGTAACTCTTACAACAACATCTCGTCAGAATTAAACAAACTATTACTTTCGCCAACCGCTGTTTCTTCAGGCCAAGAAGGCAATTTATTAGTAAGGCCCTCACTCGAAGTACTAAGGAGATCCTATATACGAATCAGATCATCCCAGTCCTTCCCTACGGCGCTGAAGGAGGGACCATATCAAAAGCGGATGAAGAAATCCTCGGTTGATTCGAGAAGAAATTTTTTGAAATATATTCGGTCCCGTTTGCGTTGACAGGCTATGGAGATTAATATTCAACCAAGAACTATACGAGCTGTACAGCGACATGCCCCTGGTAAAAAAGAAACCGTTTTGGACGTTTAAGATGGCTAGGACGAGTAGAACGAATGGACACCAATACTCTGGCTCGCAGACTTTTCGGTTCTTCTCAAGTGGCGCGTACAAGCAAAAAACGACCTCAACCAACTTGTAGTGCCCAACTGGATGCAGTTAGCTAAGGACCGGGCTAATTGGAGATACACGTTGGTTGATACCTATGTTCATTCCGGGCTATATCATCACTTAAGTAAGTAAGTAGTATCTTACATATTACAAGTTACAAATTAATAAAAACAATTAAATTGGTCTAATAGACCAAAAATAAACAGCTACTTTAAAAATCCTATAAGTCGATTTACCTTGCTATTATGTTCATGAAAAAAAATTAATACTCTCATATCGTATTCCAACCCAGTTATCACATACTTCCGTCACGCTACCTAATCTAATAAAGGTATAAATTACAACCCCCTCCAACCATCCGAACCCATTGGCATTCTATAAAAATGATAAATTTGTTGGTGGCCACCACCAAAAGTGTGTATATGAGTGGGTGCGTATATTTTACCGCACACGCATTACTTACAAAATACCAAATAGAGGGAAAAAATTGTCGAAAATAACGTAAAAACGAAAGTAAAACGGGACAGAAAAGAATGCCTTAGACCCTTGCCTTGCGCGAGGCAGGATCTATAAAAATGCGGGAGAGAAAAATGGCGAAATTCTTTGTCCTCTTATCTATATGATTTGTGATTTTCGGGGTACAGCCCTCATCAGTTCCGTTTCTTACAATCGCTCGGTGTGTAGACGTTGGTAATTCTTCACCCCAATCTCAATAAAAGTACATTTTTCTTTTCGGTTCTTTTCATTTTTTTTTGCACCCAACCCTCCCACTTGTATGGCCGTTAGAGAAAGGACTTTCGCTTCGAATCGAACATTTCGCACATAAATATCTATCTGTATCTGCCACCCCCTTATAGAGTGTACACACATACCAAATTTATATGTGCGACTTTGGTAGAGGATCCGAGAATTCTCCTCAACTCATCGATGGTGATTTTCATCGAATAAGTCGTTGGACGGTTCCACACTATATGCGTCTTTTCTTTCTTTTGCGTATAATCAAATACACCACGGAAATATACGAGTAGATATAAATATACATGTGCGGTACGTATTCGAGCAGCGTTCCGGTTTATAGGATGAAAGATACAATTTCATTGATATCGACTAAAAGTCTAATATAAGAAGATTTATCGTTTGACAGTAGGAATGAGATATAAAGAACAAACAAATGGGCAGATATAGCGCTACGCCGGCAGCTCGATAGATTGAGTGTGGTTTGTTTCTTTTTATAAATAATTCAAGATATACAAACTTATCTATCGTTTATTTATATTTTTAATGCACTAAAATACCGAAACACATGGAAAAGGAAAATGCAGAACTCAAAAAAAGCTTTTGTCACCCTTATGTAAGCTAAAATCCAATTAAACAAAAAAACATTTTCAATATTTTCTTCTTTCAGTGAAACAATGTTCCTAATTACTTTCCATAGACATGGTTTGACCAACAGATTTGCGATTTGTGAAAGACCAGTTACAACAATGAAGTACTTGAATCTTATTGACTCATTCTTCAGTAGAATCCCGATGTTTTCACCTTTTTCCATCACTTAATCTTTATGGGAAAACAATTGTGCTGTTTAGTATTTATTTGACTTTTTGTAAAATGCATGTCACATAACATTCATTAATATTTTACGAAAAAAAAAAAAATTATAAAAATAAATGTTTGTGTTTTTTCGACTCGGAATCGAATTTAGAACTTTTGCAATTTAGTCATAGCCTTTTTAAGCCTTCATTCGCAATCTCTATACACGTCTTACTTACAGAGGTTATACCTTCATAAGTTCGGCTATGCTTGTAAATTGTCCTGCATAATGTCTTAAATAGGCTTCAACCCAAAAAATTGACTGCAAAAATGCTAAACCTTCGCACACAAGCAGGTACTATATAAGACCTAAAAAAATAATTGCTTGTGGAAATTGAATTTTATTGCCTTATAAAGGAATTATTATAAGTTGTGTTGGCCAGATTGCCTCACATATTCCAAAGAGTATATACTGATCTGAGTTTTAAAGGAGGCTAAGACCAAGTATATAATGTCGAGACGAAAGAACACATAACATCGATGAATTGGGCAGAACGTCACCATTAACAGATATAACTTTGAGGAAATGACATGATGTCAACACCTGCCCTATAAAGGAATGCTTTGACAGCCGATAACGTAGGGACTTACAGGACAGAATAGGGGGGTTGATTTATCCACTAATACATGCACAATCATAACTAGTAGCACGGGCCATAGAGTATCCGTAAAGTATTTCACCACAACAGCACAAAAAAAGCTGTCAAGACCACTGCTATAAAATAAATGTCCTATCAGGGTAAACGTACACCTAGCGCTCTCCAGAGTAGCATCTACGTGTCTGGCGAATTTTAGGAATTACAGTTATAGTTATCAGCCAGATGCCAAGGTTTTTTACTACGCTCGCCATTGCCGATCACCAGCTTACGCCAAATATTTTTCGTGTCCTTTGAAACCCTATTTAAAGGTGTCCTATGCAATATTCAATCATCATTATATTTCTGTATTTTATAGAAGTCCCGCTGCAGAAGATCTGAAATAACGTCAGCCATATGCGCTGTTCTGTACGCGATAAGACTGTCGACATAATCAATTACCTGAGTAAAGACTACCTACGATTTCGCTTGTGCAAGAGCTGATGAAAGTCGGCGAGCTTAACGCTCACCCTTTTTAATGAAAACTTCTGAAGTAGAAGTTACATTGCCACTTTTGCCAAAAAAAGTTCTAACAGACAGCATTTCATGAAGCATAGCAGTGGTCTACACTTATGACAATTCTGGTCAGCTTAAGCTAGAGGCTATTACATCATACTGTTTCGTAAACAAAATGGTTCTCTAGTATTATCTTATTATCCTCAGCTCAGAATACCTTGCTGATGGTACTCGGTAGGACACTTATTGACCGGAGATTGGCCGGATTGGAGTAATCCTTTCACTTTTTCGGTAGAGAGCGGATCTGGGTAATATGCATTGCGTTATGTCATTTCGGATATATAAATTATGGAGCAGGGCATTCTTTTAGAGGACACCACTGCCACTATTTTCTCCTGAGGGTCTTCAAATACAAAAAAACTGAAAACCCTCTGAAAAAGTTTGTTTGTATTTTATGTTGTTTGTTAAAGCTCGTTTTGGTCTTTCCTAAAGATCTTATAAATTTGTAGACAAATATTTCGGTCTGGAAGTTTCTGTCTCTGGTTCGTGTCAGTAGTACGCTTTTTGTCTGTGTAGTCCGTAAATGGGCCTGTGTCTGTACGCAAACGTTATGTCATGATCTTTGTATTTCAATATGGTTCTGTTCATTGTTCTTTGAATCAGTTCATACTTTTGATTTACATTGGTGATCACTAGATCTTTTGGAAACTTTGTATCCAGAAACTTTTACTGTCGTTAATAGGTGCATATTTCCCCAAGAGAATGTCATAAAATTAAAAGATAAATAGGAAACCACCGTTGGAATTTCCGAAGATCAAACAATGAACTATTGGATGAAGAAATTTAAAATATTTAACTTTTTTTTTATTTAGTTAAAAAAGAGGGCTCCGCAAAGACTTTGACAGCGACAGAGAATGGAAGAATAGATGCTTTCAAGGATTTAGGACTCTTTGGCCGAGAAATTGTAAGGAGGCTTAATAGATGTAAAACTCTTGAAAACAGTTATTTTGGCAATCCACAACACTATAAGAAAAATAACAAAATGACTAATATGAAGATATTTTTTGAGCGTTATCGGATACTGTAGCTTGGGCATATCTTTGTGTATTCGGTTTTAGATGTATGTAAGATCCGATCAGATTTCTGATATCCGCGGAACTTATGAATCTTTTGGTTCTTAAATTTTAGCATGCTTTGGCATATGATTAAAATCGCTACCACACAGTTATGATAGTGTTACAAAAAACACTTTCTGAAATCAGAGTGCGAAACTATGCCTCAAATTAGATATCGGAATTACGTTGTATATTAAATTACGTGTATTTTTATAAATACACGGTAAGCCAGTGAGACCTTTAAATCAATCATTTTCTCTACATTAAAAAGTTAGTTGTATCATAATCATTATATGGTAATAAATTTCCAATTGAAGTCATATGGTAACCGTTTTATCCAACTATTCAGACTGATGACTATACTCATTAGGCTACTGTAGAAACCGGAACTCTCTCATCTAGCATTGTACTTCCCCACTACAATATTCTGCTACCTCTCCCTTTCGCCACACACGGTGTGTGCAAGCGTAATCCGCAAAACTTATCTAAAAGTCGAAATAAATAAGGATTTAAACCACATGACACACGCACAGCCGCAATAAATATCAACTGCCCATTGTCCCATATGAATTACGACCACCAAATATTTTTCCATTTACCCACAGTGCTCGGCTATCTGTCAAGATTTCAATGGATCATCCGCCACCAAAAATAAAAGCGAATTACCTCCCACCCTCGCAAAGCAAACATAATAAGGACATATCTCCCCATTACTCAACAGAAATATACATGCCATTGTAATAAAACAAAAACTCATGCGAACACAATCATGTAAATGTGTTAACCACATTCGCGCCCAGTAAACTCATATTCTATCTGTTATCTTATCAATTTGCGTAGATACAATTCCAACAGCCCGCTGAAATTGCCTGCATACGAAGATGACTCCTTTTGTATGGCCATACCTATACCAACTCCGTGCCGCGGCCATGTAGTGTGCACTGTCTTTGTTTTTGTTGGTCATTTTCTTCATCTTCAGTACGGGAGAATCGATTAAGCCATCACGTAATTCCCGTAACCGTAACCAGAGCGGACGTACGTCCTTACATGTAAATTTATTGACTTAACGAGCACTTTGCGCACTTACAGCAATCCACAAGGAGAGATGCATGCATACCAGCATCCAGGCCCAAACATACGTAGTACAGGCTAAATAAAAAATAAACAAACACAAAAAGAGGGCCCGCAAAGAAGCAAATGCCACGACTCCGATTGCGTTCGATTTGGTGCCCCACAATGTAGGTGAATCCGAGATATTTCATATGCGAATATGGTACCGACGTCGATAGTCTTAAGCGTCCCATCCGACCGACGTTTATGTATTCCTTCGATTGAAAAGGGGAGAGAAAGGCTAATATCGAAAAATTGATATCACCGATGCGATGGAGAGTTCCAGTCTTGGTTAGCACCGAATACGTGTGTTCTGAAGGGATACACGAGTTGAGTATGTGCGACCACAAAGGCACCTTGCAGTGGTTTGCACTGTCCTTAGGATAAACTCTTTTGCTTTTTATGGTATCTTGCTGCTTTTCGAGAGCAAGATGGTCGGATAGATGACAAAGGGAGAGAAGTGAGTGGTAGGTATACCAACGCATTTAAATATTTGTGGTCTGAATCTGAATAGGTTTGAGTATCGGTGAGGATGTAGGGAAGTTAACAGTAGGGTTCATAATATTATGACTCTACAACCGAACATTTTTAAATTTAGAAAAAAACTTAAATTCTCTGTGAGAATTATATAATACCTTTAGGGCTCAGGTTTAGCTATTGTTGAAAACCCTCTCTGGACATTTTATTTTACTTCTTGCGGCATTTTTATAAATTCAATCATTAGCGAGCGTGTGTCAAAAAAAACTTGGGAGCGTTTTCCCTAGAAACACTCTTCGGTCCAATTAAAAAATTGTTGAATCATAAGAGATTCAGATAAACATTTGATGGAATAGGTTATTCAACGATTCGCACTTCCCTTCCCTTTCTTGGTTTTTTTATGAGATATGTAATACAGTGACGTAATATGTGTTTATCGTTTATATCAATCGAGTCCAAAACCTTTTAGGTATTTAAAAAATGATTAAGTATTTATAAAAAACGAAAAGTCCCAATTTTACTTAAAAAAGATCAAATAAACAAAAAAAAAATCAAACAGGCTTGTTAGTACCCAGGGCTGAGCTTTCTCATAACCATTCATGTGTGCATCTAGCTCGATGGTGGGACCTCCTGTTTTATGCCGATTCGGAACGGCGAATTTGAGAAAAGCTTTTCTTGAAAATTGATACTACTGTGAAACAACATTTGGGTGTTGCTACGACTGAGAATCGAACCCAGACCTTCTGTTCATTGCATCGCTGAGTCCGTCCTTAATGCAGATCAGGAAATCGAGTTATTCAATATCGGGAGTATTATAAATTGGACAGGAGGAGAAATGTGAAATTGAATTTTAGATTAAGTCATAGAAATGTATTTATGGGTTAATGTTGACAGCATCCCGTACTATGGTAACATATAAAGGGTATTCATAACCCCTTGAGTACGTGTAAATTATAAAAAAAAAATGTACATATCGATAATTTTCCCGGAAATTACTTTTTGAATTGCCCTTAAAATTTGTGCAAACGACCCGTTTTGGTCTTGGTTTGAGGTTTCTACCATTAATACAAAATAGACTCCAGAAAAATAAAATTTACAGTACACTTCAAAATTTCCTGTGAAATTTTAAATATGTCGCTTAATACATTTTTATGGAGAGATATCAATATCGAAAAACGGGCAGAGATTAACAATGTATAGAAGAAGATTTTTATATATCTTTCCTGTAAGAAGTAGAATTGTACTGGTAGCTAAAGAAGCTACATATTTGTGTAAAGTTTGCTCCTGATATCCTCTTGTGCTAGTGTCCGGTAAAGGGAAATGTTTATCGTGAACATTTTTTTGGCACGAAAAAATATTTTGCCCTGTGTGTCGGGGCTAAGTTTTTCATCGACTCTTTTTTAAACAAATAGAACTTTGAAAAAGTCTTGAATTAACTACGTACACCTGAAACAAAACATACGACAGTAATGAACTCTTTTTTTCGTAACTTTTACAGCTCTAAGCAGGCAAAAGTCTTAGCAGTAACAGTTGGCGACAATGACATCGTCATAAAGGCAATGAAACATTGAAATTACCTTTTATATCGACAGGCTAGTGTGATAACATCTATTGGCATACAGGTAATGTTAAAATATTCTTCAACCGAGGCCAAGAAGATGTACCGGGATGTAAACAGCTTGGTACTTTATCACTTTAACCCTTTGTTGACCAAGCTATGGAAAACTTAAATTTTTTTATTTTTTTTTTTTTGATAATATTTAATTTTAGGCTGTTTTAAAAAGGATAACTCATTTTTGTTTTTTGAAAGGACCTCTAAGGACTAAAAGTGAAAGTGGTACTCAAAAGTACCGTTGGGCTATGGGTTGCAAAACAAATCTTTGAACTAAATTTTATTAATTTTCTTTTTTATTTGAATATGATACTAATAATAATGTAAATGGAATTTTTCAAAAAAGGATCAACATTTTAATGAGTACATTCATTTTTGTTATTGAAAATGTATTCCGTGGTACAAGGAAAAACAGTTTTTTTGTCATTGCAGCAAAGATATACATTGCAATGGCTGCATTTCGAAAACGGCTTTGACTGTATTTTGTTGATACTACAAAGCTCACACCTTCCCCGTGCTTCAACAAACTTTGGCCAATGAACACCAAGATTACCCAGTCGTACGTCCTTCGAAACAGATTCTTCTTTACCCCTTCGTTTTTTACTGCACTGTGGAGAAGCGTCATTCAATGATTTCCTTTTTAGACCACGTCTGTCAACAGGTAAGTCCTTTTGTGACATAAGTCCAAGGGTTACACATCTTTTGTACTCCAGAAGGGATACTTTTTCATTCATTTGACAGTAGACGATGAACGAGTTTACGAAACATATTTCGAGCATTCCCCAAAAAATACGATGCCACCACTTCTTTGATCTGCGGTCTAATCCATATGCGGACCGAAGTTGATCAGCATGGTCCACTCCTCCCATGTATGTGTTATAATCTTTAACAACTTTTGGATAACTTACTTCGTGTTGCACTCCCGATTTATCCCTTCTGGTAACAGTTGAAAGCTTGTTGCCATGGTAATTTGAGGCCAACAGTACTATTCTCGTATCTTTCCATTTATAAAAACTGATCCCATCTTTTGAAGATCGATAATCAAAATCTCCTCTTTCCATTTTTTTTATCGTTTTTCAAATTTTTCGGGTTGCCTTTTCTGTTTGCTCGAATCGTACCACAAGCTAGAGTTTTTTCGGTTCTTAGCTTCTCTAGCAGTCTTACTGAAGTAAAATAATTATCGAAGAAAATAATTCTTTGCTTTCCCCACTCCTTTTCTGTCATTGATAAGACTACTCTTTCACCGAGACCGTAATTTTCATACTTATTTTCCAGCTGCTCGTCCTTTCCTTGGTAAATCGAAAATGTCTTGATGTAGCCATGTTGATCTGCTAAGCACCATAATTTGTACCCTCTCTTTATAGGTTTCATGGGATTGTATTGCTTCATGGAGTTTCTACCCTTGAAAAGTATCATTGACTCATCAACAGAAAGCTGTCTTGTTCCATGGTAGGAAGTGCTAAATTTATCATTCAAAGAATCGATCATTGGCCGAAGTTTGAATAGTCGATCTTTGTTATCTTTTGGAATAAGGCTGTTGTCATTTATGTGTAAGCTGCTCAAAATAGCATCAAATCTATTACGGCTCATCGTTTTACCCACCAACGAAACTCCCAAATCCTCACTTTCACTCCAAAATTGCCTCCAGCTGGGTAGTTTATGATATCCCATAAGAAAGTTTATTCCTATAAAAGCTAGTAGCTCACCCTTCTTCAAGTCCAATACCTTACTTTTTTGAACCGCATAGAGATTAGATTGATAAACAATTTTATCTAGCACACCTTCAACAAATGAGACGAAAAAATCTGTTTGACTAACGCAGCTTTCAAGCAAACCTTCAACAGGACCCTCAGGCAATACATATTCAGGAATTTCTGATGGACAATCGCTAGCTTTCCATTGGCGATTTGGTTCCTCGTCGGGTATTTTTTTCTTCGAATGACTGCATCTTGGACGATTATCCGAAATTTCCATGCCATCTCTCAACAACTCTTCAAGCTCTTCTTGAAGTACAGCTTCATCTGGTTCTTCATTCATTTGGGGTGCAGCTTTTATTCTTGAACGAATTGTTATAAGATCCAATTCATCTTCGGATTCAAGGTCTGTATCTTCATTATTGTCCAATGGTAATTCCTCGATCAGAGCTAAAATCTCATCTTCCTTCAATAGAACGTTCCGAACAGCTGACATAATGCACTTTATTACATGAAAATAGAACGAAGAAAAAAATCACTATTCTAACACTCGAACAAAAAAATACAATTGTCGCACAGCCCGACGGTACTTACCAGTCCACTTTAGTTTTTTTGTGAAAATATATGAAAAATCCCTATAACTTCAATTGATTTCTTGTTTCTTCCAAAGTTCAACATGCAAATCAATTAAATACTTCATAAAATGACGAAATTTGCAATGGCTACTTTATTCTACAAAAATCAAAATTCAATGAAATTATTCTCTTCAAAGTGCAGTAAGCTTTGAAAAAAAAACCGTTGTAACGGTAGCTAAAACTAAACAAATACTTGTAGACCCACAAAATACATGGAGATTAAATGGTACTAAAAAGTCTCGTTGGGCGTGAATACCGTATTTTAGTCATACAGAGTTTTTACTTGAAGTTAAACATTGTGGTACTTACAAGTACCGTCGGTCAACAAAGGGTTAAAAGGCACACCGTGGACTGTAAAACAAGTGTTGAATAATAAGAAAGTAGCTGCAGTAAACGTGATATGGAGCGAGCTTTAAACGGTCATACTACCCATCCACTTATGGCTGTTTTATTATAAGCTTAAAACTAGAAGATAAAAATTTACGAGGTAGTATTAGATCCCCAACAGATGCATTCACCAACCGCAATATAATCGATTGCCAGACTATTTAACAGAACTTTGCAACTTTTGAATTCATTTTTATTTATCTCTTAAATATATGAACTACTAACTAGAAAAGCTTAAATATAACGCCGCCTAGATCTAGTAGGTAAAGCTAATATAATTAACACTTAGATGTGGACTAAAAGTCCACAAACCGCAATGTACAGAAAAAACGTTTCCTCATTAAGCCAGCAAAAATCGGTATGCTTTCCAAAACACAAAATACAAATTTTTTACCCAGGGCTTAGCTTTCTCAAAACCATTCATATGTGTGTTTGTACTTCTTGCACAATGACGGGACCTCCTGTTTTATGCGGACTCCGAACGGAAAATTTGAGATAAGCTTTTCTTGACAATTGATACTACTCGGATGGTTTGTCAGATCACCACGAGAGGAGGGCCAGTGAAAAACAATTTTGGGTGTTGCTTCACAAATTTTTCCAGTTTTTTTTTGCTGTCGCTAGGAGCACTAGCGTTGAACCTGATGGAACCTATACAAGATCACTTGTATAAATGTTGAACAATATCGGGGAGTTCACCGCCCCTTTTGGAAACCATTTTTTCAAAAGCTTTAATCGAAATTACGTTGCCACATTTACCAACGAACTTGTTTCCCAAAAGCATTTCATAAATCATATTATAGCATGGGTTAGCTTGTAGTAAAGCCATTCTTACCATACGGTGTTGTAGGCCCTCTCAAATTCAACCAGACAGGAATCATAGAACTGGACATGAATCGTATGTGAATTGGTATGGCATGATATTGACCTCTTGATATAAATCTATCAAACATTATGCTACATAATATGAACATAGAGTACAGTTCAAATGTGTCATGACAACAATATGTAAACACTACCATCAAATTAATGGATTCTAAGTTTGTTTGCCTTTGGCGAGCTTAGAAATAAGTAATACCAACTATCTATATGGTGCAACTAAAAATTATATTGAGTAATGAGTAATAAGAACTACTATATGTGAAGGCCTACTTTCGAAAGATTAATTTTTATATTAGGTGCCGGTCTTTCTTCTTTATCTCAGAGAACATTTTTAGCAATCTGTTTTTTTTTTATGAATACTATTATGCACACTATGCAGTGGTTAAGCAAATGGCTGCTATACGAAAAGACTTGATTCGACTCACAACTATTCATTGATTTCATTCACTCTCCTCCTTCCATGATTATTATTCTATTATTTGAGTGTTATCAATTTTCATTGTGAATCTTGTACTATCTAAGACGTAGGGATTATTTTTGTCACAGATAATTCTATATTACAGTTAATAAGCATCTCGTATGGGTTCTAGATTCTAACCAGAGATATGCTATTAAAATTCCCACCGATTGGTGTCATACAAAATTGCAAAGTCCGTACAGACCAAGCTTATCAAACTATAAAAAAACAGCAAGCATCTACAAATTCGGAATTGCTAGAACTGCAGCTACTACGTCAAGCAGTCATTCATGTTGAAATAATGCAAGAACAGGCGCCTTTACGCAAAATTAAAAAAAACCGAGTGGTTGCTGCACGACTGGGTCGTACGCAACTTTCTCTTTCACAGCGAGTTAATTTATAACAAAATATATACAAAATAATATTTATTTTGATTAATGATGCTAAAATGATATAAATAATGTTGAAATGTGATTATACGATTGTGTATTCCGTAATTGAAAGTAGTCGGTGTCCATGTAAATAATATCTAATGATTTTCCGTTATTGGCTAAAACTTTAGTGGGCCAAAACCAATTATGTTGAACTCATTAAAACAGTAATAGTAGTACACAAATTAAATTTCAATTTGTCCAAATAGTTTGCGAGGAATTGACAATTTTCTTTATATGGCCTATAAGCAAAAATGCGTTTTATTGATTTTTCCCAAAAAAAACTGAGTATGCAGTTTGGAACTGATAAGCTCACAGTATATATGAAGTTTAATCAAAATCGTTTGAGACGTTTTTGAGAAAAATGAGGTTATGTATGATTTTTATATGGCAGGTATCGGTAATAACATGGCTAAAAGCAAACAAAAAAATAGCCTAGAATTATGATCAAACAAACGCTAGATACGAAGTTTCTGGGCAGGCTTGTACTGACTGGGGAGGCTTGTACGGACAGACCGATCGACGAACCGATGGACGGAATTCCAAAAACCACTTTTTTGAGTTCCGCTATCATCGCAATGTTAGAATCAATCAAAATCTCGGGGTCGAACATTTTCACGAAAACAATGTCTTTCTCTTTAGAAGAGAAGGTTTAAAATCAGTTCAAACAATTAAACACTGCTACCATTAGAAATCAAAAACCTTTCTTTACAAATGTGTTAGTAAAGGGCTTTCCATAAATCTGATAAATCTTATAATTATATAGTTAATTTCGTCTTTGATAAGCGAGGAAAGAATTATATCGACAACATGTTAACCTATAATAATTCTCATGCCACAAGCCCATAGTAACTTTTCTTAAATTTGGAAATATAAAAAATTAATGAAAACTAAGCGAAGAAGTCAACAGTTCTTTTTATGAGGAGGGACCTGTGTTATTTTAGAAACGTCAATGTGTGAAGTTTCACTTCAACCTTATAGCACTCAATGGTCTCTTTTTTAATCCACAAGCTATTAGAAATTGCAAAAGGCTAACAAGATTAAAAAAATCCTTCCGCCAGACTTAGCTTTTCATATCCTTATTCGACTTTATTCCCTTTTTGTTCAGCATTACTAAATAAAGAAATTATAACCACTGAGAAGAAACTATCAACCCCTGACTGTTCAATTGAATTCATACCAAGTCTACCGCCTGAAGTCAGTATTTACCAAAACTCACAATCACACATAGACCTCTTGCGTGCGGACCCATGCACAACTACACACTCCATTTGCCAACAGATTGAGCTCCAAATCGAACAGATACCCCCAGGAGGATTTCCCCAAAAAAGGCAATGCCGTACTGATGAGCTAAACGTCCTAAACATGGGTATTCCAAGAGAATACAAATAGCCAGGCAAAAGCTTCAATGAAACATCACAATAAAAAGAATCATCAAAACGTACCTACAGATGCATGGTACCATCCACATCGCAGATACCACACTAAGATCTATCCGGTCAGAGCCGTGCTGCATGCCTGGAATGACCATGGAACGCCAATGAGCACGTTATTTTAATTTGGCTTAACTAGCGCTAAAAGGCGTGATTGGAATGCCTGCGTCCGTTGTTTTTATTTTCGTCGCGCACTGCTCATCTCTATAGCGGACTACGCGTTGCATCCGCAAATAGTCGTGTGTGCATAAAGTAACAGGCCCATGGAATGGTAATGTGGTGATTTTCTGCTGCGTGCGTGCATCCAGGAAGACCACATATCAATGATTTGAAACAGATGTCAGTGTAGCAGAAATATAAAAAATCGAAACTAACAAGTATAACAGAGGACAGCCGTAGTAAAAAAAAAAATACAAACACACATATACTAAAATGGATACCGAGTAAAGTGGATAGGTTTCGATGGGAAATAAGAAAATTGTAGGCAAGTCTTCATTCTTGGCAAGGTGTTGTTGCCGTACGGTCAGAGTCGAAGTCGTGGCAATTGCTGCCGCTTGGTTAGCCACGCACTGTAGTGGGTATGGGTAAGTATAATTCCACGCTTAGTGTGCCTGCAGCGTACGCGTGTGTACGCGGATGTAGATAGTTTTAATGGGTACCTAGCCCACTGGGGGCCTCAGTTACTAAGCTCATCAGACAGCATGATGATGTTTCATTTACATTTAGGCGGTAAGGCACTCACGCTTGCCACAGCATGGTAGTATAGTGAGAAGGCAACCAACCGGAATGTGAATTTGCTAGTTTTTTTTTGGATGAACTGTGCTCAATATTGTTATTATTATATCGTTGGAGGCTTTCAAATTCAAAATGATCTTAGTCTTGGAAATATCTAGTTTTCTTATCTAAGAAACCTTTGGAATGTAAAGGTTTAAAAAGCGTTTGCTTCAACCTCGTATGAATGAAAAGCTAAAACAATCGGAATCAAGTTTAGTGGTAAGCAATACTAAATTGTCAATCAAATGAAAATAATGAAAAGGATATCGGTAAAGTAAGGCAAAAGGGATTTAGGACTTCAAATTACTTTTCTTCTTCACAGGGTGGGCCAAAAGAGATCACCCTATTGGAAGATGCTCTTATTTTTGCAAATAGCCGCCAATGTCAAATCTGTTTTGACATTTGTGGACTAGACAGTTGTAGAATATGAGTAACAAGCCATGGAGCGATACACTCCCCATGAACGCGGAATAATCGTGTCTATTTTTTTGCGTAACAATTCGTCAACACGAGACATTGCCAAGAGTGGCCGGTCCCGGAGTGCCCGTTGTGCCGAGAATATCGCCGCTGTTGCCGAGTATGTCGCGCTGTCGCCGGAAACATCGACCAGACGCCGTGCCTCGCAATTAGCCATCAGCCGGTCGTCCCTAAGGCGAATTTTGGTCAAAGACTTGCGAATGTTCCCGTACAAAGTTCAGTCCGTGCATCAGCTGCTGCCTGTCGACTGATGAACGTGTGTAACTTACGCCCAAGCCATCCTCAATCTCGAGGAAGAAGTGGAAGATTTTTCGACCAAAATCATAATGAGCGATGAGGCAAGCAAAAAACAAGCAAAACTATCACTTCTGAAGCACCGAAAATCACCGAGTAATGCACTAGGAGCCATTACGCCCACGCAAAGTTATTGCATAGTGCGCTGTTTACGCTGGAAGAGTCATCGGGCCATTTTTTTCGAGAACACCGCTGGTCAAACGACAACATTGGACGGTGCGCGATGTAATTCCATGTTAACCGAGTTTTTCATGAAATGAGCGTCCCATTTATGAGATCAAACCTAGCTTCACTATTCATTTGTGTGTTTAAAGTTATATGACATATAAGAACTGATCGCAAGTATAGATACAAATCCATTGGTTAACACGATGGGCGGATCAACCAAATCATTAAAATGGAGCCTGATTTAAGTATAAAATTAAACCACTATGAACTTCATACGAAGAAATATTAAAAGTTGATCTTATTATGATCCTTGTATCGGGATTTTAGACCGGCCAATAATAAAAAAACGGTCGTGATGGTTAGTGCGGTGACTGACGCGCCTCATGACTGGGGTCGATATTCAATTTTTACTGATTCCGCTATCACGATTATCTGGCAAATAGTATGAGTAGCATTAACTTCCAAGAAAAACCGATCAGTGTTGCCATGTAACTGGAGGTAGCATTATCGTGCAGAAGTACTCAAGAACACATAGGCCTTGAGTAATAACGAGCCCTTTGTGACAAAAAATTGTAATTGAAAATTCAGAATATCTATTTGCAAATAGATCCGGACGGATTTGAAAAAAATTTCAATATGAAAAAAACACTGGGGTCCACCACTTCAAAACAATCTCACATACCTGTTGCTTACTTACTCCTAATACAAATAAAAAACGATCTCGAGATTTTTCGTCAAGCCATCATGGTGATGGAGGAGCTCGAAAAACAGAGTCTTTTGTCAGTCACTATTTTCAGTGATTGTCTTCAAATAATCTTCTGAAGAAGTTTTCGCAGAGTTTATTATTGACTGATCTAAAGAGTGAAGTAAATTTCGTGCGTCTTTTGGAGCTGAATTTCTAACATGGGACCTTTATGTTTATAGAAGATTGAATACTTGTAAAATTGAATAAACAAAACTTCGGAAGATGAATCCTTCTAATTTAAATGCTATTTCCTTTTTTCGATTTTCAAAACTGTCAATTTGTTTTATTTTTTGAAGGCAATGTACTGCGTTTTCTTTGATTTATATCAAACTTGAGTTTTTCGCAACCTACGAAACATATGTAGGTCCTCATTTACAGTACAGAACGATTTTGTTTGCATCTATGATTATGTGCAACAAAAGCACTGATTGGTTGCAATTACCATTTCTATTAACAGTTATAAGAGCACTGACATCACAAAATTTTTTTTTTTCCGTCGGCTGGTGGAAATCTTCATAGACACGATGAGCACGTGCCTAAAGTAGTGTGAGACTTTACCTCACTAAAACCACCACCATTTTTGTACTTGTATTGCAACTAAATATGCGCCTTATCTAGCAATGTTTTTATAATGAGTTAAGAATATTTGGCGAGTTATGAATATTTCCATAGTTGTATACCATGTGTCCAGACCGGCTTTAGCACTTTCTTGTATAACAGCAGCTTGTTATCAAGGTTAAGCTTCGAACGTTTTTCGAGTAACCAATTCGGTTCTCTGTATTTATTTTTAAGTTCTTCGCATTTCTTTTTTACATGCGACTTATATTTTAATTTTGCATCGAGTATTCGAGTGTCATTCCGAGATAATTCGCTTCATTTGCAAATGGAACTCGAACCGTATTCAGAAATGCAGGCAAACTATTTATCCGCTTATACGAAAAATCTACATTAATCGATTTGCTGTCGTAAAGTGCAACCCGCTAGAAATTTGTTCATTCATTAACCTCGTTGAGAGCATTTTGTAATTTCATATTTGTTTCCTCTATTGTTGTGCCAACTGCTAATATAGCTGTATCGTCAGCAAACGTAGCAACTATTGTATCGTTGGTTTGTGGGATATCACGTGTAAATAGGAGGTACAAGAGTGGTACAATGACGCTTTCTCGGGGAACTCTTGCCAATATTTCGTTGAACTCTGTATATTCGTTTCCAAGTTTCACACGGAAGAGTCTATGCTCAAGATACCACACGAGGATCTTATATAATTTTTCAGGTAGAACTTGTCGTAGTTTGTGTTAAAACCCTCTATACCAGACCTTGTCAAAAGCTTGCGACACTTCAAGAAATTAGCAAATTTCTTTTTTTCGAAAGCCTTTTCAATTACGTCAGTAATTCGATGCTTTCCAGAGCGAATTATTCGATTCCTTTCCAGCGGTTAGGCTTTGTAGACAAGATTCTACTGTATGGTTTTTAAATATTTTTAATCGAATTTGATAGCAGTTTAGATGTGTTTTATCTTGCGGGGCACAAGTTTGGTGCCATATTTTAAGACCTTTTTTTTTTGTCTAGCCAAATCTTTTATTTGCCTCTCTATTTTCCGTTGTTGAGTTGTTTGATTCCATGCTGCGGAAATAATAATTATTTGTAAGGATCTGTCAATAATAAAATGATTCATCGACCACCAAAGAATATTAGGCAGTCTGTATGCTGTCGAAATGACTTATAAAATAGAATGTCAAACCCAATCCATTTTTGGAGCAACAGCCTCGTTAGTATCCATGGACTAAATTTATCTCACAATGCCGATATAAGAATTTTTTTTTGTGTCAATATTAACTACTCGGATAATCTCGAGAAGAGAGCCAGTGTACATTAACGTGTCAGGACCGTAGCAACAAAAAAAAGGTAACCTTCTGAATTGCGACAACTACGGAGGCATAAGTCTCATCAACATCGCTCACAAGATCCTAATTGACGTAATATATGAACGCCTGAAACCGTTTACCAACAACCTGATCGGCCCTTATCAGTGTGGTTTTAGGCCAGGAAAGTCTACAACCAATCAAATGTTCACACGTCACAGATCCTGGAAAGACCTAACAAGTCCATATCGATACCCATCACTTATTCATCGATTTCAAAGTCGCATACGACACCATTGATAGAGACGAACTATACACAGCCATGTCTAGTTTTGGTATAAAGGAGGATGACAATGGAGAATTCTTGTTGCTCTGTCAGCTACGTAAACGACCTCACCGACACATTCGATAACAAGCAAAATTGGGTTAAGCAGAAAATGGACTTAGTTTATGCTGTCAACACGAAAGGACACACAACAACGATGAATCGGACAAAACCTCACCATTGACAGATATAACTTGAGGTAGTACCGGACTTTGTCTACCTCGTCTTCGCTGACAACAACATCTCGTCAGAAATTAAACCAAGAATGACTCTTGCCAACAGCTGTTTCTGTGGGCTAAGAAGGCAATTAAGTAGTAAGTTTATAAAACCCTGATCATCCAAATCCTGCTCTACGGCGCTGAAGCATGGACCGTATCAAGAATTCGAGTGGGAAATTCTTCGAAAAATCTTCGGCGGCCTTTGCGTTGACGGGCTATGGAGACGAAGATTCAACCAAGAACTATTCGAACTATACAGTGACATGCCTCTGGTAAAAAAGAACTCTGCATTGCACGTTGAAGATGTCTAGGACATGTAAAACGAATGGACACAAATACTCCGGTTCGCAGAGTCCTCTTATCCCAGCCAGACGTCGGACGCAGTAGAGGAAGCCCTCGCCTTTAGTGGAGCACATGTAGAAACCGAACTCAACCAACTTGGAGTGAGTAACTGGAGGCATGTTGGTTGAGGCTCAGGTTCATTCCGGAATGTAGCGCCATTTAAGTAGCAATACGTTCGTCGTTGAGTGCGCTCAGCGATTGACATGACTGAGCGCACTCTTTGGTATAAGTTAGTAGATTCAAAGATTTACGGAAGATTGTGCTCTTAATGTTGCCTTGGGAGTTATAGATGTGGGCTGACAATAGAGTGTGCATCTTAAAAACAGCATTGCATACGAAATTCATCGTCTCACTTACTCTTTGGTGTAACAAAATCATGCACAGTATTTCCACAGCCAATTGCTAATAAGCTCGCAGGCACAAAATCATTTTATTCAGCCTGATACTTCCCTCTTCTTTTGAATCTAACTTCATCCAAATTAGGTAAGATATTCATAGCAATGGATATTGATTTCGGACCTGATCAGAGCTTAAATTGAGTCGCACATCGGAAATTAAATCATCAATCACTAGCTAATAAGTCAATTCGCTAAGAATCTTAATATGCACATTTAATAAAAACGTTAGTTATCGCCAGATATCTCCAAAATTAATAAATAATGTATCGCAGTCTCAATAGGTTTTTTTCTTTTTACTAATTTTCAGCATTTTGATATGTTTGAAGACAGTTTGATGACATTTGAAGATCTGATTCAGGTAAACAGTTGGTATCCAAGGTTTTTATAAAAGCATATCGTAATTTTACAGTACTACGATTTATCAGTTTAATTTAATACCCAAAGGGGGTATTAGAAGCATTTGCGTAATCATTGCAAAATTTCTCTGTGAAATGTTTTTAATTCTTGAAACGAGTAGGATATTAAACCCATATATGTCTTTCAAAATGCATTCCTTTAATCTTCAAATATTATTTCCCTAAGTATATCGCAAATTACAATTATTCTAATCTCGTATATAAGAGTTTACTATTTACCAAAATAATAAAAAAACAATCAATTTCATAATCCGAATTCTCTTCTCCGAAGCATTAACAAATAACAATCACAAAATAAGTATAGACAACTTCTAACTACACATCAATATTTTCTAAATATTTGAATGGTACTAATCTTTAAAAACCATTTGACCATCGTTATACAATCATTTACCACTTCCTAAATCCGTTTATCCACAATAGAACAATAAACCTTCAACAACAGTCAAAAGTCATCGACTTTTCATTGGCAATTGCTTTCGATTAGTAATGCACTAATTACCACAGCAACTCTGGCGTAAGTATGACTTTCACTTCCCTTGTGTTCCTTAACAGTACTTACACCAGCAAGTCAAACACCTATAAAAATAAATGACTCGTTGGGCAAATAACCGAACCGACTGCAACCTGCAGGATCGCATTTATGGTTGTGTTCCGAAAAAAATTACAAAAATCCCAACCACCTTGCTCACCCATATGCTCAAATTTGCTGCGCGCTGCGGCAAACATCGTCAAAAGCAAGAAAAAAACATTTATGGTCCATAAAAATCCTTCCTAGCCTTTGTTTATGTTTCGGTAACCTTGAGCAAATAAAAAGCAAAATCCCAATACCCACACAAGGACATTCACGTTCCATAACGAACAAGGAAACCGAGTCCACTGGTCTCGGTGATGTTGATTCGTTTTTTTTTATTTTTACGATTATTGCATAAAAATCCATAAGAGAGTGAACCTGTTGATATCTTATCGTTAGACTAGCTTACACAATGCTACTCTGAGTGTATGTTTGGGCCACGGATTATGGCTTTATTACCTTTAGGTAGCTTAACCTTCCATTTCGCAGATGGGAGGGAATATAATCAAATCCAAATGGGAAATAGTGTGTAAATCTGTCATAAGCAAAGTGCAGGACGGCGAACAACACACAAAATGAAAATGACAAAGGACGAAAATATTACAATAAATTTTAATAAATATGAAGTTCTCGGTGTTTTATGAAAACAAAAGCAAAAAGAGAGACACATCAAGGTGTAGGGATACATGTAAAAAATGTAAACCTTTGCCTCACAAGACAATAAATGAAATTCACTGAGTGTGCAACAAATTTGAAGGAAATCCTTGCAGGACAAATGTGACTGCACACATTTAGGAAAGGGCATGGCAGGATAACAAAAAAATGGAAAAGAACCAAGTGACAAATTTTGAACTGAAATATGATTTATGAGTTCCATAGTCCGTGAGAGAACAGATGAAAAATACTCCTTACTTGTTAGAAACATGGGTTGCTGCGGAATAAGAAATATCACGTCCTTAGCTGAACAGAAGCGTTTCCTTTATATCATTTTTCTTTTGCCGAAACCAACTAGCGTGATAAATTAGTACGAAACCGAATGGATTTATATTTCAATTTGTGGCTCCTGTTTCGGGTAGGTATGGATGAGTGTGGTATAACTCGATAAAAATAAATGGAAAATAGAAGTAGATTCCCTAACGAGAGGAATATTTAACACCCTGACCGGAAAATATCAAACGGGAGAAGACAGCAAAAAATTAAATAAACAAAAACAATATGGGCAGAGCTTCACTTGTATTATGAAGCCGTAATGAATTATCCATCAAATAAACTAACGCGGAAACAACTCTTGTATGGATTGTCAATAAGTTCTCACCTTTCTTATGAGGCATATCGACTGCCAACCCATACGAATTGTCCTCAGAGGCTCCATTACGTAATTACCAATTTTTAACTTAACGGGCTCACGGCCCTGCCCGCTTTCTTGCTTATTTTCCAGCACTCTGCACTGTATAGTTAAACTGTAAAACTGGATGAAGGTCCGGAAGAGCATACATTTGGACTTTTGGGTTAAGGGTTTTGATCCCATTTGTTTTGCTAAACCAAAAGAGCATCGGTTTCTAAGGTGTAGTCTTCGCCGTATATCCCCTAAGATGTCGTTCCTTGAAGTTGATTCCGAGGTAGATGAACTCTATAAAAATGTCGAAATGTTGCCTTCAACTACTATTGTATCTCAACTATGATACTTCCTTGTACATCTCGACAGAATTATGTTCGAGCCTTGTATCATTGGCTTTAACGTTTTCCACTTTGGTAAAGTTTTGCGAATATCGTCCCTGGAGTGGCACCTCACTGCATCCTTTATCGCGCGCATTTCTTGCTTTTTTTCTTCTTTCTGAAAAGCCGGTGTTCTTCCCTTCTTCTTTGCCTGTAGAACTCAATTGCAGCTCTCGTCTTCACCTGCGGCTTAGCCTAATACGCCTTGTTCTTGACTGAGAGCACCTGTCGGCATTCCTCATCAAACCAGAAGTTTCTTGATGGTGGGCGCGAGAAGCCTAAGATCTAAAGGCTTAATGGCATCGTTGCCCTTGTTCTTCGACATTCGATGCTGGTGGTATGGTGTTAATCAAGAGATTATAGGATAAACCTTGCGCCAATTTGCTACGAAAATCCCTGTAACTTTGTATCCAATTTATTATGGACCAATAAGCGTATCTACCATTACATCGTTTAAACAGTTCTCCTCCTGGAGACTTGCATCTGTTTTCCCAAAATCAATAGTAGAAGTGCTGCGAATCTCCCGATAACTCTTCAACGTTGTAAACGAATCCAGCTGATCCTTATTTACTTCGAGTATGTCTCGGCGTATCAATTCGATGTTCTCCTTGTCTTTCTCCTCATCAACTTCGTTTGGTGGTGGTTTTGATGGTACTGCGTGTGGTTCCACCTCATCTACTGGAAGCTTATTCTTCAGTGCTTCAACCAACTTACTTTCAGCAGATGCAACGGGTACGGGTGCTATTTGTGCATCTGTAGGCTTCTAAAGAGATGGCTCCTCTTGAGCTACTGCGTTCATATTTGCCTGACCCTGTGATGCAATGATCAGCAATGGCAACGGTAATGGCACTCCTGAATCCTGAGCATTGGCATTATTTTTAACAAGTCGGTTCCTTTAAGGTGGCTTATTTATGTCCTTAGTCGGCTCCCCACAACAAATCCGCATGCTTATATGTGCAGTCTGGAGTGGCAGCTGTAATAATTATCGCATGTTATTCTTTTATGTATTCCTGATCATCTCCAATATTCTTTCTGGATTGCATTAATGTATACCTCGTATACCACGTGGGGACAGATTTTCCTTTTTGGGATGTACAGCGTTCGTACGTTCCAGGAGCATACTTGCAAGTCATTGTTCTTGGACGTTCCGGGTCTGGTTTGTATTTGAGGGGGTTTATTATCCAGCTTTCTCACAACTAACACTTTTTTTGTGGCAAGGAAGTTACCCTAACATCACTTCTCCCAACCTGCAGTGCCAGTTCCAATTTATTACATACCTGTAGGACACGGGGTCGTCAGTATCCGTTATGGGATTGAGCCCCTGCAGTTGGCCTTTCGGCTCACCCGCATCTATCTATGATCAAAGATCCAGACTTACCTTTGAGATTCCTAGATGACCTGTTGTCCGAATATGTCGAAGTAGTTGGTTGTTCACTTTGTCCATCCTAAGTAGGACTGTATACTTGACCGTTGAACTCTATCTATCATAAGTCTACTCATCGATATAATAAAAGATGTCTTTATGTTCAGAACTGCACTCACATCTTCATTTGGATAGCAATATGCGCTAATGCTGGAATTACCTTAGAATTCCATTACGGCCGTTAATCTCGATTTTCTTAAACGTAAGCCAATTTTAATTTCAAACAACCTTCATTATGATCAAGACAGACTCATCATACATCATCTTAAATAATAATCCCTGTAAATTTGAATAGGAATTGTTGATGGATGAGGAAGATAAGCTTAAATGTCTAGGATTAAATGCATCTTTCAGATTAGTATATCGTAATTTACATTCAGATTCCTATAGTTGTATTTCTTTTTGAACTTTATAAGATGCTTTGACTTCTGTAACTTATTTGTTACCATCGCTCGGAAGTAAAAACTTAAAAATATTTTTTTCTAAGTGTGTTAAAAAAGTTGCTAAGTCATCTTATCGGAGTTAGTAACACTTGCAATGTAAATGTTACTTAGTGAGCAAGAAATAACAATTTTATGAAATTCTAGTCAAAGTTTCTGGGCAGCACAGAAACTTTATGAAGCTTTTTAAAATGTATGAGGACTTTTGATTTACAATATTGAAGAAAGTGTCTCTATCATGAGATCATGTCATTTTTTCAGTGCGAGATTATTCTATTTTCAGGAGAAACCCGAGATAAGTCAGAGTCAACCCAACTGCTTTAGTGTTTTTATTTTAGATTAAGTGATCTGGTTTAACTTTGAGTTAAATCACGACTGATAACTCGGACCTTTAGGTACAAGCCCTATATTCTACATATTTAATAAAATAAATTATTTCCATATCCAGGTTTATAATATGCGCAGGCGGAAACATCTTAATTTTGAAGCATTTCATGTATAGTACCAACACTTATTCGAAAACTCTCCGAAATTATTGAAATTATCAAAGCAGAGAGCTTACTACGTCACTGCGAAACCAAACTACGGACCAATCCAAATAAACGTTCTAGAGTTGACTGAAGTTTGACTAGTTCCTTATTAATCTGTCAATATTTATCAGCTGTTAAAAATCCTGCCGGACTTGGTTAACACTGGTATTTCGTAAAACCTATGAAGTCATCTCCAATTGCTGCTTTTTGTTGAAAAAATGTTTTTTCTTTCGATTAAGCTAGGTTGAGAGGCTGCATTGTCCTTTTTTCCAATGCACCTTTTTACCTTCGTCCATCCCTATATTTTTTTCCATGTCTTACATCGAAGGGCCTTAATTTCTGCATTTTTTGTCACCACTCTTTCGTTCCTGCAAACATCATAATAAAACGGGCATCTTTTGGAGGTAGTAGGTGGAAAATCTATTAGTTGGAGGCCATCGTCTAATTCCGTTTCATGAAGACCGTGTCTTTCAGCAAATCTATCGACATCGTCGGCTCCATCCAGATGATAATAAAATACCACGGTGTGGTATTGATTCCCAAAATCAATTCAAAAAATCTTGATACGGTCCTCCAAATGAATCATTACATGTGTCATTTGTGGAACTGTAATAGATGACTCAAAAAAAGTTCTTTATGACTTGGTGGTTGGTATTATATCGTCTCTTATATCAACCCATATTATAAATGAATCCACTTCCCTCTGTTAGAGCGTCGGTGTAATAGTAAAAGGACAGATTCAGCCGCTTCCTGGATTTTTCTGAATCTGCCAAGTCTTTACAAGGGATTCGTTGGCAATTGCAAAGTTGGGAACTTAGCGATCACCACTTGATATAATTGTAATTGGTTGGCATCAACAAACGCTTGTTTTTCCATTTAATGAAACCGTTAAAACATTTCAATTTACCACAACTATGTGCCAATGATATAGAACGAATTGGATCAAAAATTCCTTGGGCAGCATTACCAGACAACGATAGCCAAGTTTGTTTGGCCGAATATTAAAAGTGTGGCTGTAAAAGACCTGAATGAAGACTATGTAATCCGCAGATTTTAATGTTGAACGTCTTGATGATCGCTGCCATGCTAAATTCTACAAGTCATACAAATGATCTTAAACAAAACATAGTCCCATTCAAAACGGATGATTTAATACAGGTGCTTAAAAAAAAAGATTGGTTAAAAAAAATGCAATATGTATAGCTGTTTATTTATACATATTACCGTCTCTTAATTCCCGCAAGTCAGATGCTTTATACATTAGGATTTTGTAAAGCACAGTTTCGGGATGTCGCACAATTTCTGTTATTTGAGAAATGACCTAGCTCTCTGATGAAGATACGAAATACAAAACGAATATCTAAATGTTTTGGAATTCTTTCTTAGTGGAATAAATACTCTGAAATGTCTGCATATAAATAATTCTCCGCATTTATGTCATCAACAATGTACACAAAACTAGATAAATTTATTCTTCAAACCAAAAAAGGTTAATTGAGGCATGTGTTGTCTTCTTTATAACTCCTCCCGTCTGCGTCATTACCGAATTATTATTTTCTGTGCACAAACATTTGACAGATGAGACAAAAATTTCATTAAGCAAATTCGTTCCATATCTAACCATGTCTACACCATTGACACTGATGATGATGTGCTATAGCTTATCATGGTACCCTCTTTGCCTCTTCTTCTTCGTTAAACATCACTGCATTTCCTCTTCCCAGTGATACTATTTCAAGGGCGTGTAATAAGACGAGGGAATAAATTCATGAGCCCCAGAGATCTTACATGCTCCTTTGGAAAAAAAATTTCCTTCTACCAATTTACCTCCGACACCACGGTCGCAACCATCCGCCTCGTCGTCGTCGTCACAGTTTTGGATGCGGCATTTTCATCTTCGTAAATTCTATCGAATTAAGTGTGGATAGCAAAAAGGAGTCATATAAACGATTACGTTGGTTGATCCCCAGGGATTCCACCCGTGTGCAAAGTGTACGAGTATAATATAGTTTCCAAGCAGCAGAGCATAGGGACCAGCTAAGGAAGAATCCACTTGGAAAAGTTATTCCCCCTTGTTGCCTGGCTGCTGCCAGTACAGTGCTGCAGAAGTTCTGAGTTGTGTTCAACCGAAGAAAGTATCTTTTCGCTTCGAAGCAACATAGCCTTCCTTAAGAGTTTCATTGATATGAAACCGTAATAGAATACGAGAGCTTGCTCCATAGATATTTCTTCGCTCGGTTCGCTTGAATTGTGCCGCCTGCCTGGTTCTCCCTTCTTTGGCAAATGCTGGGATAAAGTTCTGTTGTTTATTTTATCATTATCTGAGGCAATTTTTCTAAGTGGAACCAATCTGCTTTTGCCACTTGGTGGATTATTTTTCCTCACGCTTAGTTGGATCTCTTTTTTATTTTATGATAGTTATTTCATTCAATAAATCGGTGATGTGATTTTGCTCCGGTCGAAGCTACACGAATGCTAACCGGATGAATAAGAAATTTTGATTTTGCAATCATCGACAATTCGTTTGCGGGAAGCTGTATAAATTATTAAGGGAGTTATTGAATTTGAGTAATATTGGACAGGACAGGTAATCCCTATGAGGTAGTTGGATGATAAAGTTTTTTTTCTATTTATGATTGTTAATAAATGAGACATTGAGAGCAGGAGTGGTATAACCCACATTTTATCAACTTTGAGTAAATTTCGCCATCATGACGAATACAAATATTTTATTCGATGCAAAAGTGGTGTCACTAATTGTGTTATGCTTTTCGTTTTTCAATTTTTATTTAAAAAATAAATCAAATAATGCGGTTTTATTTGTTTGTAAAATGTTTAACCAAGAATATCCAGTTTGGGATTACTCTGCTACTGTTCTCAGTGCTTCAAATAAGGTCGTTTAAAAACCATATGGTTAACTATTTATAAGTCAACCTAATTAAAAAGGAAGAATATATTTTAAGTAGATGCATGTCTGCTAATCTTCGTCAATAATTGAAACATTTCTAGTTCGCTAATTATATTTTTATATCAAATGACGTTTCGTTTATCAAAGTGTAAAAGCCTAAACAAAATCCTATAGAGATAAACAATGAAAAAAAGTAGTCAAAGTCGATGCAGAGATTATGAAAGATTTTTTCTGCATATAGTTGAACTGAGTTCGAAAAAAAACTTCATCTTTCAGGCTGAACACATCATTTAATAACTTCCACCACAGCAAACATTACCAGCCACCCGATCTAAATGAAGTGGAACTATCAATGTCTAAACTTAAGCACGACAAAGACGGCCTTCCTGTCGAGTTATATAAAGCCGGTGGCAATAATTTGGTAAGTAATATACACCAAATCATTACCACATTTAATCCCCAAAAAATATCATGGTTATGCATTGTTGGGTAACTTCTTTAACATTCTTCTTGATAGGAATGTGCACAACTTCCGAGCGGATATTAGGGGCTAAATCTTCACTAAATCTGTGCAACTACTAGCACACAACAAGGATATTGACAACTACAGAACAAGATGTCATAGCCACGTTTGCTAACATAAAGCAGAAAGCGGCGAAAATGGGACTTGCAAACTGGCACACAACATCGATGAATTGATGTTGACATAATATAATACTTTGATATAAAACCAGTTAAATCAGATAAGGACATACCTTCATAAATTAAAAAAAGAATTACTCTTTGCAAACCGTTCGCCCTTACTCGAACTACGAAGGGGATACTAGGAAGATATAAGACCCTGATCATCACAGCTCTGCGTATGCCGCTTCTTTCTCTACTTATAATGTATTTCCTAAAATTATGTTAAGGAGGTTACGAGGCAGTGCGTCGCAAAACTTTAATCCTGTTTTGACATCGAATATTTCGGTGAGGTCCTTGCCGATCCTGATGGAGCAGATTTTGGGTGGTATACCAAAACTATTCATAGCTGCGGATAAATCAGGTTGATGGTATCCGGTGTCAGGCGTTCACATATTATGGCAAATGGGATGATGTATGCGATGTTGAGGAGACTATGTAGTAGGAAGGCCGTAATTTTCGGCAGACTTGTTAAGCTCAAGTTTAGATATTGCTGTCTTCACTTCACTTCACTTAATTTATTCTTCGAGTTGTCACCATCATTTAACAGTTTTAAGGAGCTGTTCTTTCATATTCTCAGCATCGACTATGTCTCAACTACGATCTTTTCTTTTTCATCTCGACAGGATTCTACAGCTTTCTTTCATTCCTTTTGAAGAATTACATTTGGTAATATGACTCTCCATGACGCGCTTTTCTTGCTCGATGTTCGTTTTTTCCTTCATCTGACGCTCTAAATTGACCATGTTTTTGGCTGTGGGCATCTTTCTGCGTTCTTACTCAAACCGAGGATTTCTTGCAGGTGAAAAACCTAGCACAGGAGTTGCGGCTGTTCGATTGGCCTTTTGATATCGTCGACGATGCTCCTTGACAGTGCCGTGGCGTTAAACGAAAGGTGGAAGGATAGGCGTTCTGCAAAGGACTTGGCGGTCTCTTACGATTGCAGACTTTCGACATTCAATTATTTTACAGTATTTCATTTTTTTCTTCGAGTAATGGATATTCGGGTTCTTAACTTCGTTAATCATTTCGTTCCGCAACGAAGTCAATTAGCCTAACTCCTTTGGCAGTCGTGTTGTTATGTAGTCTCTATTTTTCGACAATACTGCTAAAGTTTGTGCAGGAGATCTTACAAACAGTCTTTCGCTGTATTATCTTTTTTCTTCGTCTGTGGTGAATATGGTATTCATGCGTTCGGTACTTTATTTAGGGCGTAAAGCATACACTACAACACGGACCGTGAAAGACGTCACAGATTCCATCCTCCTTTTGGTAGGCCCATACCATTTTATTTCCTGGAGGCAGTAATGTCTGCTTTGTAGCAACTTAGAGTTGCCGCTAGTTGTTCGGCAGCATGTCTTCAATTTAATGTTCGCTCATTCCAGGTGCAGACACCCACGTCGATGTCCTTTTTACAGTGGCCAACAATAAATTAATCCTTTCGGAGGCTATTAAATGCTTCATAACAAGTTTTTTTTTACCTGAGTGGGCAGGTAGGCTAAAGCACAACCCACTTGCTAATGCACAATCAAGGACTTGAGTACTTAAAGAAGCTTCTTGGACTGTAAGAAAATCACTTAAAGGCATTAACTAATATTTCCTGTCCTTGGTAGAGAATATCTTTGGCTGAATGGAGTAGAAATCTACATCAATCATACTGAAGTTCGGAAGTAGAAGCATTTATCTAAAAACCTGGTTACTAAAGATGCATACACAGCTAATATGATAAGATTTAGTGTAAGAGCACCTTCCTATAGGCATAATACACTTCATCCATTTAGTGCTCCATCAAAGCATTTTCCCTTATACATTCATCATTTGTGACTAAACAAAAATATAAAAATGCAATCATTGTAATTTTGCGCCATAATTCGCGTGTACCACTCAATTTCAAGAAATCGTTTATTGTGGTTTTGTTGTTTTTTTGCAGTGAGGACTTCATCGATCGACAAAAATATATTTATTGACTCCGCTGATCAAATTGACTGATTGTTTTTATTCATGCACGCGCGCGCTCAGCCATTGTGTGTAAAGAATTGTCGAAGGCGACAAGACAAGCAAGAACCAAACCACGAAAAGACAAAAAAAAAGTCAACCTAAGTGCTGTACCAAACACACGAGACATTAAATTAAGTCATATATTTTCTTTCGGTCTCCTCGGAAAGTGCCCTTGTTTTTGTTCCAATGTAACGCGCGCTCTGCCTTTTTTTTTCATTCGGTCCCCTTTGCGATCCAAGAGTACATTGTGTGTAGATATTGTGCACCCCTATGTCTCCAGAGAACACTGAAAAGATACACAAAAACCCATCGAATAAAAACAGCAACAGTTTCACGTCGTAAATTTTATACTTACTTCATCGATCACTGGCAATGCGCTCCATCGTCCAGGCTCCGTCCCCCTACCGTTCCCATGGGTACTCGCGCCCATACAGGTACAGCCAATCGACTGCGGCGCGTGGAACAATGTGAACAAGATCATAATGTGGAAAATCCGTGACAAACAAGTCACAATTTACATTGAATGGGGCCCCAGATACCCCCGAAATAGTTGCCTACATATATAAGACATATACCCAACATGAGAAGTATATAAATAACTACGCCTCACCATCATCATCGCCATCGTCATCGATTGGAATTCAAAGAAGAGCACAGAAATTCAGAAAAAAAAATGCAAACGAACTAGGATACAAATGAAACAGAAAAAAACCTGCGCTATCCATTCATTAATTGCAAGGGTCTCGCGCAGGGCCTCCTGTGTCTCCGATCCAGAAACCATCAATTAGCACTTTTGCGATAAGCAGGCAGATACGCGAATCAAACATAAGCACATCGAGGCCAGTGGCGGCAAATTTCGTCAGGTTAACGCTTAGCACCGCTGCATGCACCTGCAGGTGATATAGACCTGATTCCGTTTTTTTGCTTATTTCGCCTGTTTTTTTTTTTAATCAGAAAGTCAGCACATCGAACATTCTTGGATACCATTCCTGAACATTGTACAGTAACAGTGTCTGGTTTGAAGGTGGACGATGACGTTATGAGTGTCGATGTCTTCCGATTTCGAATTGCTGCAGCGCAGCAACTTCATCTTGCACCTTTACACAGTACAAGGGAATGTTGTTGTGACGATGAGGTTTTGCGGCTACTGCCCACACGTTGATGGTTTTCATCGTACCCAATATCAAGCAGTGGTAACAATTTGTCCTCATTTAGAGTTGGTATCATGGAATTGGAATATACTGGCCAGATGAGGTGACATGTCAGAAAGGCTTGTACTCGGATGTATCACTAATTTCGGTGAAGTTAGAGTTTTTTGGTTAATTAAGTTGTGCTCGAAAGTGGAGTCTGTTATGAAGATGGTTTGTGTTGGTTAAAATTAGTTTTGACAGATGTACCGATTGTATTTGTTATTTTACTGTATAAATAGTTGAAACTTGTCCTTCTAATGTAATTTTATTTCCGTTAAAGCAAGAGGACCGTAATTATAAATATATAACCGTATATTCCTAGGGCAATATTTGCAAAGCAAATGTTTTTTTGTAGCATTACTTTAGCATTACGTAAGAATTTTACGGTTTTGCAGGTAGATTACGTCTGTTGCGAATACACCATACCACCAGCATGTCGAAGATCAATGGCAACGATGCCAACAAGCCATTAGATCAGCCGCAACTAATGTGTTGGTTTTCTCGCGCCCACCAGCAAGAAACGCCTGTTTTGATGAGGAATGCCGAAAAATGCTCGCAGCCAAGAGAGCTGCCATTGAGCTCTATAGGTAAAGAAGATGGGAGAACATCGGATTTTCAGAAAGAAGAAAAGAGTGCAAGAAGAGCGCGTTCGAGGAGAGATGGCACTCCAGGAACGATGTTCGCAAGTTTTACCAAAGTGTAAAACGTTACAACCAAGGATACAAGGCTCGAACTGAACCCTGTAGAGATAAACAAGGAAATATCATAGTTGAGACACAGTCGATGCTGAGGACTTGGGAGAACCACTTCTGTAGACTGTTAAATGACGGTGACGAACAACATTTCGCTGTCAGACAGAACGAACCATTCAATTGGCAACAACAGCGAAAACTGCCAACCATCCGAACTGAGTAAGAGTTAGAAAGCAATATCAAAACTCATGCCTAATAAGGCTGCCCGAACTGAGGGCCTTCTAGCTGAACTTTATAAATCCGGCGGAGATGAATTGGTAAATAATATCCACCAACTCATAAGCCAAATCTGATCGGACAAAGGTATGCCTTAAGAATGGAACCTCAGCATCGTTTGTCCGATCCACAAAAATGGAAACCCTCTAAACTACGCCAACTGCAGAAGCATAAGTCTCTTCAACATCGCCTACAAGATCCTATCTGCCGTATTTTCAAAAAAATCGGTGCACCTACGAGCATACACCGACGATATTGGCATCATTGGTAGGACTCAACGGTATGTCATAGCCACGTTTGCTAGTATTGAGAAGGAAGCGGCAAAAATGGGTTAAGCAGTAAATGAGGGCAGATATAACTTTGAGGTAGTACGGGACTCTGTCCCGCTATATACGCTGACAACAACATCTCGTCAAAATTTAAACAAAAAATTTCTCTTGCCAACCGCTGTTTCTGCGGGCTAAAAGGAAGTGTATTAGTAAAGCTCTCAGTCAACTACTAAGGAATACCTATATAAGAACATTTTTTCGAGGTTTTAGCAAATGCCAAAGCCGATGTTTTTGGTGGTCGACTATTTTTTCTTTGGGCAATGCGTACGTGTCCCTTGCAATTGATATGATTAAATTAATACTATAAATGTAAACATTAACAATTATTCGAGAGTGGCTTGATGATCGATTATTCACTTTCACTGTCGACCTTTTTCGAGTCGATATCGATTTTTAAGAATCGACATTTTGATCAGTCGGTATTTTTCGAAAGTCGACATTTTGATGATCGACTTTTCTTAAAACCATATTTTAAAAATCGGAAAATCGCACCCAACCTCAATATAAAAATATTTATAACCCTTTGAGCATAGTGGCGCTACAGTTAAGTGGCGCTACAGTCCGGAATGAACCTGGGCCTCAACCAACACGCCTCTCCAATTAGCCCGGTCCCTAGCTAACTGCCTCCAGTTGCGCACTCCAAGTTGGTTGAGGTCGGTTTCTACTTGTGCGCGCCACTTAAGGCGAGGTCTTCCTCTACTGCGTCCGACGTGCGGAGTTTTCAACTGCAGCTCGTCTTCACCTGCAGCTTAGCCTTGTAGGCCTCGTTCTTGGCTACGAGCATCTGTCGGCGTGTAGGATATGTTTTCCGACAATACTGCTAAAGATGTCTTCTCTTCCTACCTTTGCGTTAAACGCACCGTGTGCTGGTAGTGGCATTTCGTTCCGTCGCGAAGTCAATTAGCCTAAGTCGGTTACCAGACGCGTTGTCGTGTAGGCTATGTTTTCCGACAATACTGCTAAAGAGGTCTTCTCTTCCTACCTTTGCGTTTAAATTTCCCAGCACGATTTTAACATCGTACTTCGGTAGTGGCTCATAGGTTTTGTCAAGGAGCTCATAGAAGCAGTCCTTAGCTATTCATCTTCTTCCTCCGTTGGGGCGTGAGCGCATATAAGGCTAATGTTGGCGAATTTGGCCTTGATGCAGATCGTTACAATGCGTTCGCTTATGTCTTGGAAACATAAGACTTCTTGCCTAAGTCTGGCACTTATAGCAAATCTGCACCCGAATAGTCGCTGTTTCTGCTCACTATAACACTGTCCGTAGTAGATGTCACAGTCTTTCATCCTCTTTTTGCCGGCCCGTCCCATCGTATGGCAGTAATGTCTGCTTTGTAGCAGTTTAGTGCTTCCGCTAGTTGTTCGCTTGCACCTCTCCTGTTTAATGTTCTCACATTCCAGGTGCAGATACGAACGTCGTTGTCCTTCAATGTCGTCAACAATAAAATCAGTCCTTTCCGAGGCTATTGGTTGCTTCGTAACCTTTAGATTTTTCAATGTTTGGGTAGTTAACCCAAAGCACAACCCCTAACCTGGAGGGCCAGTTCCATATTATTAGATACCCCTAGGACACGGGGTCATCAGTATACACTACGGGATTGAGCGCTGCCGTTGGCCTTTCGATTCACTTGCCACCAGCTGTGTTCAAGGGGCTTGAATAACCCTTGAAATTCCTAGACAACCTGTTGTCCGAATATGTCGAAGCAGCTTGTCTAGGTTCGCCTGGGACAGCAGGCCGGGTATTCATTCCGTGCCATTCTGACCTTGCTGTTTATAGTGTTGCTGTTTTTCGTCGTGTTATCAACACTCGCACTTATCGTTTATCAAGTCAAATCCGGTTGGATGAGACCCGTACCCGATGGTTCCCACTTGGAGGTAAAAAATAAGCACTTAATGTGTAGTCAGAGTTACAACACTGGGCATTGCCAAGTTAAAACCAATCAGAGTCTACGCTCGTTCTACAACACCCAACCACCTTTGAGCATATGCAAATTGTAATAAAAAAACTAGTAGAAACTCATGCAGTAGATGTATATATCTGTCGTTTATACAGGTTTGGCTCTCTCGATTAGGGTGAACCCGCCATGGTCAGTTTTACCCGTACCCAGCGAAAACAGATGGTCAGAAAAAATTAGTCTACAAGAACAACAAATTAAAGATTATGAATTCACAAATTGAATAATTATGAAAAATCGATTGAAAACTTATTATATACAGTTTTAAATGACATAACTTTTATTAAATTAATATAATGCATGGGGAACTTCGAATACAACGCCATTTATTTTTAACAGAAATAAAAGTCATTATAAACTAAATATTTGTGGATGTCAATGTCGTCAGCTTATAAGTCTTATGCAACAAACAGATGACCTGAGCGTGCAGCTCACACTTTTTTTTCAATGTAGCTGGAGGTTATTTTTATAACCTATCCCATAGGGGTATATTAGTTTTGTTTGACATAAAGTTTATAACATAGTGAAATAATTTCTCTAGACATCTGAAAGTATATGGATCGACTCAGAATCGCTAGATGAGTCGATCTAGCCATTTCTGTCTGTCCGTCTGTCCGTCTGTCCGTCCGTCCTTCCGTTCGTCCGTCTGTGTGTCATCGCCTTCAATTTTCAGCTTCAGTTTTGAAATTTGGTATGCAGACTCTCTATCCGACGATGCAGATCAGGTGTACACATTTTTGAAATCCGCCCAATACCACGCCCTCTTTTTAAACCATTAGAGATTTTGAAAAAAAAAGCCCGAAAAAGACATCTAGACAATCCTTAAGTATATATTTCGTCTAGGTATACAAAGTTTTTTGCCACGCCGACTTTTTTGGGCCATTTTCAGTAAAAAAACGTATTTTGGTAAAATTTAAATATTTCATATACTCAAATATTTCTTCCATATGTCATTTTAACTCAAGCCCACTTTTTGGAGGCGTACAAAGACCTTTTGTATACACTACTTCATAGCATAACCAGGCGAAAATAATTTTTTTGTTGAACCCTGAAAGATTTTGATAAACTGTCTGAACAATATGTTACGACAATGACACTTCTATACTTCATCGCCATAAATCCGAAATTTTGTGGATATTTGTCTTAAGAATGTTGGTTAGGAATTAAATAAATTTTTCTCGACTTTCACCAAGTCTCAGCTTTCAATCGATCGTATTTTTTTACATTAAATATTGAGTTTAAATTAACTACAATAAATTATTTTCACTCGGTATAAAATTCGTCGCAAAAACGCAATGGTATTTCCCTTACAACAACGGCTTAAAAACATTATAATGAAAGACAATTTAGAATGAACCTGAGGTCATTCTGATGTTGTTGATTAATTAAATGTTTGACATAGGCGCCTACACTCAGAGAAAAAACAACTTTAGCTTCAAATACGAAAATTTTACAATCAAAGTGGCATGACATTACTTCAAAGGGTGTCCCTACTCTAAAAAGTATATCGTTTTAATTTGATCTAACCACGTATGTACCATGATTTGATGTAAGATCATTGCTTTAATAAAAATTAATTTATCTTTAAAGTAAAGTTCGTAAAACTCGATTCAACCATCATGCATCGTAGATTAAAATATATTAAACTTTGAAAATACTATGCTATAACTTTAGTTTAACAATGACGCATAGTAGAATCAAATGCATTTGACTTTTAAAACGCTACGAATACATTTTGAAGTAATGACTGTGCATTGTGTATTCAAACAAATCCAACTTTGAAAGTACTATGCTTAAGCTTTAATTTAAGTTCGTTCAGATATTGATTCAAAATAAAGCCATTTTGAATTAACATTTTTAACTTTCTCTTATAAAGAAAAGCATATTGTTTTCGTGAAAATTTTGGACCTCGAGATTTTGATTGATTCTAATACTACGATGATAGCAGAACTCAAAAAAGTGATTTTTGGAATTCAGTCCGTCGTTTCGTCGGTTCGTCGGTCCGTCTGTCCGTACAAGTCTCTCCAGCCTAAGCGAATCGACCGATTTTCTTCAAACTTTGTTGGTCAATATTCTAGGCCATTTTTTGTTGCTTTTAGCCATGTCATTACTGGTACCTGTTATATAAAAATTATGCATAACCTAAATTTGCTCAAAAACGGCTTCAACGATTTTAATTAAACTTCTTATATGCTATAAGCATAATAATTCCAACAAAACTGCATATCCATTTTTTTCGAGAAAATCCACATAACGGATTTTTGCATTTAGGCCATATAAATAAAATTGTCAATTTCTCGCAAACTATTTTGCCAAATTGAATGAAATTTAATTCGTATACTGTTTTCATAAGTTCCACAGAATTGTTTTGGTCAAATTATCCCCAAACGCAATTTTCAGTTTTGGCCAATAACGGAAAATTATTATTATTCACATATGAACACCGATTACTTTCAATTACGGAGTAAACGTTCGTATAATCCCATTTCGAAATTATTTATATCATATTAGCATAATTAATCAAAATAAATGTTATTGTGTATTTTGGCCATATTGGTACTAACGATAAATTAATTCGCTGTGAAAGAGAAAGTTGCGTACGACCCAGTCGTGCACCCACTACTCGTTTTACTTTAATCTTACTGTTCGGCTTGGAACAAAGAAATTTATCAACCGTTTTTAGAACAAAGAAAAGAGTAACGTAAAATATAAAACAGCTAAATTTACAGAAAATTGAACACCGCTATCTCAGAACGTAATAAAATTAATAATGTTTTATTTAATTCAAACGATTTGACGTTTACAGAGAAATTTAAGTAAAAATTTCCTAGAATAGGTTATTTGTGTATTGAGTGTATTCGGTAATTTTATATAACTATTCTGGCGTCATTTTATGATTGTCAATATCGTAAACACTTACCATGTTGCTTCGTAGACATACAACAATAGTTCGTTGTAGAATCATATGCTTTTACCTTTAAAAGCTGTACATTTCAATTTTGATTTTACTTGATATAGGTATGTATTTTCAAAATAAATTTTTCGCAAAATTTAAAATGTTAGCACATACATTTTTGTTTTCATGTTTAAAAACCAATACAACAATAATTTGGAATTCATAAATTTTATTTTCAATGTACATAATGACATAAAATGCTTAAATTATTCATTATTAACCGAAATGTAAAGGTAAAGGTGAGCTGGTAAAAAAGGATATATCTTTTATCACTCATTGTTAATTTTGTCGCCGATTTCAAACGCTTGAAAATGCTTACTAAATGATTTTACTTCAAACAAATTATTATTTTAAAATGCAAAGACATGTATTTTAAATATTTCCATTAATGTTTTTTTTTGTAGCAAGTGAAGTACCAATTACCGAGTACCTTTATATTCAACAGTATCTGCAACATTCACAACATCAAAGTTAAAATTTGCAGGGTTTTGTATTTGTGCGAAAAAATCTACATCACGAAAATTTAAGTCCGTTGTGAATACATTTTCGTCTATAAGATTTTCCATTCCATTTTCGCATTTTAAGAAAACATATGAAAACTTCAAAGAAGCTTTAAGAGGTAATGATTAAACGTTAATGTAACGGAATTAAAGTAGGGAAAAAAGATTTGAAAACCAATATAAATCTGAAAAACAGTCTGCTTTAAGCTAAAGAATCAACAAAATTGAACTTTTGTCTTACGTACCAAGTTAGCAACCCTTGCATCTGATAAGCTTAGCCAATGGTTCTTTTGGCAATGTATTTAGGTATTTTTGGCGAAGACTGAACCTTTTTTCCTATTGTTACTAACTACATCCCAATTTGCAATTTCTCTGCTGAGCACAGTTTTTAAGGCTAATGCAACAGATTTATCTATTTCTGTTATAGTTTTTCGAAACAATCTATATAGTTATGTATACCTTGAATTCACTTTCAGAATGAAAAACTAATTTGATAAACTATACCAGCGTAATCCGACTTTTCATCATATTTATACAACTGACACTGCATCTCTTGAGTCAAATCAAAAATATATTTTTGTCGAATACACTAACTTGTTGTCAAAGCTGTCAAAATTTTCACGAAAAATTCACTTTTTCCCCCTTTAAATCTACGTTGATCGTTATTGAAATGAGTAAAAAGCATGAATGCACGAATTAAGAAGTTCTATTTTGTTTCTATATTTTTGTGTACTTTAAAATGAATATGCAACACTTTAAATTAACGTTCATTAAAGTTTGAAACTACGATGTGTGAAGAAAATGCATGTATGCAATATTTGCTTGTACCAATAAATTTCGACATAAATAAACACCCAATTTTTTAAGTTGATGGCGATTCAAAACACCGTTAAATCAACTTTTAATGTACTTGGAGGTCATTTCGTAACTTAATATTTCACAAATACTATCATGTTACACCTCAAAACTACATTGAGAGTATCTCAAATATTTAAAAAAAAATGGTTTCAATGCAAAAGTGAATACGTTTCACTTTGAATCTAGGATGACCTTATTTAAAATTACATTGCGTGTTCACATCAAATATGTTTCAACGTGAAAATAAATATTATTGATTAAAGTTTTTTCAATCAAATAGGTCGTATTACGTTTTTGTTTACATTTTCTCCCTGAGTGTTTCAGATGACTAGACATGGGATCTAGTCAGGTCAAAAAAATTTCGTGATCTGCACGGACTACAGAGAAAGTTGAAATATTTTGTATCTATGGAACGGGCTAACATTTTTCATTTCATACAATTTTATTGTGTTTCTTACTCACTTACTCAAGTGACTTTTAAGTCCGAGGTGAACTTAAGCCTCAACTGAACATGATTGAGCTTCAAGTTTTTCGCGAAACCTCCACCGTAGGAATGATTTTTTACTTACTCTACATATAGGCGGCATTAGTTGAATATTGCTATTTCTGCAGCAACTTCAGCATTTCTGGTTATTGTATGGCCAGATATGGCTGGAATATGTTTTTTTTATAGAAATTTGACAGGCGTTCTTATATTAAAATTGATTATTAAGATTCAATTTGTCAATATAATAGTCAAAAATTAACAAAAATATTTACATATTTTAATTATTTTGAAATTCTTTTCTATTCAGTGAATAATAAGTAGGACGTAATAGCGTAACGGTTTCATTGACGTGGCTACCATGCCAAACTAAAAACAATTGTTCGTGTTTATTACATTTAACTTTAGCACGAAGGAGGCATTTTTTGCCGTCACATTTCTAATCTTCAAATCGCTGTACCTACAATGTCTATGTAGGTTTCGGTTATATATTTATGGTTCTGAGCAAACTGATCTTTCACACAATATGTATATAAAAACGATATACTCTGATGAGTGGTCATATTTGTGATTTTTAAAGAAAACCTCATACATAATTTGGACAGAAACTAATAAAAAGCGTAGATTCGACATCGCAATGACAAACATTCATGAATTCTGACATCTTTTTGCACTCTTTTTCAAGTCTACCTGACAAAAAATGTTATTATAACTCAATCAGTGGTTGGTTTGACAACGTCCCCCACCTAAAACCACGTCAGGCTTTTGATATTCGATTATGATGCGCTCTAACCTAACAACCCCATAGTCACCACCAACCCCATCTCAGTGGCATTACCAATTTTCCCAAAAGAACCGAAAAAATAAATACTTTCCTACAACAAATTACAAGCAGCTATGTACCAAGCAGCTACCAGCAATAAAACACCCCAACGCATCCCATCCAGCCTCTATCAAAACCCCGTTCCACTTAACAAAAGGTGTAGGTAAAACAGAATGTAATTTTCTTTTTCGTTCGTTCTCTATTTTCAGGACAACACAACGCTAGCAATAACACCCACCACCTCCAATAACAATATAATCTAAGCGCGGGGCCAAGGAAAAATGAAAAGAATAATAATAACAAAAGAACTTTGTGTACGTGAGTAATTCCGCCATCAAATTTGAACGCATTATAATAATACATCATTCGCACACAATTCGTTCATGTCGTACACACATAAATTTCTGCGTCAGGCTCTCAAGCACACGAAACACAGCCAACGAACAGAACAAAAATCAAGCACTCGCAAAGTCGCAATCGGCCATCCGTTTGTCCTGCTGCTGCTACAAAACTTGTTGGTAAGTTCCCATGTTTCAAGGAAATATACGCACAGAAAGAGCCACACACTTGCACACTCCACCGAACAGAAATCTCTCACAAGCACACACTCTGTCAATTTCTCTCTTTCTCTATTTCGTGGCCATGTGTGCGAACGAAAAAAACTCAGCCGCCCCACTGAAGGATTTATGTGTGAAACATCATGGCTCACATAAAGCATAATTCGTCACACTTTACGCACTTCACTCGTTCCTTTACGACATAGAGTTTTGGCATCTCGCTCCCACTTGCGTTGTACACACATCTATTGCCATTACGGTCACACAACACATCCATCTTTTCAGAAAGTCTCTCCTTCAGAGAATGCTTTATGGGTTCGCTCCTCCCTTTTATTGCCGACGGCCGCCGCTAACACAGCAATACACAGCGGCAACGCGCACCACGACCATGTTGCCATTGAAAAGCCCAAGGAACATTGAGCGCACAGGTAGCACGGAAATAAGTTATGTTCGGCCATAAAGAAGGCCGAACGAGTGAGAGAGTGAGTGGGAATTTGTACGAGCACGACAAAAAAACAAACATGGTAGTTGGATGGCGGGACTTTGAGTCCATAATGGATTCCCGACGGAAAAATGGATTTTGTATAACCGGCAACGGGATTTTGTATTATTTTCCTCGTGTTCCTTTGATTGTTCACTTAATTAAATAAAAACAATTGTAACTGTTTTTAATGTGTATCAACGTATTTTTAATTATAAAGTAAAAATTACATTTCCCCGTTGGCGAAACACTTTTAACGACCACCACGTGAGATCCTTTTTTGTGTATTTTTTTTTGCCAACCGAAGGAGCAGAAAACTTGTCCACTTAATTGACTCAAACTAACATATATACACTAGCAATTTTTACAACGAGTGAAAGAAATGATTCTTGTATGTAGCAGGGTTTTGTCTATCTCAAGTCTTCGATTTATATACTCCAGTTAGAGAGTATCTAAACGTCTCTGGTCGATGAAAGGGGATGCCTTTGGGGAAAAACAATTTGACTCGGTTTAGTTGTATGAGCTAGATACCGATATATTGTGGTAAATAGTTACAGGAGAATGGATTACTTTGTGTGTAAGGATTTTAATACTGTGGGCTAGCTAGGTAAGTGTAGATAGTGTTGCTGGTGGAGTTGTGGTTTGGAGTACGAAAGAGTAGGTTATAAAGGTAAAATACTATGTAAGTTTATTTAAATTCACAAAACAGTTTTCCAGCCTATCCGTAGTTTTCTTGAGTTTTTTTTTTCTTATTATTAACCAATTGTACTATCAGAAGATGTTTCATTTCTATAAAAGTAATATTCCACATAGAACCAAAATGGATAAATAAAAAAAAAATCTTCAGAGACTTAACTTGAAAGGTCGTCTGATATTCCATCCGGATTTCAATGTGATAAAGAATTTTTAACAAAACTCAAAGAGCTAAGCATTCTGACACTGAAAAGTCTTGAGAAAGCAATAATTTTATAGTGAAAATCACCCTAGTAAATAAGGCGGTGTCATACCTCTTGGTATCCTCGGTATAAATGCGCTACCGATTCTTTACCGGAGAAATGTCTTACGATGGATCTGTCTTAATTAGCACATAACTTGGGTGTAAGAAAATCATAAAGGGATATATGAGGAAACTGCACATACAGTGTGTGCAAACAATTGCACCTGTACTATGTCAATTTCTATTTTCAATTTCTTCTAAGTTCGCTATTAAATATTGAAACATAGGTACTGATAACAAAGAAAGCAAAGGCGGTATCAGTATCCTTTTAGTGGGGCACTGAAAATGGATTACTGATTCAGTTCTTATAAGGGAACACCGTAAGTATTCAAAAGGAGCACGAATCGTGCTCTGAAAAAACCAAATGATTTCTTTAACTTTATCTAATGTGGTTCATGCTTTGGCTCCGTACACAAATATTGGGATGCTCAAGTTCTTTTTTAGGATATCTATAGTGAAGCTTTTTTTACTTAATTGCCTTTGTAGGCAATTGGCAAGTGTAATGGTTTATTTAATTTCTGATGAGATACCATTATCAGAATAAACAATGGAGCCGATGTAGAAGAGTGGCATTTGAAGTTGATAAATTGTGCTTGGGATTTTTTTTGTGACTGAATGAATATTTAACAGCTGTTTACTGTTGACTTTCATGACCATAGCACCCCGATAGGAGTTGATATAGTTGTTGGTGAATGATTTCAGTTATTTACTTGTAACGACATATGGAATCTTGTTGTCAATGCTAAGAAGACGTAGGTATAACTATGTATTTAATCCCTTTCCTTGTGGACCAAGCAGTCTAGAGTTTTAAATTATTTGGCCATTTAAGTGGTTATTGGATCTAGAATACTAATTTAAGTTTGCCCTCTGTAAGACTTTAGTAAAAAGTTGCAAACAAATCAATTTAATTAGCAATAAAAGAGGATAAGACTAAGTAGATTCTGTCAAAACGTAAGGAATCATAACATCGACGAATTGGACAAAACGTCACAATTGACAGATATAACTTTGAAGTATAGTACGGGACTTTGTCTACCTCTGCTCCGCCATTAACTCTGACAACAATATCTCGTCAGAAATTAAACGAAGTAACCCATGTCTACCTATTTTTCTTTCGGCTAAGTAAAGCCCTCATCCGAACAACTAAGGAGGTCATATATAAGACCCTGATCATCCCATTTCTGCTCTATGGCACGGAAGCAAAAGTAGATGAAGGAAACATTGGTCGATTTGAGTGATATTTTTTCCGAAAAATCTTCGGTCCCGTTGCGTTTAAGGGCTATGAAAACGAAGATTGGAATAAGAAGCTGTACAGCGACATGCCTAAAATAAAAGAAAAACTTCCCATAAGACGATTAAGATGGCTCACAGAGTCTTCGATTATCAGCCAGACGTTGGATATAGTAGAGGAAGACCTCGCGTTAATTGACGAGCATAAATAGATACTGAACCTAACCAACTTGGAGTGCGCGACTCTCCAATTATCTAAGAACCGTCCTAATTTGAGATGCAAGTTTGGGGGCAGGTTCATTCCTGACGGTGGCGCCACTTAATTAAGTAAGTAGCTAAGCAAAGCAGTTTATATATATAAGTTTAAAGAAATAAGTATGTTTTCGAATAAAATTTTTAAATGCAAATAATAAATGAAGCTAAGAGAAAACCATTATTTTTCAACAGATGGTTTTAGTTATCTGTATTTCGTATTATATACCTACGGGCTAAGAAAATAAGAAATTGTGAAACTCAGTTTTGTTTGAGCACCAGACAAAAGATTTAAACAAAAAACATAGAACATGCTCTCCTACTGCAAAACGCCTAATTCAAACCTACACCTTTTACAATTGGTCACCTAAACAATTTAAGTGTCCAGCCTTGACCAATCCTATCCATGTCGAATGATTTTGCTGGTGAACGACTGTCCATTTTTTTTTTTGCGATGGGACCGAGGGCTTCTTTGAGATAGACATAAGTAAATTACCTTTAAAATGGCAACAACTTGAAGAATTCTTCTTTGAACTATACCTATATGTTCCAATTAACTCCGCTAAACAACAGACAACTTTCATCGAAATTCTGTCTCCTGTTTTAGGAATAATTAATTTTGTGAATGGCCCTTTTAATATTCGTTTAGGAAAATACTAAGAACGCAATGTTCCTACATGCGTATAAACTATCAAAGTATATAATGCTAACTTTCGGAGAAGGAACTAGTAAGAATGTAATGAATACAAGAAGAAGCTTTTAAAACGTACAATTTAAGTGGTTCAAAATACCGAGTACATCACATTATCTAAAGTTACAACGTTGCAATGGTATTGACCAATCCGAAAGTTCCAATAATGTTAGTTTAAACGAACAACTAAGTATGCAGCCTTGTACCTAATATTTGTTTAAATCCAATAGCAAATTTTCAATACTTCAATACTTACAACTCTTCTGTAGGTTCTACGAGGACACACATATCCAAAAATATAGTCCAATTTACCTAGAATATGGATTTTGGTATAAAAATATGGTCTTTTTTTAAAGAAAATAAGCACTTGTTTCTGAGTTATGGTACCGCAATTAATCACCAAAGTTAGTCAAACACTTGAGCCATCCGTTTTCATCTCCAAGACCATATTTTGAAACAGAAATGTCTCTTCCAATTATTATTGTAGATACCAATTGTTTGTTGATTGTTTTAGTCATTTGTTAATGTAAAATTGCTGGGAATTTTCGATATGTAAATAAACCAGTTAATTGATGAATATTTTATGAAAACATTTTTTTAAACCATAAAGAATTTGTGTATGATTTTTATTTAGCCAGTATTTCACAATTTTTTTGTTATAGTTGCTACTATCAAGTGATGTTTCAATTAATTCTAATCGCTTGGATGTGTAGACTCTATATAGCCAGAACTAAGAATCGTATTAAGTGTTATCTGCTCTAAAGTAAAAAATCAAAGACTGAATTAAAAATATTAACTACAAACAATTTGCACTCAAAAGTATCACAAACCTCAATCATGGCAACACTTCTCCAACACTGTATACCTCCACCTCCACCCAAACAAGTCACATGTTTCCACTGTCGTCATCGTCATATACGCACACACCTCCTCTTCGCAAACAAGCAAAAAAAAAATCAGGACCAAATAAATAAAACAATATTTATGAGTATAAGCGCATAGCACTCGAGAACTCACCGATATACACATACAATAGCTCAAATTGCTTTCTAGCAGAGCGCAAAGGAGCACAAAACTGGCGAATGAGCGCAACAAATCGCACAATTGAATACAGAATAGAGTGCCCATGGCACTCATTCAACTACCGAGTATCTGAGTTATCCATCGTTCCGATCCCACCCGAAGCAACCCCACCAGAAAGTTTCCACCGAAAACGCTTTTCCACCCAAAAACACTATCCAGAGAGAGAATCACCGTCGCACGTTCGTTTTTTCATATCTTCGTATATCATAGCAGCGCTCCAGATTCAAATACTCCGTATGGTTCTTCTTCTTCCACATTCGCAATGTTTATGGCTCATTTCGTCCGCTAGTCATAGAGTGAAAAACTTGAGCAGCGCGCTTGCTTTCCACCTCGTCTGTGTAATCGACGAAAACAAAAACCTACCGCTACCAGCTAACGCACTCACACAAAAAAAAAAGCCCATCTTTTCTCACCCATACATCGATCAATTGGCGCAGAATTTTTCCTTTCGTCCTAAAATGTACGACGAAAGCCGGAGAACACCAATATCACCGCATGAAAGATACTTTATTACGTGTAGTACGGCGCGCGACGAGGCCCTCTGCTGCGCTCTTGATGTGGTGTCTCTCGAATATTTTATATTCAGCCACCGCCAGAATGTATCTAGATACTTTATTTATGTATTATATGCCATCACACCATGGCAATTCCTCAGTTATATGTACATTGGCGTAATATCACTTTTTTTTTCTCTGTTCTTTTCTTTCTTCTATACTATACAACTGCTGTCGCTGTATTGTTGTTGTTGCTCCTGCTGATATAGTATAGTTGGACTCTATAGTACACTGGCAGTCTGGTGGTGCTGCTGTATGTCGCTTTTTGGTCTTTTTTATTTCTGGATTAAGGAGTTCTCGGATTTTCACATGTATATGGCACGAATTGAATGCTTTATGGGTTTAGTTTGATAGAAGTCGTAAAGAAATCAACATCTTTTTTGGGGAGCTGTTAGTAGTATAATAAAAGTAATCATAATCATAATAGTTGTAGGACACATTAAGCGAAGCTATCAAAAGGATTGTTTATATGAGATAATAATAATTTGTGTTGTTGTTTAGTGCGAAAGAACAACCAACAGCAGCAATCCGAAGACGACGGCTTATACTAGTGTGGATTTTTATTGTTTATGTTGTATGTTATGTGTCCAAATGTGGCGTGGGAATTTGTTTTTGTTGGTTTTTGCAAACAAATTATAATCTAATTGTGATCAGTAATTATTATCGGTCAATCCAATTGGAAGTACTTAATAACGCGGCACATAGTAACTAGCCTTAACTGAACATATACTTATCTCTACTAGTGCAATAAATCAGAGTGTATCTTCTAAGGATAATACCTGTGCCAATTTGAATCTTCTCGTATGCAAATATTAAACACATCATAAAGATACACTTGAGAACATCCAAATACATATAAGTGTATTAACGAAACAGTGCGCGCCAATACTAAGAACATATACAAATATGCAATAATATTATACTATACCAAAAAAAAGAAGCAAGTATCTAAGCTCTCTCGAGACTGTCATCGTATATACAGCTCCATCGGTGTTTATATGGTGTTTTGTGTGCTAATTTTGAATGGATATCCCAATCTATGATTTGCATCCAGTGTAGATCATAGCATAGTGTGTTTAAAAGTGATTCGCTTACCTATTTGCAATATTTTATTTTTCTCTAATTTATTTTTGTTTTTTTTTTGTTTTTGTTCTAAATCAATTCTTTTTTGTTTTTAAAAACCAGTGTTTCTAGTCCTTTGATAATTCAAAAGAGAAAAAGAAATAATTAAGTATCTACAAATAAATAGGAAGTAATAAGAAATCATTTGTGATATCGGGTATACGAAAAAAACATGGCAATCGTCGGTAATCGGTCGTGGTATTCATACGTTGCAAATCCAATTGTTGCTACTATGCAATAGAGAGCTAGCAAGCATCTTTTGGTGGAACAAACACGTTTCGTCGTCTCTTTACATTGCAGTGTGTCATCTAACGCGCAACTGCAGCAGAAAGGATTTTCGTCATAATCATCACTGCAGGAGGTTAATGTAAGTAGTAGTTGCTAAATTTTATTGAATGAACAGAGCCAAAACAAACTTATGGGGATTTGAATGCGGATCGGGAAGGTACACAGATAATGCATCACAGAGAGGTTGGTTTCGTTTGTTTGTCAAATTTTTCTGAACTTATTAATATTCTTGTCCTATTGTTGTTTGTCAGTGGGTACTTTGGCCTGATGCCATTTCAAAGCCAATATTGTCCATATTACTTATTCTTTTAATATCAAAATGTTTCTTAATAATTCCAATGCGGCTCAGTTCTCACACCTTATTAGCACATTGTCAAAATTTAATCCAGTAGCAACAAAAATCACCGTCTTGTCGATTTTACGCTACCCACTTAAAATGGACCTTTCTTCCAAAAGTAAGCTTCAAATGTATGATTCTAATTGAAACAACAGCTTCAAAGTTATGTATTTTTTAAATTGATTGTAGTTGTAACTTCGTATATGCGCATACATTAAAATATTACGTTTGTTCCCACATAAAGTGGGTCTTGATAAACGCTTTAAAGCACATCAACAACAGCTATTAATATCGTTCCGAAAAACGTATGGTTTCATGTAATCTACTGTTCTTATCTTGTGCAAACTACGAAGTTTATGAATCAATCCATGCTTTGTCATTGCACTGTGCATGCACTTAGCCTCCAAATCAAAGGCCTTGAATTTGCATTGCTTTCCTGTCTGTAGTAATCATTATTCATGAAAACAAATTTGCGCGTACCCTTTCGAAACCAAACATTGCAATTTATATTTTACGTCAATGTTCTTAAAATGAAATCTAGCTTGGTTTTTTTTTTTATTTTTAATCCATTACCAAATCAAATAAACTAAAATCTTGTTGTAATCATCAATTGAAAAATATAGATGGGTAGATCACATGACGAAAGATTTAATTACCAAAAGGTCTTAAAGGTTTCAGAATTTGGCACCTTTTAAAAAGATGAATATGATCATATGATACACACCTTGGACTGTTATCAACACAAAACAAAAAAGGTTTATTCCCACTTCGGTAGTCATAGTTAACAATCCCCATCAGAACTTACCTAATTAGGATCAAACATCCCAGTGATCTAGCTACCTGTGATATTTACTGGTATTTTCCTTGAAACCCTATGATTAAACTTGTGACGATGCTGGAAATAACCAACTTGCGGCACTCACATCATTGAGATTTTTAGTTATTTTTTCTTCCAACGAATAAAAGTATCTACAAGATTTTCGTATAACACAAGTAACCCAAAATCTAAAAGACTGAAAGTCTTATGACTTTCTATAATGTATACATTTTAGCTTATATACATAAATTTTGCCAAAGTCATGTGAGAAAGTTTTGACTTGCTATCTACCCGTCAAAAAGTCATGCTGAAATCGTAATTTATATCCATAAGGATAGAAAAGGATGAAAGTCTGAGGTAAAAAATATTTATATCAATTTTTTAATTCACGTGAATTCCTTGTAAGCTTTTTCGCAGTACATATTAAACTCAAGCAGGGTTTGTAACAGTATTATAGAAATAAAAGGAAATAAATTATTTCATTTCTACTATGATTAATCTATTGTCAAATTCGAATGTCACATTACTACTTTTTTGACTCCTTTAATGTAAATTACATATTTATTTATATTTATATCAGCATCCACTTGTTGTTCCTAAATCTATTCTAAATTATCTTCGCGCTGCATGGTTAGTAGTCTTTAGTTCTTGAGTCAATTGAACTTTGTATGCTTGAAGTTTCAAGTCTTTCATGAGAACTCGCTGTAGAAAGCTTCTCGAAATGCCCAATCGAAGTTCCTGGACTCTCAGCAATATTCTCGTGAACTGCTTTTACGTTTTCTGTTGATCGTATTGTGACAAAAAATTAGGGCTGTAGCTGACAAACCTTCTTTAATTTTAAAATACTGCTCAACAACGAAAAGCGTTTTTCTTTCGCATGTATTACTAACCCCAAACTATCAAGCTGTCAAATGTAGCAAAATTCAAGTTTTGGGTGAATTATGGGATAGCCATGTCGAAAATCCTTGCAATTTCGCTTAAACAGACCTTACATTGAGTTTAGTTTTGCTATAATGCAGTCAGAATGAGAACCTTATTTTAATTATTTGTCAAATACGACTTTTTAACTTCTTCCGTATCTTGAAGTCTACGGAATGCTGATTCCAATTCAATATCTTGAGCTCCAGAGCGTATTAATTGCACCATGCCAAAAAAAAAACAAGTAGTGGGTGCACGATGCACGTACACAACTTTCTCTTTCACAGCGGGTTGGGTATAAGATCAAATCCCAAGCATTAGCGAATTTGACAATATTCATAATTTGGCCAAAATACACAATAGGTAATAGACATTTCGATTATTGATGCTAAAAATGATATAAATAATGTCGAAATGTGACTAATCGAACGTTTATTCCAGAATTTGAAGGCTAATTAATATGATTTTCCTTTATTGCCCAAAACTGAAAATCCTGTTTAGGGATGTATGGGCAAAAACTAATTATGTGCAAATGTTGCAAACAGTAGTAGTAGTATTAGAATTAAATTTGATTCAATTTGACGAAATATTTTGCGAGAAATTGACAATTTTGTTCATACGGCCTAAATGTAAAACTCCGTTTAATGGGGTATAGGTATAGCATATATTCAGTTTAATCAAAATCGTTAGAGCCATTTTCGAGAAAATTGAGGTTATGTATAATTTTTGTATAGCAGCTACCAGTAAGAATATTGCTAAAAGCAAACTAAAAAAATGGCTTAGAATTATGACCAAGCAAACGCTGGATACGAAGTTTGAAGAAAATCTGTCAAGTCATTTAGGGTTGAGAGACCTGTACGGACCACTTTTTTTGGGTTCCGCTATCGTCGTAATGTTAGAATCAATCAAAATCTAGAGGTCGAAAAAATTCATGAAAACAATCAATTTCTCTTCATAAGATAAAGTTATAAACATCGGACTAAAACTACATGAAAATACTTATTAATATTTTGCTAAAGTTAAAACAGTGTGGACCTTTAATATATTGCGAACACAATTTAAAAATAAAGTATTAAGCAATTGGCCTAAATGGCTACCTTGCAGGACAGCGGATGTTATATCAATTTCGAGAATTTAAGGGTCCTGTTATGCTATCGTTGAAAATCCACATTGGAAATTTTCTTTTACTTCTTGTGGCTTTTTTATAAACATAACACTTGGCAAGTTGGTGACAAAACAGAGCCTATGAATCTTAGAACATGACTATCTAAAAATATTTTAATTTTGAATTATTGTTTTCGCAGAAAATAGCTTTTTATTTTTCACTGATCAGGATTTATTTTTGTGAAGTAATGATTGCCGTTCCACCGAACTGAAACGGAATTTTCCAATAATTCTTATTAGACGCTATGGGGTGACATTTCGATATTATGATGTGTTGTGTTCCAATGAAGTTGTTCACTGATAGCTATAACTGGGCCCTTAGTTAAGATTAGTTTAACCATCTGCTTTCTGTTGGCTTACATTTGAGTACTGTGCACTCTATCAAAAGTTTTTTTTAGGGCATTGTAGAGTACATCAGCTTGATGTTAGTCTCATTATTAACTAAGAAATTAAAATTGGTAGCACAGGACCTATCTAGAATAAAACCATGTTGCCTATTCGAGATTACCTCTTGTACAATGGAAAATAGCTTCCCCTACATAAAAATTGTTATTTCACATTCACTATTAGAATATCTTGTAGTATCGGTATTAAAACATAAATATTGTAAACGTTTTTTTTAACACACTTCTAAGCTCATGAAGTTATAGCACATGGAATGCGGGTAAAAATCTAGCTTACAGAAGTAAATGAAAGACAGAGTCGATTATGTTTTTATTTTAAAAATATTTTTTTGGTAATTTTTTTTTTTTTAACAAAATATTTACTTTAGTTATAAACATGAACCAACAGATGATTATTATAAATTGAAACTATGATGTATGTATTTAAAATTCAGTTAAGGCAGTTAAATTTCGAAGCAGTATCGATTATAGGCATCGTTTTTCGGCAAAACATATAATTTTGCACATTAATGTTGTGTGCTTGGTTTTATTATTTTGGGAGAAGCTAGGTTCGATCCTCTGTATGGGTTGTTTATGCCAGATATTAATTTTTTTATATCATTTCACAGAGATGCTGCACATATTGTGAGTAACAGAATCGGCATTTATATCATTTATTGGGGATTCGTTAATATTAACAAAAGCATTGAATATTACAGCTCAAGACATCTCCCGGAAAAATGTATTAAGCGACAATTTCAAAATTTTACAGGGCACAATAAAATAGCCTATGTAGGCTATATGTGTGTTTTGTAGTGTACTGTACATTTTAAATTTCTATAGTTCATTTTGTATTAATGGCAGAGTTTATAAGGGCAAGTCAAAAAGTTATTTCCTGAAAAAATGTCGCTTAGTACATTTTTCAGGCCCAGGTTCATTCCAGACTGTACGTAAGTAAGTTGATTTGAAATCGACCTCATTTGAAGAGATTCTTTAATCTTAAAATAAAATTGCGGTATCACAATGGTGTAGCAGGATTGCAATTTTTAGACTAAATTTGATCTCTTGTAAATATTTGGTGCTACAAATTTGGTAGACGGTCACTCATGAGATCATTTTGATCAATATATCCAATTTTAACTTCGAAATCACCGAAATAAGTTTTTCAAAATCAAACACATGTTAATATAGCGCAAATAACCTATTTTTCAATAAACTACACTTAATATTTATACACAGTTTGCTTTTATGATGACTAATTGTAATATAGATGACAGACAACTATGGTTTATATAGTTATCCGGTCATCAATTCATAATATCTGACACAACGATATATATTTAGAGGTATTATCGCCTTGCTAAAAATTGCATGAACAGCGAACTGGCTTAGACTGACCCCAACTAAAACTATACATCGAGTAAAGTAATAATTAAATAATATTTTATTTATTTTTATCGCACCAGAATTGCTGCTACAAGACAAAACAAATAGGCAAAAAGTAAAAGATTGCAATTTTAAGACCAATAGCATATTGGTACTAAAGTGTGATCTAATAAGAGCTTCCTGACTTTTTTTTTAAATAGAAAACAAAAAAATCATTGTATTGAGAAAAACCTTTATTGGAGGTGATAGTTTGGTTCACTTATTTTTTTTAATGATAATTTCCTTCAAACGTGGCCCACAATTGATCCATTCTGTGAGTCCAAATTTCGACCACTCTTTCAAGCATATCGGATGGTATTTTATGAATAATAAGAATCATGTTGGCTTCCAAAGCTTCAATTCTTTCGAGCTTATCGAGTTAAACAAGAGATTAAACATATCCCCGTAGAAGGTAATATGTGGAAAAAAAACTATAGAAGGTGTCCATTTGTCAGTAACATTTCTTCGGTTGATGTTTTTGTTGAACGTTTACCTTCATAAAGCGTTAGGTTGGTGAGCTGTATGGCATGTAGCGCTATCCTGTTAAAACCACAAGTCAGCTAAACACATACATTGAATATCCGGCAACAACAAGTTCATCATTACTCTGTAGTTATCCAAATTGACAACAACAGTACTCCTTCGGAATTTTTAAAGAAATACTGTCAGATGACTGTCTGATGCTGCCCGCACTGAATAGTGCATTTTTGGGGTTGCAGCTGTTAGATTGACGTTGGCAGTTGATCTCCCAAATACATAAATTTTGTTCAAAAATGAGCTACTTCGATAAATACCAATTTTAAGCTGTTTTAAGGCCCACAAAACGAAATATATATATAACGAAGATCATGCTCCAGAATATGCCACAACGTTCCAAGCCTTGAGAACGACGACGAATTGATTAATCACAGACTTTTCGAATACTCTTTGTTACTGTAGCAATATTCTCATTTATATGGGCTCTCACACTCCGGTTGTTGGCTGAATGTCCAATGGTTTAAACTTGGTTCGAATTACCTCTTAATACTCTTTGAAGTTTGTCAGACTCTCAAAAATGTTCTTGTTCCACCAAAAATTCGGGATTTTAATCAGCGACTCTGCGCTAAGTAACCACTGAGTCACTGTATCCACACACACTTGTAAAAAAATATAAGAAATTCAATTTATTTGAGCGAAGGCCTTTACAAGAGGTGGGGTTTTCATAGTTTCAACCATGGATCCCGCACTTCATGAATATTCTATTATTGCCTACACACAACTTTGGCACCAAACTAATTTTCGTATTTTAAAATAAGCAGAACAGACAAAAAATATGTTCCACTTTATCAATTCAAGTGCTTAATTAGATTCTGGCCAAAAAGTTCTACCCACATCAACGAAATCCGTATACACACATGGATTCAATGTCAATGTGATGGGTCGAAAACGAAATTATTTCTAATTAAGTTAATTTAAGAATACACTTCATAAATAACCCTAAAATGAAGGGCAGCACCCATTTATGGACGTGATACATTTAGTCGGCTTCACGAATATGAACGTCACGCAACTTGGATTCGTGTTCTTACAAAATATTAACAAAAAAAAATCATTTTAATTTTCGTGAAAATTATGTACAACAACATGATGAATAATTGTCTCACTCTGTTGTTGTATTTCGATGAATATACATTAGACCATATTTCCCGATGCAGAGGGTTTAGCTTCATAATAAATGTTGTCTTTAAAGTATTTCATGCAAACATAGATAAGTTTCGATATAAATTTTCAACACTATCAAACAAATTAAGACATTTTCTTTACGAGTTGTTTAAATAAATTCTATTTCAAAACTAAATCACTCACTCTAAACAATGTCAACCGATTAAAACGAACCCGCACTTGCCAAGAAAACAAAACATCTTACATAAGCGCTGCCTATGAATTCAAAGTGTGATTTCATTAATTTAAATGATTTTGGGTGGATTATTAAGCAGGGAATGATATCAAAACTAAATACATTCCCATACAGAAAAAAATCATTGTTCCATATAAATCCGTGGGTGATTTAAGCTGTCTGATTTATTACCGCCTACTTCCTTCTACTGCTGGCACAATTTTCGTTGCCTACAAAATCTCATCGTCCTAGAGAGACAATTGAATTTCAAAACTGTGTCTAGTGAAACTTTGTATATGTCTATGTAGGCCTATATGATTCGCTTTTACGACCCCATTTCGTTGTCAAATACCAAATACAGTGAAATAGAAAAAAAAGCGAAGTGTAGAAGGAACAACTTTGTTGGGGAATTCGCACAGCTATAAAAATATTGATTAAATTTTACTCCAACAAAAAATTGCAGACAAAAAAAAAGAAAAAAACGTTTGAACCATTTTTTTTTTGTAAATCCAAGCGCTTGAATAAATTTGCAGATTATGCTGGGAAAATTGAATTTCAATCAGCATCTTCATTCAGTGCGTGTATTAAGATACAACAAAGGGAAGCTTTATTAACTTGTCTACTTTGTATATAGACATATTTATTATAAGTTTATTTGCTAGGATTTACTCGACTATATGACCTTCATTATCACATTGAGCGCTATGTAAATCGTTCAGTATGTTCCATCGCTCGATTGGAAATCGCTTGTTCAAGAGTGAATGGTACTCTATTTTCTTAAATTGTCAAAAATTTATTTAACTTGATTAATTGTTTTAGTCGAAAATTAATTAGAATTAATCACTAGTGTCCAGCTAAAAACCTGAATCCATAATTCAATCGTTTCGTTATAGCTACTTTTGGCAGGAGTAAAAGTTAAGAATTTTTTTTTAAGTTTCTCAGTTTTAGTTTCTAGATGCTTTTTAGATTTTTTAAAGTTAGGCGTAACCATAACCAGTTATATTATACTGATAAACCTAAGTAAATTATCAACATGATAATTATGAGTTTTGCTGAATTTTTATGGACAAGGAATACCACTTGGAAGATCATCGCAAGATTTTGCTACTGCACGGCAGTTCATTCTTGAAACGATAGTCGTCAAAACGATAGTAGCTGTTAACGACATTGTAATTTGCTAATTCTATGTCATGATGGTACTTTTTTTGTAATCCAGTTCATGAGTATTAATGCAGGGTTGTTCTTATTTGTAACCTATACTCCTATTTATAGTAATAACATACGGATTATGCCAACTTAAGTACCAACGAAATAGGAGAATCTAATAAAATGGGTGGTTAACATGGACATCCATCACGTAATGTCAATAATCGATGAATCGAACTTCAAAAGGTCCTTCGTAAGTGTCATAAGAAATAAGTCCAGCCATTGATTCAATTTTACAGATAATTTGATTAGTACCCAGGGCCGAGCTTTCTCACAACCATTTAGTTTTTATTCCGATTCCGAACGGCGACATTTTTTGACAAATGAGACTACTTGGATGATTTGTCAGATTACCGCGAGAGAAGACCTATGGAAAACCATTTAGTTGTTGCAACGGATGGGAATCGAACCTACACCTTCTGTGCGGACTGAGCCCGTCATTTTGATACTTTGATTGCATTCATCATTTCAAGCATATTAACACCATGTCAATGCGCTAGATTTGTCTTACGATGAGCGCGGCTGATATTAGTTTTAAAAACTAAAAAAACTCGATCTTAGAGTCCAAGTCAAAAGTCCATTTCTGGAGATGATGCAAAAAGTAATCATCTCGAAAGTTGCGTTTGATATTTGCTTCGAATGCGGAAATTTCTGAAGATGATGTGATATCAAAATCATCTCCAGAAAAAAACCATCACTCCCTTTAATATTTCAATAGCTTCACCGACATTATGAAATGTTGAACCGAGTACATTTGGAAACAAAATATAATTAGTCATGGTTTTATACCGGCTGTCAATAATGGTTACATTTCAATTTTATTATTTTTTGTACTAGATTGAATGATGTAGTCAGTCCAGCAGCGGTTGATTATTTAATTTCGTGCTTAATTTTGTTAGGTATTGACAAATCCATTGATACAGAAGGGATCGCCATCACTAAAAAGGGTCGACGGTAAAAAAGTGAATTGACTTCCAAATGTTGAAGAGCTCAGTCTGGAAAATTGTCACGTAAATTATAATCACATGGCTTTAAATTAAAAAAAAAAACTGTTCGTTAGTAATCCAAGTAGATTATCAAAATGTTTGTTCTTGAACAAAAGGATGGAAAATGATAACTTAAAATCAACGTTTGAAATCTGTTCATTATCATCTTATATTGCCGACGCAACTATGAGCATGGATTTCCGAAATTTGTAGATACACCTTGAACTCGCGATCGTAAGTCTTTATATGATAATTTACCAACCAATTCCAAAACGATGGAGTGAGCTGTCAGAATAACCACTAGATATCTAGTTATTGCCATATTCAACAAATATCTACAAAAAAATGTTTTTTAAAGATATGGTATTTTTGGTTGCTAATACATTTTGACTTCTTATTTTATTTTCTGTGACAATAAGATAGCACATTAGTTTTATATAGAGTTATGTGATATTTCATTTCACTTTGACACTATAAAATAATACAAAAAAACTACGGCTATGTTTGCCTATTCACTTGAAGCCCTTGATACAGAATTAAATAATGAAAACGCTCCACGTTACAAGAAACATTATTAAAAATCTCAGTTTTACATAAACAGTGAACTCTGCATTTCATAAAGCATTTTCTTGCCTTCGAAAAAATTAAACCGTCTCAAGTAATTCCAATTACTATTGATATTAGCATTTCTAAGCGGCGGATTATTGGAGAGGTATGTTTAGTGTTTGTTATGCAAAACTTTAAAAAAAAAAAAAATTTTTAGAGTTATAATGTTTGACTCTAAAATATATAAATAAACTGATGTATGGCAATACTTTTCCGAAGGTATCAATCGATAGATGTACGTTTTAGGTTTTTTTTTCATTAAATATGAAATACTTCTGGGTAGGGATATAAATTCGGTAGAGCGAAACGGCTGACATTTTATTTTCTTCAGCAGATGTTATAAGCAATATAAAGGCAAACATGAAAAAAATCACCCTGCAGCAGTTATGAATTCTGTTTGTCAAAATCACGTATATCCTTTGTTTGAGGTTATGAAATTAACTAATTCCATAATTATGTATATAAATAATTGGCCTTTCTGTTGCGCGATGGTGATATGAGTGCAATAGTCCTGTGTTATATTATTCAGACACTAATAACTCAGTTTTCTGTGACCAAAACAGCGTGAAAAGTCACATCACAAACTCATAATTCAAATAAAACTCGAGAAACAAATCAACTCGACACAGTCTAACGATAAAAAGTGTGTCCATGAACTTGCATAACACCGGTGCCCAAAAAAAACCCATGAAATCTCAATTTCCATCTCCACCTGCAAGAAGACCGACAACATCAAGGACATATTTTGGTATCTTTTTTTAATTCTTACGTGTCCTTGAAACGGAAAACGAAAGTAACAAAATATCGCCGTGGTAATTAGGATCTAATGATAATGAGCATATACGCAGACACAAAAACTATCATAAAGGTCAACCAATAACCGAGACACCTGTAGGTACAAAATACCAATTCAATGCGCCGCGCCAGCACAAGGCTACGTAATGTAAATAGCAGTTATGCAATGACATTATCCTTGAAACAATCTTTCCAACAATATTCCGTATACCTCTGCAAAATATCAATTCACACCTAACGAAATGGAGCTGCATAAAATTAATAGAAATTCCTATGAAGACCTTGTGGATTGGCACAGGATTTTTTTAATGGCCACACCGCAACAGGTATTCCCGCTTTGTACAATGAATTTTGAAATAAAGCATGATGCCTATTTTGGATGTCCTCGATAGGAAAAAAATGTGAAAAGTAAAATTGTATTTTTTTCGTTGTCGGAACAGGTACCTATACTTGTTTCTGCCAGCAAGACATTGAAAGTTGCGACTTTTTGACTTTTGTTCACTTACTGTAATACTGTGCATTTTCAGGAAACAACTTGACCCAACAATTACAGCGTTTTGTGTTAAATTTGTTCTCAAACATAAAAAGAAAAAAAAAGAAAAACATCGCGCCAAAGTTCAAGTTTTAACTTTGTTTCGCGTTACAACGAAATGATTTTTTTTGTGAGTAGGTAACATTTATTGTCACCTTCGTTCGTACGCGCTCGGGTACGAATTTGACTTTGGGCTACAAACAAGGCAGAGGTAAAATGTCAAAAGGAAACAAAACGTACAAACAATAAAAAATAACAATGCAAAACTGGGAAAAGGGAATTTTTGCGACATTAAAAAAAAACTGACAATCGGTCGTCGCCGTCGTCATTGCTTTTTAGGTTTCGGATCTCTGTGGTGCCGAGAAATTTTCTACGAAATCAGAGTTTCTGTGTTTTTTTTATTGCGCTCTGACTTTTGTTAGCCGCGTGTTCTTGTTCCTATATTTCTGTTGAACTATTTTTAACATGACGACGCATTTGAAAAACAAAGAAAAACTTACTCAAAGTAATATACCTACCTCTCGATATGGCGACATCCAGAAGGAACATCTTTTGTCTTAAGACCAACATGTTGGGCTTGTTTTGCAAACATGTTCCCATTTATGTTATGTTTCTTTATTTTTGACCGCATTTATGAAATATTAGTCGCATATGCAAATTTTTTTACAGGACATTTTGGGCAGCGTTACGAATGCTATTTTCCTTGTCTCTTTTGTTACAAATTATGAAAATACTTTGCATACGTTTTGCAGATTGTTTTTTCCATGGAATAAGGATCAACCGTGAAATGTGAACATGTGAGTAGAGGAAGTTGTATATTGTTTGGAGGATTCTATGTTGAAGACGATTTATGATGTAAATGCACGCGTGGGAATTGATGCACATTTTTATGGGGTGCTACCATTTCTATTGTCATGCTGAATATATGTACACAAACAATATACGAGGGTGGTATTCATACCAAAACAATGTCAGTATATATGGAACCTCGTTTAAATGCCATGAAGCTCATTCTACTGTATATGTCCTGCTGTGGATTGTGTTACAGCTCATTTGATTTGATGCGACTATCAGTTTTATTTGATGATTTATTTCATAACCTTGCATTTGATTTGGCAAATGGCCACCCTTGAGTGGGGAGTTATTTTATTGACTCTAGTTGGGTAATATGTTTATGTTTCCTATAAGTTCTAGGGGGTGGCTTTTTATAGAACATCATTGTGTAATCCGTAATTCTTTGCGCTTTTCAGACCGACGAGTTCATAACCCGATCGGTAGGGGTATATTAAAGTAAAAGAATATTTTTGAGATCATTGCAAAGCCAATCGAAGAGGAAGACTGCGGCTTCATCAAGAACTTCAATATTTTATTAAAACTATACGACTGTATAAAATATTTGGTATGTTAGAAATAAATTCTGTTACTAGAACTTCTTTGAACTAGAACTTAGAGATCTAGTCAAAAGAAAAATAATCATCCTTTGGCTTTTGGTATTCGAAAGTCTTGGATCTAGTTTCCTTAGTTATTTGTCAATAAACCTGATTTATACGTTATGGTCTCATCCACACAGCTACTGAGCAAAAAAAAAAATTACACGCAAATTCTCGTCCAATTTACTACTCTTGTTATCCACCTTCTTTCATATAAGACTAGTTGGCTGTAATTGTTTATATAAGTCAAGTGAATGCAAACTAATTATTCAAAGATTGCAATCAACTTATTTGGGTAATAAATGTTTGGTTATCTCTTGAAAATCTAAGCATCCAGTAAATACACTTTAGAACAGATAATTGAATGGAGACCAATACTTTCCTTTGACATAAATTGTACACTCCCTGCTGATTTACAAACATCCAAGAATCATGTCATGAGAAGCTGCTTAAATTTGGAATCAACCAAAGGCGCTGCCCATCAAGATTTAGACATTCGTCCTAATAATAAGACCAAATTAACCAAATTATATACAAATTTACCAATAATTAGTTGACCAACTCTGATGTTGGGGTTTGGCATGAAATTATAGTCCAATCATGCGCAAACAGTAGACAGGCATAAATGGTTGCAAGAAAAAAGTTTTATACCCAAAATATATCGCCAAATAAAATGTGTGAACGTATGTACCGTCATGTTGATATCAAAATGACCAAATTCATTTCTTCTAATCGGTTCTACAGAAAAGTTATGACGATTTGTCAACGCAACTAGCTATTGAAATTAAAATAAACAAATTAATCACAAAATGGTTATCTACAAAAAAAGTGTCCTTTCTAATGACCGCTTAACCTCAATAAATACCATTTTCTATACTAGTATTTTAACACGAAACGAAATATCACCTCCATTTGTAAAACTCAGTGTAAAATGAATAATCCAACACAATGTGGCCAATGGAACTCATTTACATCTGACACCCAATTTATATCTGCCAAATTATTTCGTTTACAAAATAAGAAAAAGATACGAAAAAAATTCATTAGTCATTCTTGCCGACCAAACATTTTAAATCCGTTATGGCAAATTCTCTATCTCTCTCCTGCGTTTCGGGTTACTACTCCTTCTACATCGTCGTCATCATCATCATCAGCCATTATCCCTTAACGCATACCACCATAATCACCATGGTAACATCACATTAATCATTTCAACCGAAGATATACTATGCCACTCGATTGCGGGTCCACTCGGATTTGTTTTTTTGTTTTTTATTCGTGGTAAGGACTCCCCTCGTTTTGTATTCTTTTGCGAAACGGTGAATACTTTAAAAACGATTATACCATCACGGATGCTTTTTGCCTTTAATTCTACTCCTTGGAGAGGATTCCAATTCCAATTGAAAAATCCAACGAAGTAAAGCACTACACCCAAAACAGAACAGGGTGGGTATACTGATGCTTGTTGAAAATCAACCACCGTCTACCGTACCGAAACGAATTTGGATACAAAATCCGAAGAATTTAAGAAACAGAATGGCGGATTGCAAATGCAGTTGTTTTTGGTTTCATTTTTCTAACTCTCTGACCAGCCGTTTCTGTTCTATTTCAATGTGCGCCGTAAAGAAGAAATAAGAACATCTGCGACAAAAGGTTGCTGCTGCAGCACAATGGCTGAATAGAAAATATTTAAGAGAGGGAACAAGGACGATTATGGCTGCGACAACGATGTCACCCCATAACGATAGGTATGAGATAGGGGATATGTCCGAAATAGATTACCAGTCTGTGTTATTGTAGTGGGAGGGGCTAAATACATTTTGGGAATAACAAATAATTTGCAGTTATGGATAGTTTTTCGGGGTAATCAATGGCCGAGAGCAGAGAACAGAGCTTCGTATAAGATACCTATGTATCTTATCCAGAACACGGACAATAAGATGCTCGATAAGATTTTTTTTTAGTTGTGGTTAAAAGAATATATTTTATACGTTTAACGCATTTAAATAATTGTAAGAAAAAGATGGACTTAGTTTGTTCTCGAAACGATTCATGTGTGGATGTAGTTGAACCTGCATATGCCGTGTCCAAGTGTCCTCCAATGTTTCTTGGACTTGAAATTAAATATTGTATGTAAAGATGTATAGAGGTATAAGTTTAGAAATGTGGTCACAAAATTTTTTGTGCTAAGAAAGGAATAGCTGCGACGGTAATGGGTATTTTGCTTTAGTCATAATCATAGGTTTAAAATGGGGAATGTAACATTCTGCATTAATGGAGAACGTTAAATGGTAAATTGCACGACACTTTAAATTCATTAACTAATAAGCTTCATTTGGAGAAGTTTTTTATATCAAAAGTAAGAACGGAGTTTAGTTCAATGTTAACGCAGTGTGGGAAATTGTTTCCCAGCTACTCTTAGAACAGCGGTATAGTTGTTAGTCCATTTGGTTTGTCACTTGTCCAAATTTCCAAACATTCTAATAATATTTCACTGTCTCTCTCACCCATCATACATACCCAATCATACATGAGTTTATTATGACAATGGTATAAGAGAAAATTATGACAATCATACAAGAATATGCATATTACAAACTTTGACGAGAGGTTTCTTAAAATTGCTGTTCGGATTTGGAATTCATGAAATTCAATCATTCTTTGTGTCAAAATATATCTGCGCTAACACAAATGAATGGCCCTGTATTTGTTATTTATCCTGTAAATAATTTGATTTTTTTTAACAAATCAGCTAAACTGATATTGTTCAGATCTTTTAAATCATTGTAGCAATATAAACCATGCATTTTCTGATTTGTAGAGGAAGTGTCAAAGGTCTCTGTTTCAAATCTCGAAAGTGACAAGACCTAAGCTCTACCCCTTGTAAAAGTCTGACAAACATCCAATATATCATTGCCATGAGAAGCTGCTTGAATTTGCATCCGGGTCAAGCAGCAGGTACCCTTATTTGTGGAAAAATGAATAACTTTGCAGAGAAAGCGTCATACTGAATACTCGTCTTTCTCGTCTCTGCAGCTCCTGTGAAGTCGTTTAGAGTCTTGTTGCATGATATCCTGGGATAAATTGTTCCGATGGTTAGTTTTCAGCCAACATGTGGATTAGATACAACGATCAATTGGAATTAAATCAAGAGCCAAATATCCGGAAATCGCAGTACCTACCCTAGATCTGACCAACTGCGATTGGTTGAAGAAGATGATGAATGTTTAATTTAGTAAATATGTTACTAATTTAAATTGTATGAACATTGTTTTGACTGCTCAATAACACCACAATTTTCTCGTAAAGTCCCAGAATCTTGGTGTTATTGAGAGATTTATTTTAGTTTTTCACTACTCAAGATCTTAGAGTATTGTATACAAGAAAATGACTGACTTCTAGTTCGCTGGAATAAGCGTTTTCAACAATGTCTGTCTTAAAGCAGTCCTGGAAAACATATAAGTATTCCTAGTATAATATTTTTATTTTTTGTATCCGGAATGCAAAATTTATACAGACTGACGTACATTTCATGTGTAATTTTTGTCGGGCGACCTAACAAATGATCTACACCCTTTATTCACTACATCGTTTATATTAGATTCGTCAGTGAATATACTTACCATAGATAGCTATTTCCATTCGTTTCTACCCGGAATGCAAAATTTGAAGATTGACGTACATAGGGCATACAAATTTTGCGCATTCTTTCGACAATTTTAGTTCCGTCCGTGAAGATAATCACCATTTTGGACTTACAGCTGTTTGTATTCCAATATAACGTTAATTTCTTTCCCCATTTTCCTTAACGCCTTACTCTGACTGTCGATACAGGTACTAGACCGAATGCAAGATTTGTATTTTAATTTGATGTCAAGTCCATTTATGAATAATTTTTGAATCAGGGCCATAGGATGTAGTTACAGTGTACATCTTAATTAGCTTTTTTAATATGTTTTAATAATACATTTAATCTCCGAAAATCAAAGTTCAATAATCAATTCCAATTTGCGTTGACTTTCTACAAAGTTTCTCAAGATTTTCGCTTATATATTTTGATGAAATTTGTAATTTTACATAAAACAAGTTTCCTTCAACTTAGAAAAATAACTTTTTTTAAATACAAATTTGGGACTCATAACACCTTGCAACTGGTTTCACCACTCCGCTACATTTGTACGCATATATCGATAAATATCGTTTAACCATTCTACAACTCTTCACTTCAATCAGCTGTTTCAAAAAATACCCATCAAAACACTCCCTAAATTGCACCTATACCCTGTGCAGTGTGCAATAACCAACACCATTATCGAAAAAAAAAATCGGTACCAAAGACGGAACACACCAAATTCGAACACGTTTCGCATTTTACAAATCAATCCTGAATCGCATAATAATCAACCGCCAAGGTGTCTAAATGGTTACTTGCTCTCGTTCATCGATTTTTCGCCCTCGTCTTAACTGAAAAGTGTTGGTCGTAAAAAGAACTCTACTAACAATGCGTTCCTCCATAAAGCATATTCTAACATTGCATTCTGATACTCTGTTCTTTCGTTTTTAAAATTTAATTTTTTTTTGCATACCTTTGATGAATATTAAGAGAACACAATAAATGAAATAAAAATTAAAAAAAAAAGAATGAAAATCCCAGACGAAAATATTAATGAAATGCCGTAAATCGTGATTGAAATGTTTAACTGGCTGTAATTGCGGATGCATTGTCAACATCGATCGCACATTGTAAAGTAAATTTTTTACAAAACTCCAACACGCCAAACCACCCAAAGCCATGACGGTTTGGCGACCTAAAGCCTAAAGAATATTCCTCTTTGGCCACTCGAACGGCTATAATGTGACAACATTGTTTCAGCATGGGTGTGTGTTTCTTTGGTGTGTATGTAGTTACGCGACGACGACACAATTGAAGAACGGATTGACAGACGATTGAAAAGTTTTATAGGACACCCGTGACAACGTGAACAATGCCGATGATGATTACGATTGCGGCCGGTACACGGTATAGCGGCGGTGTGCGAATAGCAGATTATAGTACGATGGCATGGCGATCATCAAGTTCGTAATGTATACAACTACACATATATATATATATATATGTAATCATTTTATTACCTTACCTACCGCAACGAAGGTGTGATAAAATCGTTAACTGCGGAATCAAAAAGCCAAGTTATCACCAGAGCAAAGCACAACGTCTTGATATGTGCCGGGGGAATTAATGTTTGACTTTCGTCTGGGCACAAAGTGTCTGCAAGTGGTTGTCCCCTATGTCGTAAAAGATACTTTACGAGCGGGACGTCTTTAGTTTAAAGCTTTGACAATCAAGTGATTTCGAAAATGTATATGAAGTGGTATAGCTAGATACTTGGGAATACTTCCTGAACTTAGGGCATGTAATCTGAATTTTAATTTTTAAAAGTCACATATCCGTTCGAAATGCTTTGAAAATTCATTGATAGAAAGCAGCTATAAGGTGGTTTTGAGGGATATAATCTCTTTTTCTTATTTAATTGAAGACAAAGTGGACATAGAAACATAAATTCTTCAAACAGCCGAAATATTCGATAGAGAAACTTATTTGGGTGTGCCATATTAAAATATATGTGACTATATTAAAACTTTAAAGTCGCACGACCTCAGAACCAGATCCTGCAAGGTGTGGTCTATGGCGATTGTGCTGCACAACACCAACTGTCCCAGCTGCAATGATGTGGGGTTTACAGAAGCCGTAGCCCATTTACAACCATTGAGATCTCTCTGATAAACACATCAAAGATTTGATCTGATCGCCTTCTTATACCATTCAATGGATTTATTAAACGATGTGACAATAAGTTACAATCAACAAAAATACGACTTTTTGGTATCCAAAGTGATGCCTAAGCACTACGTACGTACGTTCAGTCAAATAACCAACTAAATGGTAGCAGAGGGAAATCGGACTTACATGATTCCTAAATGATTTTGAATACACAGTCGATGTTTTTTTGCTTTCGCTCACAATCGAGGGTCTTCATGAAATGTCGACATATGTTGAAAAGCAAACGATTGATAAAAACTCTCAAAGTCCTAAAATTGAAATTATCGACCTCGGCTATACCTTATCAAGTCTCTCAAATATTGAAAATCGAAAAGTAATAACTGATCTCTTCTATCCTTTTTTGAGTAGTCTCTTGACTAAAGAATAAAACAAAGAAAATGCGTTGAAATTTGTGCAAAGATATGATAAATCAAAGACATAAGTTCGAAAACCTAGCTACGACTATTTCACTAAATGTTGAATCTGTGAGCTGCTAAGCGGGTGAACCAGGAAAATTACCACCACTATACCAAGTAAATAAAAATGTTTTGTAAACCTATGTCTACACAAAATTCTAAATATCTTTTGGCTAAAGTGTATCTCAGACAAACATCTATTTAAAAGAACGGTTCAGTCGTCACAACGATTTAATGTAAATTGTGGCAATGGATTTGTCATACACTTTTACCATGCGCTGGTAGGTATATGATCTGTTGATAGAAGATGACAAAAAATTGGGTAAAACAAAAAACACGGCGACATGGGAGGAGCTGCAGAACTTTACCCGTAACAGTACGTGATATTGCCTAGACGTAGTAGATGCTCTTAGGCCCTCAAGTAAAAATAGAATTTAAGTAAGTTTCTTCTTTAGCCCAAGGAAGTAAGATTTCTTTGTTTAAAAGAGTTGCATAAAAATCATAGAAATAAAAAAAAAACTAAAGGACATTACCGGTGTGGCAATAAGAGAAGGCACCTAGACTTTTGCCCAGTAATCAGAAACAGAAAACATGTAAACGTCTCTTTTATCCTGAGATAAAAATTAAAACAATTAAATGATTTAAAAGTGTTCCATCTGATTTAATAGGAGAAGAACGGATGTATATTGCCATTGACCATACAACATAGCGACTTGGTATATTGAAGGCTCTTAACCTAATGAGCAGAAAATTTATTTAAAATAAAAATTCCTTTTAACAGCTCTCAACATAAGCTGAAAAATGAAAATATTTGCATATCCTCAAGATTGTTTAAGTAAAACTATCTGTGAATTCATACAAACATTTCTAGTTACAAATGACAACCAGATTCACACCAACTTACACGCAGTAAAATTGGTTGATTATAGTCAATCTAACTTTATTATAGCTCCGTCGAAGAAAGGAAGAAAACAGTATTTTCACTGGCCATCACCTTTGAAATCTGCATAATTCGACAACCTACGACTTAAATATTATGCTTCTGTATTTTAGCCGGTTCCTACTTTATTGTGATTAGCTACTTATTTGATACAAAATTAATTAATGCAAATATTTTAGATACTAGGGAGATATTAAGAGAACATCAAATAAAACACGTAAATTAAATTGTAAAATATTTGTTTTCGCCTATATGTCCCCAAGGGACACTAATGTGATGTTTTCTTTTTTTTAAATAAATTTTTCCCTAATTCTGAACTCAATTTAAATTTATCACCAAACGGTATTTTTGTTTTATTTAAAATTCCTTTTCAATAAAAACAAACACTTTCGCTACCGCCTACAGAACAATTTAACAAAATTTATTACTTAAATTTAAAAAAATATATATATTCTTTATACATGAGTTAATAAAACATGTGAATCGTTTTTTTAAGTCTTTTAGCTACAGACTACAAAAATAACAATAGTAACAAAAATAGTATCTAAAAATATTTTAAAACCAAAAAAACTTTATTGGATTTGTTTCACTTTATATTCATAAAAAAAAAAAAAAAAACCACTAAAAGATTTATTACCGATCGAGATTTTGCCCATTCTTCTTCTTGAACTTTGTATCTATATCTATCTTACATTTTGTTGTGTGTCTCTGCCTGTCGTCCCTGGGGGGACATCTACATACTGTCAGTATTTTTTGATACAAAATAAAAAAATATATAATATAACCAAAGCAGATGCGAGAAAAAGATGAATGTATCTTAAAGATACATATATGAACAACATTATCTATATGCATCACCTTTGACGGATTACTTGCGGATGAAACATGTTTTAATGGCGTTGATTATAAATTTTGTTTAGTGCAGTCAGTTTTTCGTTGAGCGTAGAAAAAAAAACTGAAAAACCTCACAAAAGATTACACAGGTTTCACAAAAATCGTTCGGATGAGTGTGTGAGTTTGTTATTGAAGTTGACTTCAATGTCCGGGAAGAGGAAACATGAAATGTCCTCATGTTAAGAGCTGTAGCTTGTAACGTGTAGTCGTTGCAGTCGTCGTCGTGATGCCTTCTAACCCCACACATACTTAACACACCATTGCGAGGGCTCAGTCAGTAGTTGTCGCTGCGCCACTACTTGATTAACCTGCTGATCGGACTCAGTGTCCGAGATGGATACATGGCCATAAGGTGATACTTCTTCGCAAAGACGGTTCATTTTATTGTTTGTAAATTGCCTCCTCTCTCATATTTGCTATAAGAAATACTCGACGTACGGTGCGATTACAAGCGCATTTTACTTACGGGACAAAATAAAAATCAGAAGATGATGCAAAAAAAATCGAAATGCAGCCAAACAGCGATAAATCAGGTGACAGAAATTAATTGAGTTATTTTCTTGGACCACATATTTGACTTGAGGATTAATTTGTATACCGCATGCTCATGGGGGGAATGGTAGATATGCGAAAGTGTAAGGAAAGTGGTTAGCGACTTTTTTTTCTGATTAGTGAACTTTTTGGAAACAGTAACACATACAAGAATTTTCAGTTTTGAAGGAAGTGACGTTTATTTTTCAGTAAAATGAATACGTATCAGTCTTAACGTTATAATATGTTGTATTTTGTAACGTTCTATGTCAGTTTGCGTATTAAAGTTAAATAATATACAGGTTATATACTGACAAATTTTCCATATTAAAATTTATTACAAATTTTAGATCCATATTCAAACACCTTTGCGACCCACATCTACTGATAGGTATTATGTTAATAGACGTCTTGTACTCGTTGATACGTTTCGTCCGTAAGTTGAATCACACCCTGACACTATCAAAAAGAAACTAACTGACATACAAATAGTTTTGTTAAGTTATTTTGTTACAAGAAGCGCAATAGAACTTTATTTGCTAGCTATGTAAAGTTCACGCGCTTACATTTCAGTGAAAATATCAATACCTCTTTCATGGTATACATTAGCTTCATCAAATCCAGAATGGCGATAAATGGTAGTAATAGATAATAAATTCAGCTAAGTAATTTTTAAAGTCTAACAACTTGTGATAAGCATAAATTTGAGAAATGCAATGGGAATGCAAATGAAAGCCCTATCAAAACCGAAGGCGCAACAGGCTCATTAGTACCCAGGGCCTGGCTTTCTCACAACCATTCATGTGTGCATGTGTACTTCTTGCACGATGGCTGGACATTTGTTTTATGCGGACTCCTAACGTCGAAGTTGAGATAAGCTATTCTTGACAAATGATACTTCTCGGATGATTTGTCTGATCATCACGAGAGGAAGGGCCAGTGATAAATCATTTAGGCGTTACTACGCTCGGTAATCGAACCCAGACCTTCTGCGCGGCAGTTCATCGCACTAATCATCGCGCCACTGAGCCCGTCAACGATTTAGTTAGTATTGGAAAGTAATCATAAAAGAAGCAGTTTTGGAGCATCATCGTTCTGATAGTTTTGAAACACATTTTAACTCTCACCAGCTTGTGAAAAGTGATCTCGAATTATATTCAATTATTCTGTGCTACCATGAATAATACCATTTTTTCCCAGATTTGGTAATCGAATCTTGTATCAATACTTACTTTGTAACCGCTCTTCTTCTTACATAAGGTGGGGCCAAAGTTGTCAATTTTTCTAGCTAATTAGTAGACATGAAAATCAATAAAAGGGATAAGAATGCTTACATTGCACTACATAGCTACAACAGAATTTGTGGTAAGAAATGGGGGCCCTCCCGAAGCTCGCGAAATGGCTTTATTCATCTGTTGTCAGACCAATCCTTACCTATGGAATTCAATGAAAAAGACCGCATTTGACTGCATTAACAAAAGTTCAAAGAACAGCATGCGTACTCATAACAGGAGCCATGCACAACAGTCCCACAGCAGGATTGGAAGTAATTTTAAGTATTCAACCAATTAACTTACATATCAATGAAACAGCAGCGAAAAGCGCAGCACGCCTTAAGGAAGCAGTTAACCCTTTGGTCACAGCACAATTTTGAAATTAGTGGCATACAAGAATGGGGTATCTGACCACACCAGCCCATGTCACGATTTCGACATTTAATACTCAACCAGTATACCAAGCAGAGATGAATGGTCAGCAAATACCCAACACTGAAATATTAATCTATACTGATGGGTCTAAAAGGGAATTGGAATGGGCTCTGGGGTCTACTCTACTAAACCGGGTTAACCAAATTCCTAGCAAACTCATGCAGTGTATTTCAAGCAGAGACCCAAGCCATACTGGATGCTGCTGAATCGGCTGGAGTATTGGACAAATCACAAGATTATATCTCCATTTACGTAAATAGTCAGCGGCTATTAAAGCTCTGGCAACTAACATAATAAAATCACGAGGATTTGGACGCCGTGCATAGAGCTCAATGCTCTATGTAACCAGAATAAAGTCCAAATTATATGGGTTCCAGGACATAATGACATTCCAGGAAATAAGAAAGCAGACTAGATAGCAAGACTCGGAACGTTTAGCTGCATCGCGACATCAGGGCTAAGCCACCACAACGCAGATCACAACATAAATATCACGCTCATTTTTTTTTTAACATTCTTTTCAGGTACATATCTCTTAATAAAGGCTAGCGCTATGGGCATAATTAGGCATATATACGAGTTTGACGACTCACCTAAGCGTCAAAAGCCCTTCCAACCTGACCAGTCAGGAAAACTATAATTTAATCCAAGTTGGGTCAGTTGGGTCTTAAGGTATTTTTATCCATTTGCATAGATTAATGAAGTCAAACGCACTCTGCATTATGAAGTTATTAACAAAGAAGTAAACTTAAAAGATCTTTTAACAAAAGGATAAAGAATTTGATCTGAGTTTCAGGGTATTGTGGACATTGACTGATTTATTTGTTGATACAAGTAAGACAAATTTTGTTCCAAGCATTATGTCATATTTAAAAAAATTGGAAAACAACATTTTGTCAATTAAGAACCTCATCACATTAATACACATACATTTGCCAATAAAAAGATTGTAGTTAGTTCTACATAACACACCATACAACAATAATATCATTTACAACTTAGGTGTCAACCATTTGCTGATTTATTAATACACACTGTTGGGGAAAAAATATGTAACATGATAACATTCCTGACATTCTTTAATAGTACCCTATAACTACTTATACACCAGCATAATATTTCATGCAATCACATGTGGTATATCAACTCAAAGGGCGTTGAGATTGCGTGTGATAAAGCCAAAAGGAAAAAAAATCAACCAAGAAAGAATAACACTCTGTAGTTAAGTTGAAAATATAAATTATTAAAGGCTGCACATATATAAAAAGAATTACATACATACGCTTACTAGGACAGCTTATACATTCAAACGCATATACCTTGTATGAAATAGTTGCTTATACACCCAGCGCGAATGAGCCCGAAATTCCTATCCACTAGAACTCGTATACGTATGTATAAACGTATTCCATTTGTTTGACTTTAATTCAAAATTCCACACCAGAAAACACACCCAGTGACCCTAATTTTATCCTTGGGAAGAAAAGTCCTTTTTTTCTGCTGTGTTTTGCCCTTCCGTTTGGTTTGAACTTCCGCATTTTGGGTTTTCACTGGCTTCTGTATAATCTACAGAGCTGCTCCTTTAATTTTATTTTGTTTTGTTGTTTTTTTCATTTATTTTTAAATGCAGTATTATACGAAAAACAAAAGAATGGAATGAAAAAATACAACAACAAACAGTACAGTAAATTAATTTAGGAATTGTAAAGTCCAAGGAATTTTAGAAACGTCCTGGAAAAAACGAGGGGAATGATTCCATTTGCGCCCTTATACAGTTTCTTAATTTGTCAAAGAAGATATATTTTATGTGCCTTCTGTATCTACTTGTCGAGGGTTAAACGTGGACTTGATAAAATCCTGACAGGGTATACCTATACCAAAGAGACAAAAAGCCTTTGTGGATGGGAATATTTTTGGCGCAATAAACACGTTTGGAATTTTGTTTTGCTGCCCCAAAATACTATTTGTACGTATACTTATCCTTCATATATACAATTTCTTATCGTATGCTAGCAAGGATATGTATTTACTTCGCTTGGTATCAACTTTAATTTTTCTTGTTCGAAAGGAGTTGCATATGTGTAAGCGCTCTGGCCGGATGATAAGAATCACCCTCGAGTATGTTCTTATTTTTGACAGAGTTGTGTCAGCTTGTGTTAGCCTGCAGCTAACAAAAAACAAAAACAGCAAACAGGAAAGGATCTGGGTGTTGTGCGGGGTTTGGTATTAAACTGTTTACCATATAATCAAGTACAATGCTCTGTATGTGTTATCGAATTAAACTCGGGTAATTTAAATTTTCAGGACACAGTCGCTTGCCTTCATTATAATACACAAGACTCATAGATGGAATATAAGATATGCCTATCTGAGTATTCAGTCTCAAAGGGATACATGCGAGGGATTTGGTTAACGAGTTTGATGAGGGGGTGAAATATCTTTATTATAAGTATTCGAAAGAGGAGGCGATAGAGTTGGAGTTGATTAGGTCTTATCTACCAGTTGATGTGCGTGGGGAGGAGAAAGTAGTTAGTTGGCTTTCTTAAAGAATGTTTTTGTCCTTTAAAATTTAAAACAATTAGAAGTAGCACAATAGTTCGGTTGGGTTAAGAAACAGTGGATGAGCGTCACCATTAGACTAGATACGTACGTTGGTGTACTACGTGGGTCAGTCGACTATATCTATATTCATAGAACCAGAGCTGGCTATAAGCGAAGGAGGTTGCCGAAAGTAATGTTGGCCGGCTCACATAGATTATTAGAGAAGAAATCCTTTTGATGGGGTTTTCTGAGCACGTGTTGAGAAATGAAGATACAGCTTCTGTTCCTTGTAAAAGCAGTTTCTGAAAAAGTTATTGATATTGCTTTCATAATTGCATCCAGTTTGATTCGTGATTTAAATTAAGCGAGGTGCTAGGTGCATAGCTAGTTGAACACAATGTTCCAGGGAAAAAGAGATAGGACGCCCCTTGTGAGTCCCATAACACCATTTAAGTATCCATGCAAATGTGTGAATTGTCATTACTAAGGATCAACGGTACCCTTAATAGAATCTTGAAGAATTCAAAAGCCAGGATAAATCAAATGTCAAATGAAAATAAGTATTGTCATATTTTATCTCTGCGTTTTGAAGTCTTGAAGTAAAATGCAAGTTATGATCACTTTAATTAGGGGAAACAAAGTCTCTTGTAAAGGATGATGATCATGTTTTCTTATAAAAACAATATCTGCACCACGGCTTCATATAATCTCCTTTTGCTGTGGGAAATGTGCTTTCTATGCCTCCATTTCTGTTCATTTGTTAATTACGAAAACTCCAAACTAATGTCTTAAAAATCAGGGACAACTTCAGACATTGAAATATTTATTAGAATAAAATGACGCTAGGGGCTACATATTGAAAATGGTTTCGTTGACGAATTATTCGACATATAAAAAGTAGCGGCAATATCCTATGGTGGTTGCGATGCTCACTTGAGATCTTTTCCCAATATTTAAGAAGTCGCCTCACTACAGAAAAATATTTTGTTATTATTTACGAACTTGGTGGAGCAGCTTGTATTCGATATTATCATCCTTCACAACCGACCGATGGTAAAATGCAAACTAAACACGATTTTATAGAGGATTAATCATTCATACTCACCATTTTAGCTAGATTCATCTTTTTACTTTTAAAATCTTATTATCTCTTAAAATTTTAACTTAATACTAAACAAAAAGCTTAAATCTAACGAATCATTTAAATGTTTTTTTAATCTAACTTTCTGGCCCTCAGTGGGCACACTATCTATATATTTCTCACTTTTAAATGTATTTGAATTTCCAGACAAAAGAGGATATTTAAAATCATTTGATAGATTCAACCTTGAAAACAACTTTTAAGCTCGGATTTATGTAGATTCTGGAGCTCGGAAATTAACTCAATATTTTTTTATTTTTATGTGTTTTTTTTTTTAATAAATATGTTTTAGATCCATATTGGGTTAATTTAGCATATATTATTCCATTAAAGGAACAAGGCGTCTTCTTGTAACATTGTATTGTTTTGCTTTATGTAATTAAATTAACATTTAGATGATGACGCGGTGCTAAATTTTGGATGTTGAAATCGGGATAAATTGGTATTAGTATCAGCGTTGCCATAAGATCGGTCGAATGACAAAGACTAATTAAGAATCTCCTACCATATTAAAAAAAAGATTTGATCCCAACCAAGGAATAGACTTTTAAATTGCTTAACAGAATGGCCAAATTCTACACTATAAATAGCTTTTTTATGAGTCTATTTAAGCTACTGATGCTACTATCCTGCCCTCAGACATCAACAACATTCACGACAAGTTTCAACAAATCGTGAAAAATAATTTCATCGTAAATTTAAATCATCATCACTGTATCAGATTTTAACATCATTATATGCAAAAGCTATACCATTTTTTTTTTTTTTTGAATTCCAAACAACTCAACTTGCTTTCAAAATTTTGCATTTAAATTTACTGCAGTCGGCGCTATATAACAGCAAAATAGATAACCCCAATAATTCGCATTAATTCACTTCGCAGTGCATTTTATTAAATTTTAATAAACTCCAACAATTCCCTATTTTATGTTGCGTCTAAAATTAAAACAAACAAAACACAGTTGGTATGCATAAAAATTAAAATGAAAAAATATATATAGCTACCCTACCTCACTACCGACAATAATTTCAAAAGCAATGAACACAGCCATTTGTGTATAGTTTTTTTTTCCAAAAATAACGCAATTTACAAACTCATTTGGAATTTATCGAAATCCATGTGCGTGGTGCCACATCACCCCCACCACCATCTCCATCGTCATCATCAACCCCTCACAACCATCCGTAACCGACCAGACTTCGCTTATAGCTAGGCTCGACGAAGAGATATACATTTTAAAATTATACCCACTTTACTGCAACAATACACTCAAAGGCCATAATTTTCCAATTAAGCGAAAATGAGCGATTTATTTGCCATGAAATCAGTGAGAATCACCGATAAAAATCTCTTCAACTCTCTCATTGTGTATGGGTATGGGTGTGTGTATGAGTGCGGTGTCTCTGGGCGCCGTCAAACTGTAGAGTGCCTCCAAGCGGCCCCACATCCCGCCAAATGAATTGGATGTCCATAGTCCATGTTGCATGCTGGCCAACACTAGAATTCATATGGTGTAGGTGGTAGCGGTGGTTATGGTGATGGTGTTGCCGTTGAATTATTTATACTAGCGATCATTGTGAGCCCGCACAAATAATACACACGGGGCTTGCAGGCCGATACTTTACAGAGGCCGACAAACAGCACCTGGGAGCTTTTCGTAAATTTTCCATCATATTTTCATTTTCATTTTTTTGTTGTTTTTCGTTAAATCGAAAAAAAACTTATTCGAGGAACGTGTGTAAATTGGAACTGTTAAGTGAACGCAATAGCTTCACAGACAGGCGGCCCGGCAGAGCATACATTTGTGCAAAAAATCCATCGAGTTGTGAGATTTTTTTTATTTATGTGCAACATTTTCCGCTTGTACTCTCTCAGACGAAGCAAAGGTGGTCCTCCACTGGGGCCGGGATACACTATATGGGTTGGTACATAACACCAACCCTTGTTTTAATACACTTTCCCACATAAATTCACACTCTTCACGTCGCGGCGGCGGGGAAAGTGTGCGGAATTGTAGGTGTTCAGCGCGTGTTTGTTTCAATGGTAGTGGGTGCACACTGCAAATTTACACTCATTGTTATAGTATCCACTACACAGACGGATCTTCATCTAGGATAACATGGAATAGGAAAGGGGTGAAAGGATGAATTTGCATTTGGAATTGGTCGACATGCAACTTGAATATTCGATCAATGTTTCCTTTCTTTTCCGCGTGTGCTTTGGTCAACATTTTGTGGACTGTTGTTGAAGTTGTTGTTGTTGCCATCGATATCTGTGTATATATGAGGCAAACAATTACACTGGTGTAGTTTTCCACTGCACACATGGTTTTCTTTCAGTATTGTGCAGAATGCGCGCACATATCGTGCCATTATGCTACTTAAAGGTGACTAAACGAGAATTTCCTTTTTAAATTAATAATGCGGTGGTGGTGTGTAGCACTGATAGTGTTGAGTGGCAATTTGGGATTGAGTGTGGGCTTTTATAAAAATTTACATTTTCTTAACTTTTATTTTCCTTTGAAAGTTTGGTTTTGCTTATTTTTACGATTTTGCTTACGTTTAACTATATTTATGGGGTATATTGTGTTCTTTAGGATATAGCTTACAGATTTGTGTATCTATAGAAATTTTGCAACTTCTGATGTTGGTGAATGGGAGTCCTATACAGTTTTCGACATTATGTCAATATAGAACAATATATGTACATATATCGGCCATGGAAATGCGTTTGACTTGCCTTAAAAAAGAAAGATCAAGGGATCAGTGGGATGCAGAAGTCTGGCAAGATTGTAGTTACTTATTTCGCGATTTTGAGTAACTAAAGGCATTTTGGGTCTGCTGACTATGGTTAATAGGAGAAAGTCCTCGACTTGCACAAATCGACCATCTAAAATTTTCATACTTGGCTGAAAAAATATCTCAAGAGATCATTATGTATAGAGGAGACTGGGTGGAGTAGTTTTTATATATTGAGTGGGTGTTATATCAATCTTGTCAAGTGCGCAAGAAATATGATGGAATACTTCTGGGTGGTTATTACATTCGTATAATGAAATGTGTTGCTGTGTATTATAGCAATTCTTAAGTTGATACGATATTTTGGGATCATTGACAAGCTCATGCAGTTATGTCTGTCATGCATAAATAAATAAATTTGTATTTTGAAAGGAATGAGAGGACCAACAGTATACAGTGTCCGTTTTGAACCACAAATTTGAGAAGCTTTTACTGTAGGCATTATACACTTAAAATAAGGACTCCGCATTCAGTATTCCAAAGTATATTTAACTATTTATTTATTCATCTGCGTATATAAAATCTTACAGATTACTAACAATTCATAATAAGTTGTTAGATATCGAATATAAAAGATAACATAAAGCTAATGTACAATGTTTCATAATTTTGTTTTAAATTCCAATCTATTTATAGAGAGATCAAGTTCATTACATTTAGAATTAAAAAGTTGTATACATCTTGAAAAAGGTTCATTGCAACCATAATTGTATCTATGTTTGGGATTGTTAAAAAAATGACGAAGACGCAATATTCTCAATATTATATAGATTTCAAAGTAGGTAAGAATTTGTGGAAACTTAACACGATATAAATATACATCATGAACAAACAATATAAACTGAACAGAACGTCTTTTTCTAATGAATCAAGACCAATCAAGGCACACCTAGATGCATATGAAGGAGAATCAATTCTCCAACTCAGCTGCCTGACTACAAATCTTGTAAAAGCTTTTTGAAATCTTTCAATACGTGTTATCTCAACAGAGGAAGAAGGACACCATACAATTGAACAATACTCAAGAATTTGACGAACTAAAGACACATTAACCGATTTAAAAGTAAAGGGGTTAGAGATTTCATTTCAGTTTCGCTTATAGAAACCAAGCATTGAATTTGCCCTGGCTATAATATAGTCTACATGTAACGAAAATAACAACTTTGGATCAAAATTGACTCCAAGATCACGAATCTCAGATTTGCGATCAAGAATCTGGTTGAAAATTCGGAGGTTGTGTATCATTGGTATTAACTTTTGTTTTTTTACAGGCAGATAAACTTTCGATGGTATTATCTATATTTATCTATAGATAGATAATTCTATATATATAGACCAAATATCTTTGACATTTGAGTTTAAATTATGTTGCAAATCATCATGTAAAAGTCTTACACCAAGATAGTAGTTTAAAATAGTGAAAACACTTTCTTTTAATTCGAGTTATATATATCAAATCACTGATTAGGCTTAGTTTTATTTAGTTTTAGCACATTATTAGAAGCTGAAGTTCCGTTTTTGGAACAAGGCATTGTATCTCGAGAAGGTCACTTTTTGGTGCGCGGGCATAATTGTACAATTTTTGAAGATGGCTCCAATATTGGCGTTAATGCAGAGCGCTTCAGGCAAATAATATTTTGTCTATAACAATCGTTTTTCCCAGCAGGGCGCAACTGGACATAAAGCTGTTCACACCATCTCTTTATCAGGACTTAGTGAGCGAATAATTTAAAAAAATGGATCTGTTATTTCAATGTTAAGATGATATACCACACGCAGCGTTATTGCTTAGATATGGTCAGCTACAAAAAACTTGTTTCACCTGCGAAGTTGTTTTACTAAACTTGACTTGTCTGTGTGTCACCGTGTCGCTGCATTGTAAATTTGAACTCTTACTCTTATGTCTTTGCAATTTGCATGTTAAAAAACGAATCATTATTATCCGTGTATAATAAACCATCGGGAACTCCCACCAAAGCATTTGATTGTTTTAGCAATAAGGTGCTCAAATAATTGAACAGAGAATCGGGTCAGAATCATTTAGTACAGAAACAACTATAAAAAAGTAGACTTGTGAAATCGTAAGGACCCTTAACGATCAGATACGTAATGAGATCTCAAGTCAATATGTTTTAATTTGACGAGGTGCATCAACTCATAACTGCTATCTTTTGAGAAAAGTGATTTCCCTGCAATAGATTGTTGCCATTTTCACCCATTACGAGATAAAAAAGAAGATACAGTCAACTAAATATTTTAAATTATTATAAAATATTTCACAGATTCACAGACCCATTGATTAAACAACTAAATCCCAAGTCTTCAAACCTATCTCTCCTTACGCACACTTTACACCCATGCGACTTCTTAAACACGATAACTTTTGTGTAATTAATGTAGCTAAGGCGACGAAGGAAATCATTTCCGATAAGAGAGATAATTATGATTTATTACCAAATACAAAAACTTATTGACATTTTGGCATCAAAATTCAATTTCATACCTCCAATTTGGCAGTTCTAAATTAATTCTCAAATGCCAAATACTTAATTAATTCAAAATATCTTTTACAACATGAATTTCTATCCACTTAACTGTCATAAAAATGTTCATCTCTTTACTTCTATTTTTAAGTAAATCATCAGGCTTACGACAAAATAATATACATCTCTACCAACACCGTTCCCCTTCGTAGATGAAAATAGCAATAAATTGAAGAAAAAGTATATACGCGTACATAATTGTATCTAATGTAAAGGATTGTCCAAGAGCGAGTTCATAACTCATTCGGAAAATTTAATTCAATTAAAAATAAATCCACATTTTCAAGATTTGATGCGCTATACTATATTGCCAGCCGTATAAAAGATACAAATGTTGTTGTACCCGCAACTGTACTCGTAACAACATGCAAATGTATCTAGATGAACTTTTATATCAAAATGTTGTTTCACTGTTTTTTTTTTTTTTGCTAGCTAGTTTTCTTAATTCGAGAGCTTCCTGTTCGAGTTCTGAGAGTAGAAATAAACCAAGAAATAAAGAACTCAAACCCCGCCTTCTATGCACTGGTTGACGATGATGATGGGATTTTTGCGACGAGGTTGTGTCTGTGTTGGATGTCAAAAAAAATTAATTAAAAACTTTGGGGCCATATCATCATGGCCGCTGCCGCCACCACTGTGCCGCCACGATGTTATTTATGTTCACGACGATATACAAGTGTATTTGGCTTGATTTATTACCATATAGTTGGTGATATATGCGTGTTTTTTTATGTTTCTTTTTCTTTTTTTACCTTAATACAAAAGATTTAATTTGCTTTCAAATACATTTTTATCAAACGTGTTTTTTTTTCATTTTTAATTTTAATTTCTACGATTTTGTATTTCAATTTTGAAGTTCAAGTTGAGATGGTTTTATAATCCTGCATCACATTACTTCAATATACATAAGAGTATGTGCGCATCCATGTTTGAATTGTATCTATACCGAATTCCATGTGCAGTTGCTGGTATAGCGAAATAAGTTATCGATTTAACTATTAATCATTGTCTTAAGGGCACATTCTGGCATATCACAGTCACTGCACATTCAGTTACAGCTAAAACAACACGACTATGACGACACGAGCGGGAAGAGTAGCACGCAGAGGAATAGGTGAATGAACTTGGTGAATGCGGAGTGCAGTTGGTATAGATAGATTTATTTACAGACGTAGGTATGCAATGTAAATAGGGAATGTTGAGTAGACTCGATTTAGGTGGATTTGTTAAAATAGAAGTGAAATTAAATTTTTACCAAAAATACATTTTTAAGGGTTCAGGCAGAAGGTGGCGGACTTTTTTTTATATATACAGGATTAGTTGTGAGGCAAAGTGTTTTTTTTATAATATTTATAAAATTAATGGGCACAGATATAATAACACCCTCAACACCTATAGTCTTTTGGCGGAATTGGTCTTTGAAACGAAAAACTATACATTGGCGGTCAAAAAAAAAAACGACCTTTAACGCCGTTTCGTTGCTTTTGGATATTTGTTAGACTTTCGCAAGAGCTGATTCATGGTTAAGCATTTGATGTTTTCATTTTCGTGAAATAGTAAGCAGTAGAAAGCATTTATCACTAGACCACTTACCGTCCTGTGAGTTATAGTGAAATGTTTGATTAAACTAGGCAAACATTCGCTAGTCTACTGAACCTTACCCAGTTCAGTAGACTAGCTCTTTTAAGTTAAGTTTTAAGTTATAGATTTTGCGTAGCCCCTTTTTGACCAACTAAATGAGGTTACAAACCATCAAAAAGAAAGGCAAGTCCGAAATAGTGACAGGTCTGTCTGTATACACGTAGATTATATTTCTGATCATCTGTCAAATCGTTGTTCATTGCTCATTTTAACAAACATTATAAATTTTATCGCTAAATTTGACAATCTTCAACTCAAATACTACATCATTGTGATGCTGGTCATGCTTCCTTGTCCTACCGGAATTAACTTAGCCTCTGGTATTTATTCATATCATCATTTCGACTTTTTCAAATAAGAACGCAGGTTTGTGATAACAATTAGTAAAAACCTTCATGTGACGTAATGAAATCAAAAAAAGGAGCCACCCGTAGCAAAGTGTTGCGAGTCCATACAAATGCTTATCATAAACTGTTTTGATTATTGTTCCAAAATATCACAAAATATGTGTGTTATTTGTAAATTTTAATATTCAAATTAACTAGTTCCACTTAAAGTGTATTGTATGAGGTATTGTATGATGTCATGGTTTTCGGATGTGCGGATCTCATTTGAGTACCTAATGAGGAAATTGAGGGATCGGTCGTTAACAGCATTATAGTTATGAGATCATGAATTTAGTTTGGTCGAGAAGAATTTCTTGTGTGATGTTTTCTTAAATTCCTGGCATCGTTATGTCTACTTTCTAAGGTACCCTCAGATTATATTGTCCAATATAGTCAAGTCAAAAAAAAAGATCACATATGCCCATGAATAAGTATTTTGTGAAGCTTTTTGTGAATAAGAATATTCTGCAAGTATTTCTATCATTTGGTCGTACATATCCAGGCTTGGGCTTATCAACATGGAGACCTAAGTTTTCTTTAAACTACCTCTGTATTTTTTAGTCTCCTCAAATATTTGCTTATTTCTGTGTATCTCCTAGTACTTGAAAAATGCTTTTGGAGTAATCTGTAAGAAATTATGTATTATAGATATCATATATTTATATTTATCTCATTTTGTGTAAAACTTAAAACATTTTCAATTTTATCATTTATGGAGTAGCGCCGCATATGTAATAGCCTTGAGATGAAATATTTCTACCAACAATATTACAAACACTGCCATCTATCATTGTAAAAATATTTTCAAAAGATATATTGACGACACATTTTCTAAATTATTTTATTATTATTATATATGATCTGCAACCCTAATTTTTTTTTTCAAATTTTGTAACTTGTCTTGGATCTTTAGTAAATGCAAACGAATAGGACGACATAAAAATTTCAAGAAATGAGTTTGATTTTTCCATTTAACGATCGCAGATTAAATTTCAACTACTTGAAGGGGCAGTTAATAATATAAATTCATCAGTTTGGCCTAAATCGTTAAATGCGCAGTTTTAACTAACTGAGCAACTCTTCTTTGTTTGACTCCGGATTGAGTTCCTTGAATTTTGTGGATGTCTTCCTCGTTTGGAGGTACTCTGGTACAAGATTCTGGTAAACAGTTTAAATGTATGCATATAACAACTTCAAATTTGAAATTAATTATTGCTTAACCATACACAATTTATTTTGCTCTTATAATATTCTGGCTTTGATCTCCAATAATTAGCGACTCTTAGTACAAAAAAGTTAACAGACTTTTTGAGACTCTTTTTGACTAGTTCAGATGAATCTGCTAATCAATTAATTTATTGGTAAGCATCCAATACTTTGCAATTTATCGCAGCTTGTAGCCATTTCCCAAAACAATCATAATTTTTTAGTTAAGCCGGCAACACACACGCAGTTTTAACTGTCCGGTTTGCCTGTTCAGGACGACTGCGCAGTTATAACTGAACGTGTGTATGATAGAGTTGTCATGTTTTTGGCCTGAGCAGGCGGTCGGAGAAAAATCGAAAATTCAATCGTTTTGCAGTCCGCCTGTTATTAGAAAAACTGGAGTATATGTAGCATCACTCATCAGGCATTCAGACCGCTAGTTTAAAATGAAATTTAAATGTGTGGAGACGATTTTCGTTTAATATGGTTAAACAGTGTCTCGAAGAATTCATAGACAAAGCTTTAAATACGTTGTCTCATCCATACGTATATAATAATTCCAGTCTTTAGGGGCAAACCTATTTTCGTTTAACAAACTCACATGCAAAAACGTTTATCCACTCCTTACACCACATTTAAAGATTTTTTGTTTGTTTAGAACTATTTATTGCTAATAATAAGGCCACTATGGCAAGAGCGTCATCCGTAGATGCCATGTTTATCAAACGACCAAAACACACAAACTGATTGGCCTCACATATTTAATAGATATACTCTAAAAGGGGTTATTGAGTCGAGCCTAAAATCACTTCCAAATGCACTACCTACCCTCTGTAAGAAGAAGATCTTGAAGTTATATGATTTTAGTAGCGGTGGATTGATTGATGAACCTAAACATACAACGAGAAAGCGAAAGTCCATTCAAAACAATATTTAAGCTGAAGTGAGTACGACTGAACTTACTGGTGAAATGTTAAAAATCTGACATTATGTCATATTTAAAGCTACACGAACAATTATCAATAAAAATATACGCCTTTTAACTACATTTTTACGATTATAAATTTCAAGTAATTTTTGTAGTCTATTGTGACTTAGCCCGGTTTTTTGTTTTCCATATAACTTAATCTAGAGTTAGCTCACCAACAATTTTGGGTAAGAATTACGTTAAGTCGTAAGTCTATAGTTAACTTTTTTTAAATCCCAAAACAAGAAAGATCACGATGTAAATTACTGGGGCTAAAATCGTATCTCAATATAATTGTTCTAATTGTATTGACAACATTCGTTGTTGCAAAAGTATGTCTCACAAACATAAAAGCACTGTACAACTGCATGATTACATTTTAAATTTTTATGTTAGTATAAATTGCTAATAACAATGTTCTTACACAAGCTTATAATTTACTATGCTTCTGTACTTATATAACAATAAACCTAACCAAGGTTATAATATTAGTCAATAGTTTGACTCATTTTATTCGAAAATGGACTAGTTCATGAAAATCTGTCATAATAACCAAATTGTGTGCAACTCAACTGAAACCTGTCAACATGGATCAAAAAATTCTTATTCCTCAGTCATTAAGTTTTTTTGTATTTATTTATGTCTACTGTTATTTTCACAATTTGCAGACTATATATCATTGGTATCTCATACCTTTTGAGACAGCTTAAATATTTCGAGTATAATTAATAATCCAAAATTCCAACAAACATTAAATTAGTTAATTGGGTCGCAGATAGTTGACAATCCCAAATTATTTTTCTATGGCGTTTAGGTATCTAATTAAAAAATCGATGATGTTACCGCCAGGATATACAACCATATTAAGAATTTTTCGTTAGCATAGTGCCTGCACATATCACTTTATCGTAATTCCATATATGTCGTTTTATAACCCTTAAGATTCCGAAAAATTCGAAACAGCGCCATAAAGTTGGGTGCATTAAATCACATATACTGAGCTGTTTATACAAAACAACATTTGCTCCAAAAAATGTCAAAACCAGCGAAAAAGTAAGCCTTAACTCACAGCTCTAATTTGACATTCATGAAACCCCTCCCGTCCACCCCCAAAAATCCCATTACTATCCCCAAACAAATTTCTCCAATCAAGCATTCCAATCATCATCCATCTAACCCTGGACGTATTCTCAATTTGTCCTCGGTGCTTCCTCTGAGTGACCAACGTTCATTCTGTCAGTTCTGCATGTCTCGGGGGTGATTCTACTAAGGCTGCCCTACCAAACATACTCATCCCTTCTCATATGCATACGGACGGTTGAGAGAAAAACTAATTTGCCTAATTAAAAAGTCATGGCTAAAGGAAGAAGATCAACGTGATTGTACAAAACCCCAGTTGGGCTTTCTTTTCTGTCCTGCACTCACATGTAGTGGAAGAGTAACTCAAAACGGGAGAGCGGACTCTGGGGTAGTTGAACAAGGGTGGAAAAAAGGTGTTCCACAAATCGCACTCACCGCATGGTGGTGACGCGCCTACTGTATTAGCATACATATAAATTCACAATTAATATCTTCCTCAAACGAACTTTGCTACTCTGGTGGTGGTTTTGCTGCTGCTGATACTATGCTACATGCAGCATGCTTGCTACAGAGAGAAGTAGGAGTTAACTGGTCTTGTTTTCCGCTGCCGATGCCAAGGTCATTCAAAATTCACCCCTTGGTAGATGACACCCCATTTATTATATCCAAGCGCATCAGCAAAATACGACATACACACGTCCTAGTTACACAGCTATATGGTGTTTCCTCTTCTCGTCGCTGCGCTGGTTGTCTAGAAAGAAGGCCTACACCAACCCCCTTTTACATCACTAGTACAACATATGCGGCTTTCTCAAACCATGGCGGAAGGAGTTGAATCTAATTTGAGCTTCCATTGTGGAGATAGGGTTGAAGGTTTCATATGATTTCATGTGGATGTGTGTCTCTGTAGACGAGTAGTGTCCTTATTCTACCATTTATATGGGAAATTGTCTACCATACTCTGAGATTCATTGTTTGCTCGTAAGTAGGTAAATTCACTCGACACTTCGTTGTGATTCTAATTCGGGAACACGATGTTAGAAGGAGGCAATGTCATTTGTGTTTTGTGTACACACATATCTCTCTGGTGCTCACTATTCGTTGGAGAGGGTGCTGAAGGAAAAGGGAAAGACAGCGGATTATATTTTTTTTGTAAGTAGATATAAAAAGAGATTCACATGTGTACCCTATCGTATACCCTGACTGGTAGACATGTTGGATTTTTTTTCTGCTCCCTATTCTAATTTCAGTGTTTGCATGTGTTGGTGTGTGTACAAATTTACACCGTGTCGCTAGAAAATGATTAATTACCATACCCTAGAGCCATATTGCTTTTGCTTTCTAGGTACTAAGGGTTGATTTTAATGTTTTGTCCTGCTCTTCTCTCGTTTGAGCTCTTCTGTCATGCATGGAAATTATAAATGATGGTCGCTTTCGTGTCTATGCGAGTGTATTGTGAGGATAGTTTATAAATTAAATAAGTGCCATGTCCGTCGGCATACGTAATCATATCGCAGAGAAATTTGTTATTATTCTGAGAATGAAAAATGAACTTCACCCTGTGAAGTCTAGGTTTCAATGACTCCAGTATACGGCGTATGCAGTTCAACCGTGGGGGAGTATTTGATTGCTATGGAAGGGTGACTACTGGCTGGCCATGGACATACGTAAGTGGAGAAGGAAATAAATTTGACAAATTGTTTGCACTCAATCATTAATCTTTCGGATAGGGTTTTATTTCTCTTATGTGGTTTTCACGTGGGGTATTGTTTTTTTTTTGGGCTTTTTATTCCATAAGTACTTATATATATATACATATATCTGTTCACTTATTTATCTTACTAAAAATGTAAGATTACATGGTCGTAATCTTTTTTTTTTTGAATTTGAATTTCCATGAAGCAGTTGAAATGTACTTATTATCTGGATCAAAACTAATGGATACTTGGTCCCAAGAAGCAATAGTATACAAGATAATAGATTGGAGTCTTTATACTAGCAATGATTATGAAGCCATACAAATGACGCATTGAGAACAAAAAACAGAAACTTTTGCTCACCATCTTCAGGGTACAGGAGGGCGGTGTGCACGTGTACACATGAGAAACTAGGTCCAAATGTTTTGCGGTCTGTGCCAGTACGACCCCCCATGGAACAAATATTTTTTTATGCAATGCGTCATCTGTATGTCTTTATAATTATTAATACTAGCCAATTTCTAAAGTTGTTCCTAAATCCACTATTAATTTATTATATCATATAAAAGGTTCGACAACTGACGCTTAATATACAGTTAAGTGTTGGCGTATGCTCTTTTAATTATGGTCAAAATACCGTCGAGATATAGTTGAAATGTTTGTTAATTTTTCTTTCATAAAAAATGCCACCCTATACTTCACTGGTAGGTAATCACAATTACGTGGAAATATAGTCGAAATATGTGCTCCTATTTCTTCAACAACTCCACTGGTATATAAGGCAATCCCCTTTCTTGAAGTATTTGATATTTGGATTATTTTCAGGAGAGATTTTAAAGCGGAAATGTGAGTGTGTACTTCTTGTAGGATGGCAAGACTTTCAGTTTTATTCCAAATCCAAAAAGTTGGGTGAAGCTTTTCTTGACAGTTGATACTTCTCCGATAAATAGTCAGATTATTGAGATCAAACCTATAGCTTCTGGACAATTGCTCGTCGCATTAATCAAACCGTCACTGACCCCGTCAGAATAGCGTTCAAATTTGAAATATAATGCGAAATACTGGGATGCAACAACCATTTGGATAAGCAGACATTAAAATCATACAGATTCGTGAATAGAAGATATCTACTCCTTAAAAAAAAAACCGGATCAAAATAATCTTTTAACCTCTTACACATCCATAGGATTTAAAAACATGAATGATAAGAAAACTTAATTGGGGAGATATATCTATGTGAAAAAATTAATATATCTGCTATTCGTTTTGTACAGTTTGCATATTTTTATTTGAAAAATTTTACAAGATCACTTAAGATCTACTATTCGTTTTGTTCAGCTTGCATTCTTTTATTTAAAAATTTTTTAAAGATTACATAATTCGGAAGGGTAGAAAAATTTATCTGAATGCATAAATGTAAATTAATTATTGCAATCATTCTGGTATCCTTTCAAACAAAAATTTCATATACGTATATACTTTAAAATCAGCTAAATCTTTTGTTGAATATTAAAATTGTGTGTCTAAATAAGTGATCCCAAAATTCACAAGCCCGGTGCGGTTGATCATCAAATAAGTGCCCCGGCTTTTGCAATAGTCTGACAAGGATACAAGATGACAAAACTTTTATGAGAAGCTTTTTAAAATATGCCGTTCAGAGTTGGTATTAAGGTGGAAGTCACAAAAATGAATGCCGAAGCTAGGTTTTGGATCCTGTATGTAAATTAGATGTTTCATATTTTCATTTCCAAAACTTATGCAACTATAGATAAACCTGTATCCTGCTATCAAAAATTTACAACTATGCATGGCAGCTATTTGTCTCACAAATAAGAACAATGGGGCTTGCTAGTTCAGAGTTTCTAGCTCTTAGTCTTTTAAAATATTTGTTCTATACACATGTGATGCTAGACAGAATGGACAATAATTACATAAGAGATTGTAACACTAATCTGAGGCTTTCTTACGGAGTTTCTGTTTCCATAGTTTCCATATAAAGTATAAGTTAGTTGACATTTTATTCCATCAATTTCACAGTTAACAATGATTTGGATATTTATTTTCAATAGTGTTTTTTTTTTTTCATTTTAATTATTTTTTTATTTCCGAGATACGTTTAGAGCATGCGAATAAATTTTGTGACAAGTCAATTATACTGAATCATTAGATCCATAGTGTCGTAAATAGAGCAGTAAGTTGGTCTATGACATTTTTTGTCATTTGGATAGTGCTGGCCGTAAAATTAGCTAATTACTTACGTTACGTTTCGAATGTCAAACAATTTATTTGCATCTGCTTACACAATGTTCCACACCCTCTATAATCTGCACTATCGGATTTCTACAGAATGCAACTGCAGTTTTATCAATAAGGATATAAGGGTAATAAAAAAACCGCCGTAATCACTCATACGTGCGAATCGCTGAACTCCGTCTTTAGCTTTAAAAAAAATCACTGTACGATACCTATCATATACACTTAACCCTACACAATGTCGGTTGGGTACTTTTGATTTCTTTACACATTGGGAAAGTGCGTGGTAATCAAAGAAAAATAAAATATTCATATACCCTCCATATATCTAAGCGCCATGGATGGGTATTAAAAATTCAAGTCTCGCACCTTCCTTAACCAAGCCAACTTTGATTGAATTGACTTGCAAAGTCTGACAGCGTATACTATTTGTTTAGACGGACGTATACCTATATGTACTTGTTGAGTCGCTTCGGCATTTTTTTAGATCCGTTTTTGGACAGCCTGAGAGTGTGACCAGAAAAGAAACTCAGTTCGAATAGCGTGGCTAGCAAATATTATTATCTAGGGGTTTGTACCATAAATTGCTATCCATTCGGTTGGTTTACATTAATATGACATGATGTCATTTAGTCAGGTTCTGGGACCGCGATGAGAATCATAAGAAGTTCCTGTACATATTTTGTTTTTGACTTTTATTTACGTTCAATTCACAGGAGGAGGAAGGAAAGACGATTATTAAAGGGATATCGTTAATTTATGATAATGGTCGCTTCGCAGCGAATGCAGGTGTGAATATCGTGCGTGCTAAAATTGACAATATTTTTTGCAGTTTACATTTTATTTAATGAAAACTAAAAAAATAAAAGCAAATAATACATCAGGCAGTTCATTTCCGTCATCAGAAACGTCTTCGCTCCCCATTTCCCATTAGTACCCAGGGCCTAGCTTTGTGTACTTTTTATACTATGGCGGGACCTACAGTTTTATGCCGACTCCGAACGGCGAAGTGGAGAGTCGGATGATTTTTTAAATCATCAAGAGAGGATGGATAGTGAAAAATGATTTAAGGTGTTGCTACGGCTAGGAATCCAACCCAGACCTTAAGTTTGTGCAAAAAGTTGGTGACACTGGTCCTAGTCGTCGCACGACAGTGTGAGACTCAATTCACGAACATCATCTCGCCTTCGATCTCAACAGCCTAAGGATAATTCTGCGCAAATATCTCGGATTATTCGTAACTAGGTCCAATTGACTCAGCACTTGAAGGCGCATGACCATTCGCTTCGTTATGGCTTCGCAGTTTGGGCCTTAAAGAAGATGGAACTGGACAATGCTTTTGGTCAAAAAATCATCTTTTCTGACGAGGTGAATTTTAACCTCGGCGGCTACGTTAACAAAGAAAATTGCAGCTTATGGGGTTCAGAAAACCCGCACGTTATTGTAAATAAGCCGATTTATCCACAGAGAGTGAAAGTTTGGTGCGGATTGTGGAGTAGCAGTATCATTGGGAACCACGTTTCGGTCAACCTTGGGCATTACAGAGCCATGTCAACCACTTTTGATTTCCTTACATTGAATACATCAATTTAGACGACCATGTGGTGCGTGAAAGGTGGCGCGCCATCCCACACAACCCATGCCACATGAAAAATAATGACAGTACAGTTTTTAAAACCTGGTTTGTTTACTGTCTGTAAAAATTTACAAAAGTGTTAATAAATTTTTGAAGAAAACTAACCACAGGTTAAAATTAACCTAGAGTGAACCGAAAAAATTAATAACAGAAGGATTGTAAGAGTCAACATAAGAGAGACTCGTGTTAAGTTGCATTTAAAAGTCACAGCTAAAACTTTCTTTCAATACACCATATATATTTTACATTTACATATCCAAAAGATATCCGTCACATCTATAGCTAGTTTGAATAATGCAACAACGCCCACCAAATTAAAATCAAATAAAGCGATTATATCACTTTACAAACGTATCACAATTCAGCCAGTCGTTTCTGTTGTAGTAGCAGCACCTCAACGACTTTCAAATCGAATAACTACTTTTGTGAATAATTTGTTTAGGGCGTTATGTCATCGGCTTCAAGTATAACTTACAACTTGACGCTATTCCTTTTCGACTTGTTTTTTGTCCAAACAGTTTCCAAGAAAATGGTTATAAATCTCCTCTCACTGCCAGGTGTATCTTTACATGCTCCAAATAACTACATGACAATAAGAAAAAAGCCAACGCAAATTGATACCGATTGAAAAATATTTACATGTTAAAGCATTAACTCATTAAAAACCAATCTTCGCCAATTAAGCATAAAGACGTTATGCACTCATGAATTGAAATACTAATGAGAGTACGTTCTGGTGGCTGACATTCCTGAAAAAACAACATCCCATGTGCAATTTTTTCGTGGAGTATACCTTTATAGATATTCCAAACTCTACACTGACCTTCCAAAAGAGAAAAAAATTAACAAAAACAAATATTCAAACCAACACGGAGTATACTCATGCGTCCGAAAATTCCATTTGCCCTACAGATATGGCGTACACGCGAAAATCTAACCACCAACGATCATAATATACCTCACCAACCTGTGTGTCATTGAAAGTGTACATACTTATACGTATACATATAACATACTGTATACAGTCTGTCGATAAGAATCTGGTAGTAATATGTGCTGTTTTGTTTTCCTATGCGGCTTAGATCAAACGACAGCAAAAGTGACTACACCTAGAGAGGGTGCTTAGACACCGAGCAGAGGGTGGACAGTGTTGTCAAATCGGTATTCAGCAGTGTGGATTCAAAAGTTTATATCACAGACACGTGTGGAACGTACCAACAAGGGAGCCTATTTAAAGAGGACGCAATTTTGATGAATACTTTCATACATGTACACGCATTTGGATTTTGTTTTGGTTGCATTTCGTTTTGCACAATTGAAAAGATATTTTCAATAGATATAAACCTTAGCCAGGCAGTGTGGTCGGTATCGTCAGACGGTAGTTGCTACAAAACCGACAACATGTATATGCTAATCAAAATTCATAACTTGATGAACGCGGTAGCCTCTAGTTGGGGGGTTTGTGCTTAACGTGTTGATTAAATAACTGGCTACCGTTAGATGACTGCGGGTATCACGAGATGCAATCTACTATCATGCCGAACATGGCGATTTATTATGTCAATGTGTCAAGTTGACAGGTATAGAAGAACAGGTTGGTATTTTTGTAAGGGAATAAATGCTTTAAGGGTGGGCATCCATATTTTGTGAATAGTTTTATAAAATTACGATCCTATATAGTTTGAGAATGGTTTTTTTTTATCAATTTTGGAAAGTGGGTTTATATTGATTTATTGAACTGCTTTATAGGGAGGCTCTTGGATGCTTATATTTGAAAAAATAGGAACATCTGTTGGGTGAATGAAAGAAATTAATTGGATCGCTTATCAAACACTATATGAGTGAAGAGAATTGCATAACTATGTTAGGATAATTTTAAAGATAACCTTTTGGGTTCAGTGGCCTAGTGGTTAGTGTGTTGAAGAACTCATTTTCATAGAATTATTGAAATTTTCAATTCGAATAGTGTCTACTATCATTTAAACGTCAATCGCAACGCAGGAATTTGGAATTTGTAGGGCCTACCATTAATACAGGCCGCGCTTACACATAATTGGTTGTCGAACTATAGAATGTCTATCATAGAGGACTTCCCACGCTACTAGTTGCGGGATCACATAGTTTTTGGCGAGTATCCAAGAGTATATATAAAATGGTGATAAGAAGCTGCTCAAATTTGCCGTTCAGAATCGGCGTTAAACAGGAGGTCTTATTCTTTGTGGCAAAAATTAAACTTCGCAGACACAAATGATTGGAGAATCTAGATTTGAAGCCATCTACAAAAGTTAATGCCTGATATATAATACATTTAATTTTTTTGATACCTGTACACACGGGTATGCTTCAACCGTAGTCATTATTGTTACTTTCCAAATACACTGGAATATGTTCAACCGGTTGAATATCGTCTAATATAAAAAAACTTTATATACATGTGCATTGTCCTGGTTTGTTTTCAGTTTTGTATCGTTTTGATTTCCGCGATAATATATGACACAAACAACTCAAACTAAGTGGTAACGATTTATTTTGCGTGTATAATATTTTGGTTATTGAAGTTCTTGTTTGCTTTTTTATTTAACTCGGTTGACATAGAAATAGCCACCGTCTTTTTTTTTAATATCACAACTGTCTTAAGCACATTCATGTGTTGGTAGATCATACCTCTTCACCCACTTAATTTTGGAGAAAAATTTCTCTACGTTGGTTTTCAAACTGTGCTCCTTCTTCACCTGTCTAACCATTAAACAGGAGGTTCAACCGGTTGAGGCATACTCGTGTGCGAAGGCCCAATGACACGAATTAATATTTGAATTTATATATTTGGGTATGGGTAAAAGATCACTTGACAGCGGATCAGCGATTATAAAGAAAATTGTAAGATATAACCATCTGCCCCACTAAGAATATTCACCTATTCGATAAAAGAAATGAATTATCAAACCCCATAGCCTTAGAGAAGTTCTTAAAGAGCTAGCGGGCGCATATATTTAGACTTAGAACATCGCTTTATCCCCAGAATAGGAGTGCAATCTTGAATTTCAATGTGAATATCACAAAGAATACCATAATCCTAATGAAATATGGTATATCAACTCTGTTAAGCTATGTCAAATTAAAACGTTGACATTATGATCCTGCCATATGCACCCATTTCAAAAGCTGCCTCATTAGTATTACAATGATGTCAAAACAAAACTTTAAAATAAAAATATTGTCCAGGAAGAGCAAGGCTGTTACCATTTGAAATTGAAATCATTTAATACAAATCAGCTGTTTCACTTCAGGGACAGGATGCTTTTTTTGTTGAGGCCATCCTTTTATTGGATTCAGCTTTTAGGTCTTTGTTATAAATGAGTTGGATATTTTTGTCATTTTATGATGAAGGGCATCCTTTATGATTATTTGCTACGAATTGGTGTTTTCGTAAACTTTTTAGATATTTTCCCACTAAATGAAAAATACTCGGGGGAAGCAATCCGTAAGTGGCGCTCGCCTAATGTGTCATTCGTTGGACTAACACATCTGACTCTTTCATTATTTTTCTATTTTCCCTGTGATGCAGTTCAGCCTTATGGAGGCTAAAAATGCTGTTAGCAGATTGGTGTCATCCTCGGCTTCTAGGTGTCTTATCTTGTGTTACAAAGATGCTGCTACTCTAAAGCGCCCCTTGAGTTGTTACCCTCCGCTTACATCTTTTGATGTAAAACATATTCCTACCTCCAAAAGTTTTGAGTGATTTTCCATTATTAATCTAATGTAGTAATGTCTTGAATAGTTAACTGCTGGGAGCCAGAGAGTCGGAACATAGCCTTTAATCTCTGAGTGAAATATCATAAGTGTCGTCAATGTTAACTTCTGTCAAATATGATTCCCAGATTTCTAGATCCTGGTAAGAGAAACGATTGAAAAGTACGTATCATATTCAAGGGGTATCTACCGTTTTTTGTACAAGTCGTTTTTGGACTGAAATAATTTCCAGGTTTATTTTGACACTATTATCGCAGTTTGAATCCGAGTGAGCGACTTTTAAACATGTTAACTTCTGTCAAATATGATTCCCAGATTTCTAGATCCTGGTAAGAGAAACGATTGAAAAGTACGTATCATATTCAAGGGGTATCTACCGTTTTTTGTACAAGTCGTTTTTGGACTGAAATAATTTCCAGGTTTATTTTGACACTATTATCGCAGTTTGAATCCGAGTGAGCAACTTTTAAACATTTGAACATCATCAGCATAAATTTGTATGATATTAATGAAGACCGTCCATTAATACAAACATGAAAAATAATGATCCAATAATTAATAATTGCGGGACCCCTCTTACTCTGGGTAGAAAACTCGATGCATTGTTATCCGCCAGAACCGCTTTCTTTCTCTGACGAAAATATAACATTTGGTATATCGCAGTTGCAGTTTATGACAAATTCCTTGGTGTCAATGACTTTAGAACGGTCTATAAAAACCAAGAGCTTGATATAATCTTTATATATGCGCTTTTTTATATCATGCACAATTTAGGTATGGCTAAAGCGCAATAAAGTGTCACAAAATAGTTTATTACCTGCATATCTAGTTGTCCTCTGAGTATGCATGATATAGTTTAAAAGCTCTCTACATATTAAGCTGTGCAGAAAGTTCAGACAACCTGAGTTTCCAAAATTGTATTTCAAGATTTTCTAGTTTCGTTTCTATCTCTCCTTAATATTTACGACTGAGCCTGTACATATTGCAGCATTTTCCAACACCTAATTCAAATGTTTTACTTCATCCCCATGAACAATTTTCCCAACGTCCTTCCACATACCGATGTCAACGACATCACGGAGAAACAACATAAAGAGCAAGAGCTTTTCAAAAGGACTTGGTTTGTGTACCGGATAATTAAACCTTCGCATAGAATGTCCTTGCGCACATCACATCATCAAATGCAGATGGCGGGTCGTCCACCCTTTTGACGAAGCTTTCTATCTTCTAGTCCACCGCAAAAGTGGTGCTGGTTGTATGTAAATACAGCAACAAATACATTAAATTTGTGGAAATGATAATTTCGTCACCATAAATTTGATACATTTAAAAGACTATTTTTTATAGAATAAAATTGAATTTAAAAGTTTTAATTGCACACTAATAAAATGTTTTGCAATATTACGTTTTATTTTCGTCATTAACCATATAATCAATCACTTGGGTAAAACTTGCTTCTTGCATTTTATTTTCCAAATTTCAACATCGTCTGATCTAACTTCTATCCTACACATTGAGTATTTTTATGATAATTCCATATCTCATTCAAAAAAACATTTTTTTTAACGACTTCAAGTGTCGTTCACGTTTACAGCATTATAATCCAATAAATTTCTTTAATTATTGTAAATCATACCACAAGTATCATGGTGGGTGGCATGCCGCCTGCCACTTGTGACAGAGTTCATTGTGTATTTTGATTTTCAGTGTTTCCTCGAGAAGCTTTTTATAAATTAGCAATGCGCCATAAAAACCCCAACTGCTTACAGCGAATACGAAATTGGTATACATTTGCTAAGTGAAAACATAAAATTTATTCAAATCAACACACACTCTTCGAATAATGAACACTCCAAGTCCGATTGGGGGACCACCCACAATGGTGTGAGTATAAACAACCCTCCGCAAAACTCAGCCCAACTTAAGCATTCAAAACCGCACAATTTATATCAAATTCGATTTGCAGTCGCGTTGTTTCAAACAACAAAAATTCCGTCGCTTAGCATTGTAATTTGGCCAAAAGTAATAAACCCATGAAACTCCAAATTTCCATTCGGACACTGGCTGACTTAGAAATGTTGTTGTTCTACGATTTATTTTCAAATAGTTTATTTGAGGTTAGTCTACGGCGTAGGTGAATGGTCTGGTATTGGGTACTTGGTAGTCGAAAATTTGTAAAAGTTCTCCTACTTAAAAAACGAACCACCCAATAAGGATGTTTATCGAAATAAATTTCAAGGTGCGCAAATCCAGTTTTGGGCACTCTGATCGCAAAAATTAAACACAAATCGCAACCAATCGAATAGATAACCTCATTCGCTAAGGCGGCTGTTCCGTGCCGCTTATTTTTGTTTGCATGGGCTATGGGTGGTTGGCAATGGTGAATAATTCAAATGCAATGAAACGCAAATTTCGATTTGATTTTGAATACTATCACGATCACGGCGTGATAACGACGTGGTAGGTAAGATATTTGACATCGTAAAGATTCACCTCACGAAGTGTTTGTATATTATTTGTTCATAATCTATCTTTGAATTTGTTTGTTATTGTTTGTATCAGATTTGTGTTGTTGAAAATTTGGGGCGTGGATTTCGTTGGGTGCCCACTACCAGCAGCACCTGCAAGACAATGTGTAGACAATTGGAATTCCGTCAATCTAATCCCGGTGATGTCTGCATTTGGGAAAGCGCTCAAATTTACCATTCTACAGACGTATATACGCATAACAAAAGCGTTTACTAATAGATGTCTCAATTTTTTTTTGTATTTTCTTTTCTAATTGAATGTTGAATTAGGAAAAAAAATTGTTTACACAAACATCTCAAGAAGGAGACGTGGAAATTATAAATAATTTATTCGTCCGCTGGTTCAATGAGTTTGCTAGTTCGAATCAAATTTGTTTTTGTATGGATTCATGGCGCTTCCGGTTTGTTTCAGGTTTTGTTTTGTATCTTTGTTTATGTATTGAAATGTTGCTGATTTTGGGCATACTTTTTCTAATACTTCTGAAACAATATTTTGTTGCTTTTTATAGCTCCAATAAAATTTGCAACAGAAGATGGATTCTCCTCAACAGATTACGAATCATAGGCGTACATATGATTTCTTGGTATGGTGGAATACCATGAAAACGGTTATACTTATAACGCATGATTTACCAAAGTACTATGGATTTGATGTGGACTGATAATACGAGCCATTCGAACAAGTCCGACTATAGGCTAACAGTCAATCCACAACTATACACAAATTGATCTTTATATCAATGTCAAGCTTCTGCAGCACTGCTCAGATATGTGTCTTTGAGAAACATCACAATATTTAAACAGTGGCATTGAGGAAGGAGTGTCTGACTACATCATCCTTTTTATTTTTTTTTATTCAACTTTTATGAAAATCTTCTCAAATTTGATGTTCTGAATCAATGTTAAACTGAAGGTTTGATTCTGTATGGCGAAAATGCAAAAGCTTTGAGGTGTTCGATTTGAGACCCCATGTCGTTAATGCAGCATATTTCTTTCAATAACCACAGCACATCTGGTATTCGTTTTAGAGGTAATGAGCACCAATGAATTTTGCTTAATAATATGTCTTACCTGATAAAGTATGAATCTCGAAATGAAGTAATGACTTCGTTATGCAAAGCTATAGTGTATAATCAGATTAAAATTTCTTTTACTTATCCTATCTGTATTGCAAAATCTTTGGAGCCACTATATGGTTATAGTGACTTGATATATTTATGTTTCTCAGTAATATCACAATAGTTTGCATGTGTGAACTTGTTATTCATATAGACCTGATATTGATCTCGGTATCGCTTAGTACAGAAACGCTTTATCATATCAACGTCATGGGTGTCATTAACATGACCAGCTAATTTTATAGCCGCTTTATTTTGCGCTCCCCTCAAGAGCTTGCTAGGTGAATAACCAGACTTCAATTAAAGGAGTTGGCAAATCATTCTGATTTTGGGATATAAAGAAACCTTCATATGTTAGGATAAAAATACAAATTAATGGTTGTAACCTTAGGTCTTAAATTGGACCGTTGCGTTGTGACAAACACGTTTGTAAGAAATTTTGTAACTTTTTCAATCTGGCTAAAATGGCATGCCAATAAGATTCAAAAGGTGTATTTCAGATATTACAGAATTACTCATTTTCCTGCTTTGGATCATTTATTTAATAATCAGTAATAACATCAACTTAAGCACGCCAACTTTGCTCATCCAACAAAGGTCTTTAAACAATAGCTTCTATTATAATATATCCCATTATGAAACCTTGGAGCAAAGTTGATGACCTTTCGACACTAGAAAAATCCAACACCTTCATACGTTCCCTAATCAACCAACATCCCGCCCCCCTTTTATCATCTCTCCCCAACACCACATCCGCATTATTATTACCACGAACCTTCAAACAATTCAATGACATACAAGACCCGCAAATGGTGAGAATGGCAGCGCAAAACTGCACATTCGCGACACCCCAAAACAAGCCAATAAAACCATATATAAAGTTCTGGACCGCAAACTCATCTCCAACTTCAAACTCCACTAGCCAGAGAACCCACAAGGAAAACCTATCCAAATCCCAAGTACACGCGGGAACCCAAAAAGCAAACACCTTTAGCTATAACGAGGTGGCAAGGGGAGTCAATTTCAGTGCCGCGCGCGATTGTTTTCAACATGGTGTCGAACCAAGTGCATACATGTGTCACTCTACAACGGCACCCTTTCATATAAAAATAATAATAATAATATTGCATTATTACTACTTCTTTTAGAGTTGAAACCACACAGCAATCTGTTTAACGAGGGAGGCTTAGCTGCACTCCATCGTGCCGCACAATGTCTATAGACCTTTTGCAGAGGGCCAAGCGCGCACCAAGGATATTCTATATTTACTGTGCATTGGACAGTGGAGTGTAATGTGCATTTGGGACCACTTATTGTCGTACCAGTGTTACGTTTGCTCTCTCTCTCTTACTTAGGGTCTATTCTATACCGCACAGAGACACCTGAGTTTAACTGGCAGCCCATGCAGACATTAAAGGTGGGAAAATGTCAAATAAAAAGTTTAAATGCTTTTTATCGAAGGCGGCTTTAAGAGATGAAGGAGCAGCAGTACAGAGCGGCGACGAGAACTATTGCAATACATACGCTCGCGTTTAGGACCGATTATACCATTGAGCTTCGCGTGTAAATCTTCACCGACGACAGAGTTAATTGAGGGAAAATGGCGCATTTGGTTGGGTCACAAATGGCTTATAAGTGAGAGATAAAACCATGTGATTGTGCGCGCCTATATTTCGTATGGGAGATCATTAGCTTTACCAACTACCGAACTTGACATGACCAATCTAAAGTGGAGCGTTGAGACCAAATGACCAGAATTGTTTGTTTTTTTTTTTCCTAATTTAGCTATACACAGTCGTGAGCATTGCATTATTGGCACAAACTATTTCATATCCCGCATCCCTAAGATGTTGCGCAACATTTTCTGTACACACTTTGGTCTATTTTTAGTGTACCTCTGCCATAAATCTTCACCCGAGCAGCGAGACACAGATTGTGTATCTTTTTTGGGTGCGAAAATATTCATAGATGTTTCTTATGGTGTTTTTTTTTTTGTTGAATTGGGAATATTTATGGGTTTGGACGAGTGTCACGCCTTACAGCATCTCATTAGATGCTGCTTTCTCTAGGCAATCATAGATGGCGATGTGTCGTACTTTATAGGAGCTCTTATAGGATAATTTTATGGTTTCGTTATCGGGTAATTTATCTCCTTTTTATGTATGCAAAAACACTATGCACATCGTTATAATGATGATGATGACACAGTGCAAACGAGACACAATTGATGCGATGGATATCTTTATTGAGTGGTTAAGTGTAAATTTAATGAGTTGAATCATTTAATTAATGCTCGCTGTTTGTATATTTTTTTTCCGTTGTTAATGCTTCATGAATACACTTAATGAAATACGATTTTCTTTTTTATATTTTCAGATTAAATTAATGGGATTACTATATACAAATAATTTCGGAATACACACAACTTTTAATTCACGACGTTAAGAATATCTAAAAAAAGGTAAACTAACCAAATGTATATTGTATCTATTTGAAGTGTATTTCTTGTCCATGCAAAGGTACACAGGTAGCTGATCTGTAGTATGTCCATGGTAAAGGAAAAACCTGAATTCAGGTTTTCACACTGAATTGCATAAGACATCTGGAGCATGTATATGTATGCAAAGCAATGGCAAAGACAGAATATAAGATCAATATCCGATCGAATCGTGGCAGTGTGGGCCTTTTCCATTGACACCTCATGGGGATTTTTTTTAGAAAGTTTCCGGCCATTGTTCTTTCGACTGGGATATACACGAGCGGGACTCTTTTTGTCAGGAGTATCTACCACAAGGAAAGGAGTGTTTTGTTTTTTTTTTTTCGTTAGCAAGCTGTATATATAATCAAACCACTTGCTAGAAATAGGGTGGCACTGCAATTTATTTTGATTTTTATGATATCAAACTCAATGATTTTATAAGACTGATCAACAATGAATCAAATGAAGAATAAAGTAAAAAATATGTTTGCTTTATTCCTCATTCAACATGTCTCGTAAAGATAGGCATGCTTGTATGTTTTTCCTTTTTTTTAGTACTAAGATTTGAAATAACTCAACTATTTATCCGTCTAGGCATACTCTAGTGGACTTCAAAGTAATCAACACTCCTTGGTTAAATAAATGTGTTGATGCAAGTGGTCCTAGGGTTTAAGTTATGGCGAAATTTATAAAAAAGCTTTTACGAATATATGTTCATGCTTATCGGATACATAAACCGTTTCATAGTTAACGTTTGAATAAAAGCTTTTCATCCTGAACGACAGGATTTATTAAATAAGTATTGCAACACCAATACAATACTTGAATATATCCTCAATTTCATAGGATATGCTTTTTAAAAAGTATTACTCAACTATTTAGCAAAGTCATGTACGATTTTATTTCTAAGTGCTTTCTAATGAGCTTTTTCAAAAGCTTTGAACAGTGAAAAATGTAAGAAAAAATACAAAATGTGTCATGCTTCAACATTGTTGTGTGTGACAAAATTCCGTCAGACTTAAATCGTTTATAGCTAACGGACTGTTAATGCGAAAAAATTGGCTGTGCACGTAGCGGATAGATAATGGTTTTATGTATTCGCAGGTTTTTGTCTTTGATGTCAATGTAGGAGAATTCGATCAATTATTTTTATTAGGCTTTGTGAATTGTTTTGGATTCGAGAAGTATGAAAACGCGTAAGTCTTCAGGTCTGTTGATGGATTATATAGATAAAAAATAAATAAATAATTAAAAATCTTGTAATATTAATATGGATTAGGTATATGGTCGAAAGTCAGGGCATCTCGCATCGATGCAATTAACATAAACATAGGTTTGTAACAATCATGACTCTCTATACACAAATTATAATCATCTACATTGGCCCGTCTTTGGGCTAGTTGATTATTTTAGGCATTTAATCTCTTAAGTATATCGACATTATGATTGCTAAATTATTTTAACGTGGTTTGGAAGATCCCTTCTTCCAATCAATGCAGGGGTCGCTCTCGATTTCTCGCGATATTTCGATATTTGATTTCTTAATTTAAACATGCTTATTGATTTATTTCTGCCATGCGAAAAAAATTCATAAATTTTGTTCATGACAATTTCATATCTTTTAATTCGCCTAGGCCAAAATAATGCTGGTATTTGCGCATATGGTACAGACTACAGCTTATATGTTCAAACAACTGCATACTATGCATATCACCATATAACTATCATCATAGCCTCTTGAGTCAACAACAGTTTCAAAGGGAATTCCATTATTTTCAGTCCCAACCAGTGCCGTGACGTAAGGCCAAGCGTCATAAGGCCAAATCTATAAATTTGGTCTATCACGCTTTGTGAAAGTGACATAAGTCTTAATTCTAGCAATTGGTATTATGTCACCTTTATGAAGTGTCAAAAGCCCAATTTGACTTTATGACACGTTTGATTGCATATTACTCCCTGATACGTGTAGATTTTTTTGTTTGTTTATTCATTTATTTATTTATGTACTTAATCATTTATTTATTATTATTTATTAATTTATTTGTCTATTTATTCATTTATTTATTTATTTATTTATTTATTTATTTATTTATTTATTAATTAATTAATTAATTTATTTATTTATTTATCTATTTATTTATTTATTTATTATTTATTTATTTATCAATGTACCAATTTAATGGCAATTGTTTTTTTTTTGAATTATTTATCCTTTATTTTATTTTTTTTTTTTTCTTATATTGGAGGTTTTTTTCGTATTTTCCTTCAAGTTTATTCTTTTTTCTTTATAAATTCTTCTAACCATTAAAAATAATATTTCAGTAGAAAGATAAAATCATCATCAAATCTCTGTAAAATGTGCAATAACATCATGATGTAAAAATATTCATATACGAAATAAATATATCTATATCTATCTATACGTGTAGATAGAATTTGATTTGAGCTCCATTTGGCTTTAAGTCACTTTCCTCATGTAGAATAATGTCGAAGTATCATAATTATAATTATTAGTTTTTAACCCTTTAGCAGTTCTCGTTAAAAGACTTTGAACTCTTGTATCTCGAAATGGCGCGTATATGTCACTTACCCATTTCTTCACCTCGACGCTTCAGTTAATTAATCCTTGAAGCGCCTTTAAGATGTTCTGCGTATGTAACCGTTGTAACGTACTGGTACATTTCTTACACTACTGGCAACCCCCAGTCCACCTTACCCCTGATTTACATTCAAAAGTATGTCGATTTGCAATAAAGATAGTTTTTGTTATAACATAATAATTCTAAGATACATTTACATGTCATGACTATATACCATTGTCTTCAAATGTCCTTTTGAATAAGACTACAACGATCAAAAGGTTATTGGATTATTAAAATATTCATATCCTTTCCCTTTATAACCTCACTGACTCACTCAGTTACTCATACTCATACCCACAATCAGTGTGATAAAGCATTGTCCTTGCACTCCTCATTCATCAATTTCGCTCTGTCGCAAAGGTGACACAAAGTATCGCAGTTAAACGCAATGATCATTCAATTTGTGCACACTTTTGGACATAAAGTGCATTCCAATAAATTCCATCACACACACATACGCCACATGCATACGCGTATAAAATAAATTCCAAGCACTTTCGGGGAGCATCTCTGATTTGTTTTACTTAACGGATGCGGTATCACCTTTCCGCTAAGCCTGCGACGATATGTACATCGTTTCAATTATTTGCCATTCTTTTGTCCTATGTGTATGTGTGTGTTTTTCTTTTGGCCGCGTACACAGATGGCAACATGTGCAACAACATTATTCAAATAGTAAGTGCATGTGCGGCATGTATACCACTTAATCAGTCCTTAAATGAACACACTCCTTCGTCTATATATATAAAAAAAAACACAAGGATTTGAGGCAAACGTCGTGCGTGGACGTCCAGATTTGGCTTCATGTATGGTATTCTCTTTCACTGTTGTTGTTTAGTTTTCTGTTGGTCAGGTCTTTCGTGCTGCCGCCACCACCGCTGCTGCCGCTGTTACTGTGTATAGTAGCAAACATTTTTAACTTCAAATTGTGCTGTGTTTTGTCGGTCAATGTTGGATCTTGTTCAGCCGCAACCTAGCGGCTTATGAATCGTCTCTTTCTGCCATTATCCCCGCGGATTAATACCAAAAGAATTACAATATAACGCATGTTACGTATCTGCTCGCTGCGCGCTCGCATCCGTTTTACACAGCGACAAGTTGAGCGCTCGACATGCTCAACTTGTAATCGTACTAAAGAAAGAGCGCGTCGTTTGTCCGTTTTTTCCCCACATCATGCCATGAAAAGTGGCTATGGTGTGCGCGTTTCGATACGCGATTGGGAAATTGTGTGTGCGCGCGCGCGTTTGTTTCAGTCGTCACGCACATCCTTTCTGGTTCTCTGCCCATCAGTAGTGCTTACAAAAAAATATATACAAGGAACAACACACGGTATCCCAGGATCGTCATGCAAAATGTTCAGAACAGTTTGGAATATATATACATTTTCGTTTATTTTCTCTTCAAAGATATGCAACACATTACGTATTCTGATATATCTATCTGCATTTGGGAACGACAAAGCGTGTACTCCTTGAAGTTAACGTTTAAACCTATAGTCCAGTGGAGCCCTTGTGCGTGCGTGCACATGCATGGTCAAGGAATCAGACAAGAACTGTAACAGACAAACGAAACAAAATAAAAGTATAAAAACAATTCAAAGTAAACGGATGTTAAATTTATAAATTAACAAAAAAAATTAAATTTCAACTAATTTGACAGGATATATGCAAATTTATTTGAAATGTGAGCAGATAAGTTGTTGGTACTTCAGTTGCAGATATATCCTTATTATTCATAAGAAGTGAACTTGGTTCCATTATATGCATCTTGGTTAATGTGACTGTAAATTTGTAAATGTATCTGTATTGGTACCATTTGCGATTTCGGATAATTATTTAGAATACTTACTACTAAGACATAGAGATTACAAGAATAATACAAATAGCCTTTGGTAGCGTGTACGCACAAACTTGTCCACATTAAAATAACGTACAATAACGTTTTGAAAGTGCAGAGTGAAGCTCAGCTTATAATTATAAAACACAATTTTATCTCAGTTTACTATAGTTACCTATGCGGTTCAAGACTTTTAACAATTTTACAAACTGAGCTGCTTATTTTAATCAATGTACTTGTACATATATGGAAGGTATCCGCCGGGAAGGTATACTACTTTATTTTGCCGCCATTTTGGTAACCAGGACACGTGGCAAATTTATTATGGAAAAGTATTCGATAAACAAACGTTTTTTGATCGTCAATTGATTTTATCAAAATCAATTATCGACTATTGTGACGATGATAATGTTACGTGAAATTTTTGGAAGAAACAACGTGCCAACAAAACGCACTATTTATCGTGCAGTGAATGATTTCGAAGAAAGAGGGTCTGTAGGTTATAGGCCAAGGCATGGACCACAAGGTACTGCAAGATCGGCTGAAAACATTACTGCTGCTCTAGGAAGTGTTCAAAACAATCCATCAACCTCAATTCGACGACGTGCTCAGAAGCTTGGTCTCCAAAACAACTTTGGCCACAACTTTGCACAAGGATTTGCATTTGTTTCCATTTAACACTCAGTTGACACAGGAGCTACTTCCACAAGACATTTTTTTTGATTGGCCTCCAGGGTCGCCAGATTTGACTGCTCCGGACTTCTTTTTGTGGGGATATCTGAAAAGCAAGGTTTGCATTAAACCAGAAACGCTTGAGCAACTCAAACAAAATATTCGTGATGAAATTAATGAAATACCGCGTGAAATGTGTGAGAATGTAATGAAAAATGTGCTCAAAATTGCTCGCATTTGTGAGACTAACAGAGGCGGACATTTACCTAATAATGTATTCCATACATAATAGCCGGCATTAAATAAAACTTTTATCAATATAAGATCCATTCTCTTTCAATTAATCAAAAATTATAAACAAAAGAGTAGTATACCTTCCCGGCGGACACCCTGCATATACATATACTCACGCAGGAATATATAAATTTGAACAAAAATAAGGCCCATTATTCTTATATCATTCTTATATTCTTATATGCTTTGTATTGAGCTTAATAATTTGTAAAAAAAAATTATTTCGAAAGTGAAATATTCTAATCTTAAAAGAGCTCTAATGATATAGCTTCTGTAAAAAAAAAATAGAACGCGATGTTCAAAGAAAGCAAATACTTACAAACAGTTTACATTTAAGTTTAAATTTTAAGTGATTGGTAGTTTTCCAAACTACGGTAATTTTTGTTGATAGAAGTCAAATTGAAGTGAATCAAAGCATTCAGTAAAACTTCCGCAAAATGTTGACCTGACACCTATTTTAGTGTTTGGACAACCAATTAAAAGTGTTTGACTTTATATTGATTTTTTCTTTTTGGTTTTGCGAGTTTCTATTGTTGCTAGGTTCTTATTGTTGAAATGACGATTGTTGAAGCCTATTCAATATACAAACAAAACTGAATTTAGGTTTTTTTAGTCAGCCATTTTACAATCCTATTTGTATTCCTTAAATGTCATATTTAAAGTCTCTAGAGCTGAATCATTATGGACGTTATTAGTTTTCTCCAATGAGAGCTCATGTTTTCGTTAAAAAGTCCTATTTAAGAACGAGAAGGTTGGCATTTCATTCTTTCTTTTAATTAATGACTTATAATCACTTACTTAGGCTAAAAAACTTTACACTCTTTCAACAGACTGTCGGAATAAGTGCAAAGCCTATTTCCAGATCATTGGTGGTTTCTTTGCACTTTGTTGAAATTTGGTGGGTCCTTTGAATGGAAAGCCAATTTCCATTTGCCTGAGTATAGTCTAAAATGTAAATACTGAATAAATCAATGGAAATAATATATCAGAAATAAATGGCACACATATTGCCTCAATGGCTACTTCATATAACCTGCTTACATGCTTCTCCAATTAGCCCGGTCCTTAGCTAAATGCCTTCAGTTGCGCACTCCAAGTTGGTTGAAATTGGTGTATACTTGTGCGCGTCACTTCCTGTACTGCGTCTGGCTGGGAATCGAAGACTCTGCGAGCCGGAGTATTACTGTCCATTCGTTTTATGAGTTCTTGCCAGCTTAAACGTCCAGTGCGGAGTTTTTTGACTGTACAGCTCGTTCTTGGTTGAATCTACGTCTCCATTTTCCTCTCGAAACGATCAAGGACTTTTTCATCCGCTTTTAAGAGTGTTTATGCTTCAGCGCCGTAGAGTAAGGCTAGGATGATCAGGATCTTATATAGTATGCGATGCACCGCTTTTAAAATAAATTGTGCCTCTGGTGTTGGCTCAGGAGTTTTGCAAAATCCTCTTAAGAAACAAATTGAAGAAGTCACAAGACAGCGCAGTTCCTTGCCTAAATCCTTTTTTGGTTTCGAATGTGTCGGTGAAGTCGTTTTTGACCCTTATGGAGTAGATTTTGGGCGGTATACCAAAACTAGACATGGCTCTGTATAGTTTGTTTCTATAAATGCTGTCGTATACGGGTTTGAAATCAATTTGGACTTCTTGGTTTTTTTCCAAAAGATATAGCATATGCTTTATACGAAGTTGCATACCCAACTTCATGCCTATGGATTTCTTGCAAGCATATGTTTAATCATAACTAACACTAAATTTTGAAGAAATTCATGAACAGTAATTCTCCAAACTTTAGTTAGGACTATATCCTTGATTTTCTAACTCATCTCAGTTCCAATCATTAGTCATTAAAAAAAGAAATAATGCTGTTTCAGTCAAATTATTTCCTTTCAAATAACATATTTCTATAGCGTCGTTAAATCGCTTAAGATATAATACTCTGACTTCAGACTAAATAAACAAAATAACTAAGTAACTTCGAAACTGCATTTGAGTCTAAATCGACTTGTATGCATGCTTATTGGCGCACAAATTTCCTTCATAGTGGATTCCAATTTCCCAACATAGGTACATATCTATTTTGTTGGTGTTTAAGTATGACGCCAAGTGGCGATGCACAAATGTAAATAATAGTAGAAAAGCTTCGAGATTCAGAAAAACTTATTTATGATATAATGTGAATTGAAATGTGATATGAAATATCGATTGAAATAACATATCTAAGCACATTTTTGCTACAACACCAAGGTAAAGTTTCATTTGGGTAACAATTCATATTACGGTAAATCTAAAAACCTATTAAAGAAAGATATCATGAAGAACTACTGCCACTTTCAAAGACTACCCAAGAGCACAATTAAGTCAGATAGTTCTTTGATTTCACATTTGAGTAACTTTAGCGGATTCCCTTAGTGGTAATATCTTACTTTTCTCTCCTACAAAAAATAGATGTATAGGTTAATTTTCACTCTAATTTATTTAAAATATATTTAAATAAATTGAAATGTAAACAAAGAGTTAAGTATATCAATTACGTATCTTTGAATACAGAATTTAGTACGATTTCTTTCCTCAATAATAGCTACATCAGATTATCACTTCAATGATGAGGACTTCCCACACATTTCTCATCTGCTAGATTATAGTTTGAATAGCCATACCACAATATCTCCTTCAATATCATCCAAACTAATCCGTTTGTCGATTTGCGTAGTTTTTACTAGAAAGCGGAATTTTTGCAAAAAAAAAAAACAAATAATTTCTTTTAAAACTTCTATTTGATTGATTCATGTCGCACAATTTAGTCGTAGATACCCTATTAAAAACAACAAAAGAACTTGGATACCTCTTCAAACTATACCTTTACCAGTTTCGTGTAATTTTCCCAAGCATTTCATTACCTCCGTTTGATTTAAATTATTGCCGCTGCGATATAAAATCATGTTGTTTTCATTTTGACACCGAAATCCTTATCAAAACACGCAACTTCAAGAGTTAGTTAATAACCGGTCACTGGCAGGCCGTCGGTCGTAAACAGAAAACACCGCCGAATCACACAAATATCTACAAACACCCTCTGCGAATATAACTCGGAATAAGCTAAATCAAACAGATGTAAGAATTCCATCTCTCTTGTGCACCCTTCCAGTATTTGGAGGGATATTTCCAAAATGGAATTCAGCGTAGCACACAATTCTGGAATTCAGCACGAACAGCTGATATTTAAAATGAAATTCCGCGGAGAAGAGGGAACCATCAGCACAAAAACCAAACGAGATACGAATGCGACGATTTATCTCTTTCTCTGTTCCGTGGAAGGACTGCTGAGTGCTCTTATTCACACATATTCAATCATTGCCTTGTCTGGATATTTTCTGGAATGTCTCGCAAGGAGGGATGATAAAGCGAACAACACTAATGTGGTGGCCATATAGTTTGTTGTGTTGTGTTGGTATTTAAATATTTTTTTCTTCTGTTCTGTTTTGGTTTCCTTTGCCCATATAAAAATATTGTATTTCGGTCGGACATGGCAAAAAGGATACACATGTATGTGTGTGCGACTGCCGCGCCGAATGTATTTATGGGTACATCAATGCGAATCGACGGATGTATGCTTTATGGAGGTCGGGAAGCAGCCATTATTCATTTTTGTGTGTTCCGCTGAAGGAGAGATGGCAGGCAGCAGCAGCGGCGGCAGCACAATGAATTTTAAGAAGGAACACACGAATATTATATTAGGTGGGCTCCTTTTTTTCTTGATTTGGATGGGTTTATTTTTTGTGGATTTTTTTTTCGCGCTGGATTCTTGATTGTGGTAATCTGGAGAAGGTACAAAACATAGAAACATTTAATTGCTGAGCGATTTATTAATTTTTCGTTTGTATTTGGGTGGTTGGTTAATCTTTTGTTGTCTAATTCGCCGAAAAATTAAGATTTGTGTGTTAAGATAAATGTTGGTGAGTGATGGTCATGTGGTTTCAAAGGGGAATAAAAAAATGTTTATTCCGAATTATCTGTTTGTTTAGATGTTGGTGATGAAGTAGTTATGCACCATAGTCACTTTTGTTTTAGAAAATTCAACTTAGCGGTTTTTGTTTAGCTCTAGATACCTATACCGGGAATTAAATTTCAAGGCAGATCTTAGAATATAGGATAGGAGCATATGAAGCATTTAGTTTTATATGTTAGTTGAGTTCAAGTTTTTATACCGTATACAATAGGAGTGTATATTGATTTTGATACACAGTTTGTAACATAGATCAATAATATCGACAGATTTACCTTGTAGTAAATGAATCGACTCAGAATCGCTAGCTGAGTCAGTCATCTCTCTGTAGCCTTTAAGCTTTATAAATGGGATAAGCGATTCCTGGTCCTGCCTACAGAACAATTGTACAAATTTTCAAAATCCGCTCACTGCCAATCACACTTAAAAACGCTATTTTTGAACAAACGGCAAAAAATTTTGAACATGTGAACAGAACAAGATATTTTTACAATCATAATAGCTTATTTAGATTTATAAACTTTTTTCTTAAATATTTTCAGTAAAAAAATATTTTAGTACAAATTTAAAAAAAATCCGAAAACATTGGTAATGTTAATGAAAACATTTCGTCTTTATACCATTTTAACCCACGCCAAATTTTTTGCGGAGTTTTTCTTAAAAAAAAATTCTATACCCTATCCCATTATAGCATATAAGGTATACGCACAACAGATTGTAGCCTTCTTACATGTTTTTCGTATTTTAAAGTTGTTGGAATATATTTTCTTAAGAATTGGCTAAATGAGTTCACTTTTATAAAACAGAAAAGAAAGAAAAAACAAAAAACAGGGCTTGCTCATATTCATGAACACCTAGCCCATGTTTGCCAATGTTGTCAAATCGCAACTTAAGTGAAAGTAAAATGAGCTGATTCCAAATAGGGATTGAATCAAACTTTTTAAAAACACAATGCCATCTATCTTCAAATCGAAATACATCCCCATTGCTGGGACTCTATGAGCTAAGAATACAGTAAACATTGTGAAATTTTATCTGCTATCAGTTCTAAATATTTTTGTATTAGCAAATCTCCGGAGATTCAAATAATCATATTGAGCTACAAATTAAATAGAATTTATATAATTGGTCTGGTTCATCAGTTACATACTTGAATCAATATGCTAACGTATAACGCAGTTGATATTGATGATAAAATCTATTCCCAACAAAATGTTAAGAACCATATTCTGTAATAGAATTAAAAAGTGATGCCAGGACTATATTTGCATTTGATCGGAATGTTAGATTAAACTTAATCATTGTAATTTCGTTCTTTATTTCAAAACGATTCAGAAAGTTTTATTTATTTAGACTCAACTCGAATGTAGAACGAAGTCTTCAGCTCCGCTGATTACAGAGAAGAACTAGACCTAGAACACAAACCAGGTAGGTTCACTTAAATATGTTAGTAAGAGTTGGTTGAACTTTAACTACTGAATGACAAATTTTTGGTTAGCAATAAATGTCATTTTAAGGGTTTACAGTGTTTGGGGCGAGTATTAGCAAACGGGGATAAGTAGTTCAGTAATTGAGTTACTTGTGCAGTTAATACAAACCTAAAATTCTTAAGTGACCCAACCTGGACATAAATCTACTGCGTTGATATTTTGGTTAGGAAATGAAGACCCCACCCAATATGCATTTCCTTGAAGACATCTGTATCGTTGAGGATTTAAAAAAAAGATCATCACTTAACTCAATTAACCTAATCTTCAAACCCCACTAACGCATTATCTACGTCTCACATGAACACAGAAATATCTTACGCTGGAAAACTAAAATACGTCAGAGATGTGAAAACAACGAAACAGTGAAAGCGTAAAACTTTTCTGTTACGCTTCAAATGGCCCAAATACACATTTTTACGTACTTTACTTAATTTTTGTGTTTTTTTTATTTAATTTTTATACTATCTCACTTGGCAAAAGCACTCGTCCACATCGACTCTATATATGACTTTGTATAGACATGGGTACATTTCCTTCAAATAGAATATCCTTTTTCGTCTACTCTATTTTCTGGCAAATGAGTAGAATGGATTTAACAGCTCGCTTTACCTTCATACAAAGTATACACGCATACAAAAGAACTCCAAAACAGACCTTATCTAGTCTTTTATATAGCTACATACAACACATCCTTCGAGTAGATTGGATTTCAGAGTCTTTCAGTTCTGGTTGTCTTGTTCTACGTTGTCTTCTTGAAGGTTCGTACTTTTGCACAAACGGAAATGACAGCCCCAAGAAAGTGAAAGAAACCTTCCTTCAGTCAAAATGGAGCTTATACCACCCTACCTTGCATCCTCTTTCAATCCCTTTTTCGTTTTACCCATATCTTTAGCTCGTCACAATATAGAAGTTTCTATGTATGTATTTACCAGTAAATGTATGTTTGTATGTTATTTTTCGTCTTAAGTTTAACCTTCTTCAACTTTTCGGTTTCGCTTCTCCTTTGTTTTGCTTTGGATTTTGATATCCTTCGTGTGGTAGTATAATACCTCTCGTGCAAAGCTTCTTATACAAAACATACAGCCACATATAGCTGTATATATGTTTATAGAAACCGCTTTTGTTGTTTTCCCTTCAATGGCTGTATGAACTTCAAGGATATCAGTGGAAAACAGAAGAAGCTATATGATTTTCCATTTGACTACATTTCAAACAATGTTTTTCGATACCTTGCGAAAACCCACCCTAAAGATTATTTACCACCCAACCCCCATACGCAAAAGATAGAAAAAAAAAAACATTTCCAATCTATTGTCACAGATATTATAAGTATTTCTGTTGTTTTCCGAAAATCTAAACAAAAATTTAGCCGAACAAATGGACTATCGGACTCGACGGATGTATGATAGAAATCCATGAGACAGGCGCTTCCAAAAAGGCGACAAGCGCGCCCACATGGCTTTCCATTCTATTTCCTTTTGGACTATGCTGTGTGCCTTATGATGCTCCTTGCTCTGCGTGGATTTCTTATTGGCGCGTTGTTTCTTGGTGTTTGTATATTTTTTTGTCGTTTCGTTCGTTGTTGCTGTTCCAAAATTTTAATTATGAAAGACAAAGAAAATTGTGTCACTTTTTGAGTGATTTATTTATTTGGAAATATGTCAAATGTCTACTGCATTCTTGAGGAGGTTGTTGTTGTTGTTTCTTATTTTTTTGTTCGTTCCTTTTCTGTTGTGATTTATCTTTATATCTGTAAATATTAGATGGATCCCTTCTCAGCAAGAGCGGGGATATAAATTGGAAAATCATCCCCAATCGTAATTATATTCGGCATTGGTGTAAGTAGAGCATTGTAATAATGTGGTTCAATGGGTTTGATTTTTTTTGTTTTTAACTTAGGATTGAAATCAATGAAACTGGAGGCGCAATGAACTGAGATAGATTAACAAGTCAAGGGATGCGGCGAGAGATATGTCATCTTCGGGGTTGTATGCTACCTCAGGGTAATTTGAATGGCTGGAATTAATTTGCAGGATTTCATCGAGTTTGTATGCAGTTGTATTGGGGTTTTGCTGCCGGCAGGATTTGAATTATGAATTACTCACTTATTGGTTCGACATTATATTTCATATCAATAGGGTGGCATCTTTTATACTTGAACGTACATCAATCTATATAAATGATGTATCTTCAGGACTATGCAATGCATGCGAGAATATCGGAGCAGTTTCAATTAAAAAAAAAACATGAGAAAGCTCCAAAACATAATATGGTCATGAGTAAAAAACACATACATGTTGGGTTTTATCCGACTAACACTTTCGATAATGGTTGCCCCTTTAGATGCATATGCTATGCTGCTAAATGGGATATCGGAAAAAAATGAACGTTGCATCTTCTGAAAAGTAAAAATAAGTAAAATGCATAGTTAGACTTAGCACAAATAAATTCGTTTGGGTTTGATGAAATCCATCCACGTTTTTTAAAATCAACATATAACTAACATTTTAAGTTAGGTTCTTATAACGGACGTTTTTCCCTGCGTATGGAAGCTATCAAAAACTATCCCAATTCTAAAAAGAGGCAGTAAGGATCACAGACCGATCATAATTTTACAATTTCTCTCGAAAATCTTAAAGAAAATAATCTTTCAACAAATAGGATGCTCTCCTTGGTTCTCGTTCTAAACACAGCAGCTTTATAAAAACGAGTGGAAGATATGAGGCAAGCCGTCTAACATTTCTTACTCTGCTAGATTTTTCAAAAGCATTCGACACTGTTAACCACGACTCTGTATCAAACTTATAGTATAGTTTTATTTTGTACTATCAGCCGCGGACTTGATCTTATTTAAGTGGTAGATCACAAGCAGTCATCGGTAACAACAATATGTCATATTTTGTTCTCTTAAATAAAAGCTATCCACAGGGCTCTATTCTGCGGCCGCTCTTATTTTCCCTGTACATTAATTTGCTACCGAAAGATGTAATAAAAACAGTTGGCGTCTGTGCCTGGTTGAAAATGTCGGGTATGAAGGTAACGAAAATCTCCAATCAACTTTTTCTTTGGGCAGAAATAAACAGTCTTGACCTCAATCTTTTCAAATCCAAATGTCTTATAATATCATGGACTAAAGTGGGCACGTCGTGCTTATTTCCAATTAAAATTATCGGGATAGATATTCAGTATGTTAATCCTGCGAGAAATCTAGTTGTAACATTCACAAATGAGGAACTGAGAGCAATAGTGACGTAACCCGAAACTGCAACATTTGATATATTCGTGGTTAAGGAGTTTACAGATAAATAAATCCGTATTATTTGATTTATTTTTAAAATAATAACTTTAAAACCAAAAGTATAACACAATTAGTATTACTTCTGCATCGAATAAAATATTTGTATTCACTGTGATGGTAAATAAAATCAAATTTGAGAGAATGTGGGTTACGCCACTCCTGCTCTCAATGATTGAAATAATCTTGCTATTGCTAAGAAGTATCCTAAGGATGCTTTGATCATCACAGCATATAACTTCTGTAACAGGAAGAAAAATAATAACTAAAACTCTACTCGTCCTTATTATGTTTTTTGCTTGTGAGATTTTTGGTAACTGCAAATACAAACTCAAGCTAAAGCTTAATGCTGCCTACAACACAACTGCACGTTACATTATGGACGCAGAGGATATGACCACATTTCCGCTTTCTCTAAGTCAAACATGACATCACTCTGGATAACCTTATAAAATTTAGGACTATTTCTCTGTTGCATAATGTTATAGAAATCAGCCATGACTTTACAAATGAATAGCTAAATCTAATCTCATCATAGTTAACTTTCCACTATACAAACAAATCTGTTACGAAATGCTTTGCTTTTTTATTTATATTCCTGGTGTAGGAAAATCGAATACATGTACAATTCTGTTCATCTAGGATTATTAAAGAAAAAAACATTCGAAGAAAGTTTTAAATGTCAAGTACCTCCTATTCTCTTCTTCTATGACACATTTTTGTCATGAAAATTTCTATGGATACATCTAGGTATAATAGATTCGATCCCTAAACTATTTCCCCAATAAACAAAATTGTTACTCAAGTACCATTAACGTTCTACTAATCAACCATTTCGTTGCCGTCATTCTCATTATTATTGTGGCCTTCTGTTTTCGTATTTCTCCAGCTTTATGCTTTATGTATACATATATGTTCTATCCGCTGGGATATAAATCAAAGTCAAAAAAAATGTCTCACACTACGGAATTTTATTTGTAGAAATCTACACGCATCCGCCTGTAAATATAAAGATATAAAAAGTATCCATAAACTTAATTTGTCATTCAATATGCATCGACAACAAGAGCGAGCATATGTCGAGATTTTTGATATTTAAGTATAATTTGACAGCGATAAGTACATTAGCATACTGCAATTTTACTGACACTTACATCATCATATTATAAGTTTATTAAAAAACAATTTAAAATTACAACTACACAAAAAAATATGTAAATACAAAAAAAAACTTTCAAGTTTAGGAAAACTTTTCAACGGGTGGTTGGTCAAATCGATGCACCACTTAACGTATTTAGGATAAAACCTGCGCTCAGCAGAACGGAAGTTAAGAGAACACAAATAGAAAACATGGTGTGTGATGTTATATTTGAAATTGCAGTACAACATTTTTTTCAGCAGTATTTTCAGTTAAGGAATCGAAGGAAATTTATATAACATAGGCTCTCATCGCTTCGGGCACACAGGTCATTAACGGATTTCCTTTATATATTAAACGCTTTTAGCAATGCTCTGCCACTAGTGACGGTCTCAGATCAGAACCATATCTGTCGAGAATATCAGCTTTACAATCCCTTGCAATCCTAGGTTTTTAGGTAGTTCCTAGTAGTGATTTAAGTCTCTGATCATTTAAGTTTTAAGCAGTAGGTATTTAAATCGTGTAGCAGTGTTCCTTCCACTATTGTGGGTCAAATCAAAACCACATCTGGCGAGAATATCAGCTTTTCAATCTCTTTTAATCCTAGGTTTGTAGGTAGGGATGATTTAAGTCCCTGAATAATTAAGCTTTTAGCAGGATTAAAGGCTTGTAGCAACGATCCGTCCAATATTGATGGTATTAGATCAGAACGACATATGGTGAGAATATCAGCTTTTCAATCCCTTGCAATCGTAGGTTTCAGAACCCTATCTAGGAAGTATACATTACTTTTCTAATCCCATCGACTCCTACGTTACTAGGTAGTTCCTAGTGATGACTAAAAGCCCTGAATGTCAAGAAGCTATCTGTGACGAATTTTGTGTAAACATGGATGTAGTTTATCCATTTTAGTGATTTTCCACGCAAATGGTTATATCCATTCGCTACTTTTCGAACCACGTAGAACTTGAACAACTTGAATTTATCAATAACAGCGCTACATAGATTCCAGCCCTGTCTGTAACGTATAAAGGTATTCCAATTCTTTCCAACTTCTTTCCTCGGTTTCCCGTAATCAAATCTAATTTCCATTTAATAAAAGATATCAATTACGTTTTAGTGTCCAAATGAGTAGAGCATCGAAATGTCACTCGCCCTTAGTCTAAGAGTACCATGATTTTTTTAATTGAACCATATAACCGCATACATAGAGATACATTAATATTATTATTAGTATTAATAGCCTGACACCATTAAATTCTATCACTAGATTTAAATAATAGTCGTCCACAATATTTAACAATCATCATTTTGATTGGAACGTTTTGATTCGTCAATTAATTAACAGCACTTTATATACTAAAATGAAGGTGTTCAATTGAAATGTATTGAAAAAGGATGAGATGAGGATGAGGATGAGAAACATAATAGTCGCAATTTCTACAGCACACACATGTGTATTGTAAGCTAGGTCATGTGTCTAAAGAGCCTGTTGTGCCAACAATTGTATAGATTCCGTTCTCTACATTTAGTTTTGAACCAATCCTAATTACTAATTCGTTATGCATTTAGCTACCACATTTCTAGAAAATGTCTCCATTAAGATTTCGTCTATAAACTGAATAGAGTCACACTTTCATACCCACTTTGAGTCAAATACATGCCGCTAAAAGCTACTGAAGATTCTTACATTTTGTTTTCTATTCTGTACGTTTGAAACTGACAATGGTTTTACCAAATACCCTAAAAAATTAAAGAACTCCTAAGAGAAAAATATAGTAAAATAAAAGATCGTTTCATTTTCGATGTGATGGCAAAGTAGAAAAACTATCAACGGTGCTTCTTCGTGTTGGGCACGCGGTCTTTCTTTTACCATAACAAAAGAAAATGAAATTATAAAACAAAACTAAGGCGAATTCCTCGTTCGGCCTCCTTTCGTCTATCAAAAAAAAAAACTCTTCCAAAACTCCTTGAATTTTTTCCCCAGTCTCTTATATTCTAAACCAAAAACTCAACCATTGGCACTTAACTTACTGGAGTGAAAAAAAGTTTCCTGAGCTGTTGTTATACGTTTGTTTTTGTTACTTTTTTTGTTTTTAGTTTCTCTTCTAGTCCTCTTAAGAAGTCCTTTGAATTTTTCTCAACAGTTTTTCTTTTTTCCGTTTTGTTTCACTTTGTTTTTTTTTTTTGTTTCAATAGAAAATTTCATTATGAAATTGGATCGATGTCAATTTGTTAGATTAGATAAATTCGTTACAGTAAAAAGTTTTTGGAACTCTGTACATATAGTGTATCTTTGTGTAGATTTGAATGGAAAGGAATCATATCGTTTCATGGTGTCAATAGAGGGTTGATTCTTTTTAAAAGTGATATCACAAAAAAAAATTAATAAAACCATTAATTATTCTGAACTGAGTGAGACGAATGGAAACATGTTGATTATGAAATTATGTACATTGAAATAAAAATTAAAAATTATAATGCTTACTAGCTCAGTGATATTTCCTATTGAAATGACAATTTTCGAAAATGTGTGATGATTGTGAACTCATGCATGTTTTGATTTTACGGTTGTCCAATGGAATATGATTTAATTTTAAAAACTGTTATTTTTCTAAGATCCAATTTTATTTTATAAGAGCTGTACCCTGACGGGCTCAATGTCACGATGGTTAGTGCGATGAACTGCAGCGCAGAAGGTTTGAGTTCAATTCACAGCCGTAGCAACACATAAATGATTTTTCACTGGCCCTCCTCTCGTGATGATCTGATAAATCATACGAGTAGAAATAGTTGTCAAGTAAAGCTTATCTCAAATTCGCTGTTCGGAGTTGTCTCAAAACAGAAGGTCCCACCATCGTGCAAGAAGTACACACGCGAGAAAGCTCGGCCCTGGATACTAGCGAGCCTGTTGCGCAAAAATTTTAATTTTTTTATTTTTGTAGCTGTATTCTGCGCGACATTATGACAATTGTGGCATTGCATCGTTTCGTTTTAATTCGATATTTATTGATGTGCTGTGGGATACAAAATATTTCTTGTTTTTCCATCTGGTGCGTAAACGAATAAATCAGAAGTTTTTTTTTTTGACGCGTGGGCGGGCCACATAGAGCTGCCCATGTGAGAATAGATCGATTCTCCAAATTTAATTCACACACTTGCAACGATTGCCCTTGTGCTTTGTTTATAGTCATTGCGAAAGCGAGTCGCACTATTCATTCATCGATTTGGATTCGCCTATTTCCAATATCCATTAACTGTTTTGCAAAACTTCCAGCCGATTCATCCAGTTGTAGTTGTACACGTTGGTTGGTGGCATGTTGGTTTTCAAAGTCAATTTCTGTAAATTACGCGATAAAACTGATGTTTGAGGATTGCATTAAGTTCATCAGCGGGTGTTGAACGTGGTTTAACCGGCAGTGTTTGTTGAAAATCAACAGACAATAAAATGAGTGCGCCACCGAAGATCCGTGCGTTTCCTCTCAAATCTCGCAA